>CM052901.1:4467465-4843012 GCA_028534135.1 Potos flavus | reverse complement strand
GGCCTCCCCGCTCTGATCCCTGGGAGCTCGGCCCCCCTCAGACACCCCCGGTCGTTCTGTGACCCCGCGGGTCCTGCGACCACACTGTCCCCGCGAGGGCTCCACCCCCGCTTAGCCTCTGCAGCGACGTCCCTCAGCGGAGCAGACTCTAGAAGTTTCTGTTCTGTGCCCCGCTGCTCTGCGGCTGCCGGCAGCCGGCCCCTCCCCCCGCGGTCTGTCTGCCCGTCGCCTCGGATTCACTTCTCCGCACGTCCTACCTTCCGGAAAGTGGTCGATTTTCTGTTCCTAGAGTTGCTGTTCTTCTCTGCTATCTCCTGTTGAGTTTGTAGGTGTTTAGAATGGTTTGATAACTATCTAGCTGAACTCCCGGGACCAGCCAAAATTTAGGCCTCCTACTCCTCTGCCATCTTGTTCCTCCCGCCCTGCTTTTTTTTTTTTTTTTTAAGATTTTGTTTATTTATTTGAGAGAGTGTGAGCATGAGCAGGGGGTGGGGGGGAAGGGGCAGAGGGAGAGGGAGAGGCAGACTCCCTTCTGAGCAGGGAGCCAGGATGTGGGGCTCGATGCAAGGACCCTGGGATCATGACCCGAGCTGAAAGCAGTTGCTTACCTGACTGAGCCAGCCAGGTGCCCCTAGGTATGTTTTTACGACCAGAATGCCATTACTTCTATGCCATCTCAGCATACGCTGTCACGAGATACTCGTCTATGCATATCCGCAGGTACGCGCGTATACACACATCTGTATCTATGTCTGTCCATCCATATATGTTAACATACCACGAAGTCGTACTCATACTGCCTCATTTCTGTCTCCGCCCTTTGCTAACTGGTAACTCCCTTCTCTAAAGTTTAGACTTAGCTCTCAGGATACACAACACACTTTCTTATTCGGCTCAGTCCTACCATACTAACCCACACCACTATGAAAAATTGATTCAGGCAAGAATCACTGATAGATTCTGAAAGTAGTGAATGGAAGTTTGAGGAGGAATGAGATATTTATACAGTTTCTAGATATCCGTCCACAAAATGTTGCAAGGGAAATAGTACCTTGGCAGTGGAGAAACAAAGTGATCTTGTATTAGGAGAAGTGGAGTTCCTATGCCTCCTGGTATGAGGTATTGGAGAGGATACAACATCACTTCTGTGTTGTTCTTGATGAAAATGTGGAACTTGAATCTAATCCTGAGGAAACATCAGACAACAAACCCTAACTGAGGGGGTCATGAAAAGCAGAAGAATGGAAGAACTACTTCAGGTTAAAGAGACTAAAGGCACATGACATGTGTAAGGCATGAACCTAGACTGGATCCCAAGTTTATTTTTCTATAAAGTATAGTATTGAGGCAATTGGCAAACTTGAAATAAAGTTGGTAGATTAGGCCTACCAGTACAGTATCAACATTTAGGTTTTGATTACTTGATAATTGTATTGTGGTTACATAAGAGAATGTATTTTCTGGAAATATACACTGAAGGAATTAGAGGTAGAGGAGAATTGCTTCTTGGTGAAGGATGTATGTATGGGCTTTTGTTTAATATTTTTGTGACTTTTCTGGAAGCTTGAATTGTTTTCAAACCAAAAGTGTTTTTAAAAAGAGATAAGTGAAGGTCTACTTGTGTACCACTATCATTTTCTGGAATAGCCACAGGGTCCCTTCTAAGCCACCTGATGCCGTCTTGTCTAGTTGGGCTCAGATGAGCCTGCCTGTATATTCCATTGCTCCTGGAAGTTTCATCCTTCTTCTGACTGCAGAGAAACATTTCTGGACAGTGTACATATTGCCCCTTCGCTTACTCTCCTCACGAGCTCTCCAGCGACCATTTGTGTCTAGGTAGCCTGAGACAGTGATGATGCTATGAACCATAGGCAGTGTCCTGTAATTGCAGATTTCAGCTTCCTTAATATGCCCAAAGTAGCTTATGGCAAGTAACAATTTGTGCCAGGAGAAGGGCAAGGAGAGTTGTAATTCATTTTGCTTCTTTTCTTTTCTTTTTTTTTTAAAGATTTTATTTATCCATTTAAGAGTGAAAGAGTAAGAGACAGCATGAGAGGGGAGAAGGTCAGAGGGAGACACAGACACCCTGTGGAGCTGGGAGCCTGATGCAGGACTCGATCCCGGGACTCCGGGATCATGACCTGAGCTGAAGGCAATCACTTAACCAACTGAGCCACCCAGGCGCCCCTCATTTTGCTTCTTAAATTCATCTCTGGAAAAGGAAGAACAAGAGGGCCAGTAAAAAGTCGAGGCATTCGTTAATGAATTAATTAATATGTGTGTTTTTTTATTATGTTATGTTAGTCACCATACAGTCCATCACTAGTTTTTGATGTAGTGTTCCACGATTCATTATTTGTGTATGATACCCAGTGCTCCATGCAATCCGTGCCCTCCTTAATACCCATCACTGGACTAACCCATCCCCCCACCCCCTCCCCTCTAAAACCCTCAGTTTATTTCCCGGAGTCCACAGTCTCTCATGGTTCGTCTCCCACTCTGATTTCCCTCCCTTTATTTTTCCGTTCCTTCTTCTAATGCCCTCCATGCTATTTCTTATGTTCCACAAATAAGTGAAACCATATGATAATTGGCTTTCTCTGCTTGACTTATTTCACTTAGCATAATCCCCTCCAGTTCCATCCATGTTGATGCAAATAGTGGGTATTCATCCTTTCTGATGGCCGAGTAATATTCCATTGTGTATATGGACCACATCTTCTTTATTCGTCTATCCAAAGGCAAGGGAAACAGAGAAAATACATTTCTGGGACTTCATTAAGATAAAAATTTTCTGCACAGCAAAGGAAACAGTCAACAAAACAAAGAGGCAACCCACAGAATTGGAGATGATAGTCATTAATTTATTTATTTGATATTTGCCCCCACAGGTAGACCTCACTTTATGTATTCTGTCTACTTTGGGAAATCATTAGCACTTAGTGAAGTGTATAGTATACTGTATCATGATGGGCTTTCCATTTAAAGAGGAATTGAGGGGCGCCTGTTTCGTTCAGTTGAGGGAGTGTATGGCTCTTGATCCCGGGGTTGTGAGTTTGAACCCCACTTTGGGTATAGAGATACTTAAAATCTTAAAAAAAAAGGGGGAATTGAGATAAATTCCTTTGTAAAATAAGTCATCCCTTCCTACTTTTGACAAAGGAAATATTTTCTGTGCTCATCTGTCTTGCTGTGAAGTGCACGTATCTGTTAGAGAAATCCTTATGGTGTTCTTGGTGTCCAGCCTTAGATCTCAGACGGAATCCTGGTCACAAGGTCTTAAAAGGCAGAGAGTTGAAATTGGTGCTGGGCATGATGTTATATGGGAATCAGCTGGGTCAGGAAAGATTCTAGAACTGGGGAGGGAGGGCAGTGCCTTTCCAATACCATTCTGGATTCATTTCACTTCATTGTTTTTTTTTTTTTTCCTAAGTAGCTGTAATAGTTTAAAATGACGGCTATTGCTAAAAGAAACCATTGGGCCTCAAGTCACTTAAACCAGTGTATTCAAAAAGCCACATAGATGTTATTTTCATTCATCTTCAGCATGTTAAGTGCAGTGGCTCCTTTTTTTTTTTTTTTAAGGAAAAAAAGACTTTTCAGGGGTGGGGACGGTGGTCAGGTGGTAGAAACCTAAGCACATCCATACAGATACCATTCAAATGATGAAAGTGAAACATCCTAAATGCTGATAAATTCTTTTGAAGACTTCGCCTTAGCAACTTATTTAGTTCTCTTTTCCTGCTCATAAAGTTGAAAATCATAACCCCAGATTATATCGATACAAATTGTGTCCCAGCTTCCACATTTTGAAATCTCATGAAACATCCAGATTTCTGCACAAAGCGACATCTTGCTGGAGCTTTCCTTCAATCCTGTGTTCTCCTTCACGGAACATGGCATGGGGCAGTGTGTTGTCATTGAATGAGCACTCAAGTCAGAGGCAGGGGAAACTGGGCTTCTTGAGAAGAACCCGAGAAAGGTGGCTGATCAGTAAGTGACTGTGTTGACATTTCTGTTCTCAACCTAATTAGTAGTTTAACCGATGGCTGTTAGCCTATCAAAACTGAGCTTGGAAAGTGATAACTTGGGTGCATGTTGATTCTCTTGTCTCCGAGGCAAAATGATTTTTGAACAACAACCTTTGGATATGCACAGATCCTCCAGTGAGGTTAGGGTCAATGAATCGAGCTTCGAAGTTTCTAGCACTGTCACGACCAGGTTTCCAAACCAAAGAATGAGATATCTTGCAAAGCCACCCAGATTTTCCTACGGATTGCCCGGCGGTCGTAAAGATGATTAAAACAGAATTGGAACATTTTTCTTTGCTTGTGTTGTTGGAAATGAAGAGACCTAAGTGTCTCTCTTGGAACAGCCTGTCTCGCAGGGTGGTTGTGGCTGTTGGACAGGTTAACGTGTCAACAAACGGGCTGAGAAGTGGGCCTGGCCTGTCATAAATAGCAGGGCCTACCTAACAGGACTCTCAGGAGCATTAGATGATTGATCCGTCTAATATACATTATAAAGGATCTAGAACAGTTCCTGAGTCATACTGTTACAATTATTATTCTCAGGTCATCTGGGGGCAAGTTTGCTACTTGTTTCATTTGAAGAGTAGATACTCCAAACACGGTAGCTATTATTATTCAGTGATCGTTGGCCCGGCACATAATAGGTGCTCAATAAATATTAGTATCATTACTATTACAGTTATTTATTATTGCACTATGAAAAGGCCCAGAAATCTCCCATTTGTTTGAGCTGAAAACATTTTCCAAGGTCGATGATTTGGCAGATGTTGCCTTGGGGCGATTTGCAGATTGTTCACAATTCCAGTATGTTTCATCCCCTCCCGTGCCCTCCGCTCTCCATGAGAATTAACCGGATGCACTGAGATCTCCTTACTCTGGTTCTAATTCTCATAAATTACCTCTTCTTTTTTTAGTCTGCTGGCAAATGTCTAGTATAGTAAAGCTGCACTTCCCTCTGTCACCAGCAGGTGCTGACGACTAACACTTGATGTCTGTCAGCCTCATTTTTAAGATTGGAAGCTGGGAAATCAGGGAAACAAATTTGGGCCGTACTTAGTGAATGGGGATATTGGAACTTGTGTACAATGAATCGGTCCACGACAAGTAATGCCAGTAGGTGTGGTCCCCTGACTATTTTTGTCAGAGAACTTCAAGCTTAAAGCCTCCTGCTCTTGTTTGTTCAATCCCTTTGCAAATATTTGAGTGCCTACTGTCTGCACGGCGCTCATTTGAGTGAGTACTCTGGAAACCGATGACCGGAAAAAGTAGAAAACAGACATTAACTTCACCCTGGGTTTTTCTTTTTTTATAGGCACACACACAGGAAAAATGGCTTTAATGGTACTTCGCTCAAAAAAATAGAAATTCTGTCATTAAAATAGACTTTCTTTATTAAATGTGTATCAGAAAGACTAAAGCAAGAAATAAAATTAAAATATAGTTAAAGGGGCGCCTGGGTGGCTCAGTCGGTTAAGGGTCTGCCTTCGGCTCAGGTCATGATCCCAGGGTCTTGGGTCCGAGCCCCAGGTCGGGCTCCCTGCTCAGCGGGGAGCCTGCTTCTCCCTCTGCCTGCCCTTCCCCCACCTCATGTGCGTGTGCTCTCTCTCTCTGTGTCAAATAAATAAATAAAATCTTTTAAAAAATATAGTAAAAATCTGAACAGAACATTCAAATGCATTTTCGAGATGATGAGGTGGAGGCGAGCCTAGATGGCACAGTTCCCCCGCCCTGCTGCCCTTTGCAAGTAGTGCTCACCAAACACTGACTTTATGAAGAGGACTGAAAACTCAACTTCACAAAAGAAGGCAATTTAACTTCATACTTAACTACATAAAATGAACTCTCGTGATCCAGAACTCTGAATATTTTCCTGCTGTATTTTCCATGTGGCGATGATTGATATATAAGTCACATTTTTCCAACCTGTCCTTTACCTTGTATTTATTTTTTTAAAGATGTATGTATTTATTGTAGAGAGAGAGAGGAGCAGAGGGAGAGAGAGAGAGAGAGAGAGAGAGAGAGAGAATCTCAAGCAGACTCCCCACTGAGCGCACAGCCTGACCCTGGGCTCAATCCTGGGACCCTGAGATCATGACATGACCTGAAGGCTGATGCTTAACCCACTGAGCCACCCAGGACCCCCTACCTTTTACTTTAAGTAGAAAATCTATTATTCATCAGCATATTCAGGAGCGCTACCGTGCATGCCATTGGAGCAAGAGGAATGCAAATGTGTATTCATTTGTGCATGAACACTTCCTATAGGTAAAACGTGATGTAGAGGGAGGAGCGTGGGACCTCTAGGAGACTCAGTCTTTCCATCTGTGTGATGGGGCTGTTGTGAAGGTCCTAGGAGGCAGTGTAGGGGAAAGCACTTGTAAACTGTTAAGGACTATACAAATGTGGGGGTTGGTTAAGGGGTTCGTGATTTTCCATTGTTAGTTTTAAATTTGGAAATGTTATAGCCATACGGCATGTGTCTGTCCACATAATAAGCTGGAAATATTTGTATTTTTATTACGAGGGGTCAGATATTTGGCTGCTTCAAAAGGCACACAAGTCAGCTGATTTTACTCAACTTTTATTTATTTTTTTTTAAAGGTTGTGTACTTTTGTGTATTTACAAGAGACCATGAATTGCCCTTTTAAAAAAACAAAATATTGGACTAGCATCTGCCTGTCTTATTTGTTCAAGTGTTGTTAGCACTCTTCAGGGGTGGTTTTTAATCAGTTCATCATCATCACCAAAAAGTACATCATTGAAATCTAGATTCAGTAATACAGCTAAGGCAGATCACACAAATTGACATTTGTACGTTTTCCTGATTCTCATTTTGTGCAAAGCTAACTTAAGATGCCAATGACTCACAAAACATATTGTTTAAACATGTTCAGATTGCTAACAGACCATACTGTTATGCCTTTTAGATTCCAATAAACCATATGAAAATGCTAATTATTGAGCCTACATTAATTTGTATAAATTATGCAAATTGAGTAGCAATTAAGCACTACTGTGGTTGAGGTAGATTCCATGCTATTTTTTAACTTAATGTTGGACTGACATAGACTCTGTTCACTAAAATAAATTGTTTTATTGTTGAGTGTTTACAAAGCAATTGCTGATGGTAATTGGTTGTAGATGACACTATTGTGCATTTCAGTAAGATTTATTTAACACACACACACGGGAAGCATGGTCAAGGAACGGCTTCATGCCAGTCCATTCAGAAAAAAAACAGAGCTTCTGTCCATTAACATTGACATTCCTTGTGAAAGTTATTTTAGAAAGATGAAAACAAGATAAAGGGAGAGCACTTGGAGAGATGGAGTTAAGAATATTTCAAAGAAGTAGCCTGCAGCAGAGGTCAAAGCATCTCGCTCAGTCTTTTGAGCAGAATACTGGGGAGTAATTGTAATTTTAGATGCCTCCTTGGTATATGGATGAGAAATCCAGCCCTGATTTGGTCAAGGCAGTTGGATGTGCTTTGCTCTGGAACACAGTGCTTTCTCCCAGATCACGGAGACATGCACAAGCGCCCTACCTGGATAGTGTGCCTGGGGGTGCGCGCGGGTGTGCACGTACACGGTTGTGTTTTTAGCAGTTGGTGGCACACCATCTTCTTACTCAACCAAACATTAGTTAAATTATTAAGGGTCAGCATCTTGGGAGCAGGGTAGCTAGTTCGCAGTGGTGTCTCGCAGAAGGGCTAAGTCTGCAGGAGATCATCTCAACCCATTTCTCTGGAAGACAGAAATCTGCAGTCTTCTTCTGTTCCCACTGAACGGAAGTCCAGGCCAACCATCTTTCAGTCTTTGGGATTCAGGTTGGGTTTTTCAGATGCAAAGGTTAAACGTGTTGGTATGGTAATTGTGAGAGGAAGATAAATCCTTCCTTTCCTCCAAAATTATTGTGGGGAAGGAGTGTGTAAATTATGATTTGCAAGGGCAGTAATGGCTTTAATGTTGAAACATGGCATTGTGATGAGCAGAACGTGTCAGACTTTGGGAATTTATTTCATTTTAGTTTCTCTAATCGGCGATGGATTTTGGGGACTCTAGATTCATAGCAAGTGATCTTCCTGAGAGTTTGACCAAAATAATGAAGATGTTATGGAATGTCTACAGAGGTCATATTTATGTCATGATTCCAATAAGAACTTTATGGAGACAAATCTAGAAATTGATTAGTTTTACTGACTCCATGAATGTGTTTTCCATAACCTCCAAACTGATTTTCATCGGTTTTCCTTGGCTTGAAATATATCAGAATTCTGAAAAATTCGTTGAGTAAATCATTAACTTCAGTTTTGGGTATGTAATATTTTAATAATGAATGATAAATCTCCTGCAGGCCTTTTTCATTTTAAACTTTATGGCTTGAAATACAGCTCACTAAATCCTTTGGTTTTCCTTTACAAACCATACTTAATTATAATCCCTGTTACTTTTGCCAGATTTTCCGTTTCCCCAGCTAAATCCATCAGGGGAAGCAAGGTTTTAGAGCAAGGCCTGTACTATGAAAATGTCATTCACACTAGCTCACTAAATCATTTAGAGCCCAAGGATTTGAATAGAGCTCTACTTCCAGCAAAAGAGGTAAAGCTGTGTATTACCGTGGGAGTCAAAACTTTGGGGGAGGCGGTGGGTCAGCACCGAGCCAAGAGTCCCAAGACCTTTGTTCGGGACCAGCTTCGTGGCTTTAGGCATATTCAAATTCTGTGTCTGAGTGTCCTCATCTGTGGCTCCCATGAAGATCAAATAATACGTATATGGGAAAGGTCTTCAGAAATCTGAAAGGACATATAAATGGCAGAGATTATCACTTGTCAATAGAGGAAGGTATTGAAAAGTCGGCATCACATGTTGACTGAAGCTCATACCATGATACCAGACAGGCCTCAGTTTCCACATCTGTGAAATGGTGAAAATAACAGATCATCCACCTCATGAGATTGTTATAAGGATTAAACAGATTCATGTCTGGCACGTAAGAAGGCCGTTAATAAAGGTTAGCTATTATTCTCGGGACCCACTGTATTACTGTTGACCAAATAGAAACATTGCTCATTTGGCAGGTACTGGAAGCTCTCTGATAAAGTTTTATTTCTTTTTGTGTTCATCATCTACCTATAGAAGTTTAGATGCTTAAAACATTGTTGAATTCTCCAAGCTACCCCAGATTTGCCAACATAGTGCCATTTTGTTTCTACATCTTGGATCCAATCTCATGACCTGCTTACTCAGTAGAACAGGATGGCCCCACAAATGACATCCTGAGATGTCATGTAGGGAAATGATAAAGAAGTGTAGTTTTGTGGATAGAGGGACATGGCTTCAGATGCTGACCTTTTCACTTACTAGCTGGGTGACTTTGGAAAGTTAATTTCTTCGAGCCTCAGTTTTCTCATTTGTAGAACGGAGATACTCATAGTAGCTGAGTCATAGGGAACCTGATTATGAGGTTATCCACACAAGGACTTGGCCCATAGTACTTACTAATCTTCGCTGCTACCGCTATCATTGTGGTTATTCTTCCAAAGGTATTATTGTTTTGATTTTTAAGAATTTAGTCTAAATTCCCGAGACTGGCATTGATTGATTGAAGTATGGTTAATACACACTGTTACATTATTTTCAGGTGTATAACATAGTGATTCAAGAACCTATATGTTATGTTGTGCTCACGACCGTGGTTACCCTCAGTCACCATACAATGCTCTCGCCATACCACTGACTATAGTCCTCATGCCATAACTTTCATCTCTGTGACTCCCAAGAATGGCATTTAAAAGCTCTAAAATATGGTCTCCCTCCATTCTTTCTCCACATGTTGAAAATTTAAAGTATAAGTATGTCCCAAATATTGCGTGTGACATACTTATACCAACTAATACGTCATTATTTATGTGAAATTCAAATTTAACCTGGCATCCTGTGTTCTCACTTGCCAAATCTGGCAGCCTTCCTCCCGTGTGTGCTTCTCCTTTGCCCACTTCCTTCCCTTCCTCCAAGGGGAAAAGGCCTCCAGGAAGACAGAGGCTCCCTACTTTATGAGTCTCTACTTAAGAGCTGCTCAGACCCCTAAGCGTGTGATTATAGCGAGAAGTATTTTTATTCTTTTCCTTCATTTCTTGGTTAACATCTTTATTCTTGCTCCGTAAATGCGCAGTGTATAGATAGGAGCGGCTGCCCACTTTCCTCGTGGCTCCTCGCTGCAGCGGCCAGCCCCATTCACTTGCCCTGCTGCCCCTTAGCTATCCCTGCGGTCCTCCACCCTGGCTGGTGGCATCCGCTTCTCTAGTGTTACATAAGCTCTCCTGTGTGATGCTGCTGCTTGGCCAAGGTGGTGAATAATTGCTGAGTCCCTGCTGCAAGCTCTTCCTTTTACCTGGAGTGCCCCCCTCATTCTCATGCCCACACTTTTCCCTTTAAAAGTTCTATCTGCGAAGACTCTAAATCCTGTCCCTTTAGTCATCTTCCCCAGACACTCATCCCCACCTGCCTTCCATCAGGGGGCAGGCTTCTCGTGCCTGGCTACTTCCCCGACGATGTCGGAAGCCTGGAGGGCTGGGGCGCCAGCTGAGAGTCACTGTCCCTTCCCCTAGTGGCATCACTGAGGTTCATCGTTGGCTGTCCAGCGGAATTGACCGTGCGTGTAGAGGCCCCAACCTGCTATGAGGCTACTAGAGACAGGAACTTGGCATAACTACTCTCTGTATGTTTTCCTGAAAAATTAATGCGGATATTTCGTGATCATTTTATCCCAAACTAAAAGAATTTTTAACTACCTGTATTGAAACTTTTTTTTTTAAGATTTACTTATTAATTTGAGAAGGGGGGCATGAGGAGAGGGAGAGAGAGACTCTCAGGCAGGCTCCCCACTGAGCACGGAGCCCAATGCAACTTGGGGCTCGGTCCCACGACCCTGGGATCCTGACCAGAGCCAAAATCAAGAGTTGGATGCTTAACCGACTGAGCCCTCAGGCACCTCCCCATATTGAAACTTTGTAAAGAGGGTAATAAATGTCTTTATAAGAAACATGAATATTAGGTTTTGGTTTCTAGTTTTACCTTGCTACCTCAAGACCCATGGCAGTTATTTCAAAAACCAAAAGAGGAGACATTGAACTGGCCTAATTGTATACTTCACAGTTATGAACTTTGGGAATTGTCGTCTCTGTGTGTGAATCCTAGACACCCATTATGATATCTGTGCTTTTGTTTAAAACTGGGTAAGCCAAAAGGAAAATAAAAAATCTTTACCCATCTCAGTGAGCAGTGACATCTGAATCTATAGCTTGCAATTGAAAGTATTTTTTTTTCCAAAGCCTTTGAGGGCTGTTAGTCTGGTGTAAACAATTTACTGTTAAAGTCCTAGAATATTTGCATTTTAATTAAAGAAAATTTTAATTAAACTGGGAACTTTGTTGAGAAAAGGCAAATTTGGGCAGCCAGTACACTTGCCCGCTACAGCTCTCATTCAGAAATGATGTACACTTCGGGAATTCTGTGTTTGGTGCCATTTAAACAGTAAAGTGGCATATGTGTCTGTCTTGCTAACTTATTTGAAAACACCTCCCAGCCACCTTTGGGGAGCCTCTGCTGAAGCAGACAGTCAAAAGAAATACATAAGCTGTCTTCATAGAAATATTTTAATATATTTATGTCCATTGTGACCATGGGAAATAGATTTGACGGTACTGAAACTAAGTGCTTTTACTAAATAGCCTCTTAATCTAGCACCCCATCGGTAGTTGGTCAGCATGGACACACAGCCCAATTAAGGGACCATAGCAGTTTAAAAAATACTTTGGTGAGATCTGTGAGCAAATATACTGTAAAGTACAAAAACGGTGAATTAAACATTAGGAGGAAGTTCCTCATCCTGTTGAAATACAAAGTAGACCTCTTGATCTGTCACGATTCTTAGTGCAGCTGTGACTAAATCATGGTCCAGGTTTTAAACCCATTTCCCAACTTTCAGATTAACCATAGTGATGCATTAATTTCACCTCAATCCAAGAATATTCTGAAAGATGAGGTGCCTGAGTTTCTCTAAAGATAAGCATGGAACTAAAAAGGCTTCTTCATATCCCGTAAGCAAGTTCAGCAGAAATGGCAACAGAGGTCAAAGAAGAGGTTTGGTGAGCTTGGATCAAGGTCTGGGGCAGATACCGATTAGGTGAGAGGTACGTGTCAATAGGCACAAACACCAACTGAGCTCCTCCTGTGTGCTGGGCAACAAGAAATCAGAGATAAGGCAGGTTTTTGTTAATTTCCAGGAGCTTTCACTGAGGTCCATTCACTGTTTATTCCCTGGTGGCATGCCTTGCTTCTCCTCCCCACTGCTTAGCTCGCAGCTGCAGGTAGAACTGGGCGGGTTTGGGGAGGTGAGGATGATGAGGGGGTCCCTCTGTCTTGAGATGAAGCTCTGAGAGCAGAAGAGGGGGAAAGGCAGCAGCTCAGGGAGAAGCGGAAGTGGCCCCATCAGTAGCATCAAGATTAAACAGTTCTCCCATCTGATGGTAGGAAATGAGGCATTTTCAGCGGGGCAGCCTCCGATAGCTGTGTCCCTGTGGTGCCACACAGGACGTGTGGGGGTGGAGGTGGTTTGTAATGAAGCAAGTTAAGAAATAGACCCAGACATGGGCCGTATTTCTCCTCACCACAAAGGTGGCCTCCAGTGTGATTAGACGAACCCCTTCCCCTCGCCCCTACTATCAAAGTCTTAGACAGAAACACTGATGGATATTTGACTAAATCCAAGAAAATCTACCTTTTCTAATGTAGTAGCTGTTTATCTAGGAATTAATTCAAACAGATGTCATGGGGGCTTGTAGGGAATGCTTACTGTGTGTAAGGCACCGTACCTAATACAGTCACTGCACAGCAAGAAACATGCAGATTGCTGGGCTCAGCCCCAGAGACTCCAATAAATGGGTCCAGCGTAGGACCCCAGAAGCTGCCTTTTTAACAAGCTTCTAGCTGGCGCCCACGCTACTGGTGCCGGGACCACCCCTTGGAACAGCCAAGTTGAAAAGCACCTTTTTACTGGATCCGTGCTTCTCACACTTGAATGTGTTCAAATGCAGATTGCAGTCCAGTAGATGGAGAGAGGCACCGGCCGAGTCTTCCAGACTCTGAGCAAAGCCCATCGATGAACTCACCGGAAGATTTTGATCCTTCCAAGAACAGCATTTACAAAGAAAATAAGGCTTGGATTCCCAAATAGCTACCATTTATGAATTCTTGCCATGTGCAGCGTGTTGGGCTAAGTGCTCTGTGTGCCTTCTCTCCTTTAGTCCCAACAAGAACTTACTGAGTGAAGACAATCCCCATTTTACAGATGGAACAGCTGAGCCTCAGATTGCTCGAGTCCCAACCCCTAAGTCAATGGCAGTCTCCATCCCGGAACCCAGCTGTGACTGACTTTGAAGTCCTAGACTTCTCCTTCCTGCTACACTGTTTCCTTTCATAGTATCCCCCTGAAGACTTTCATTTGATACTTAAAGTACCTGTCCTTTGACGTGTTCTCTGCTAAGCAATCTTTATGGCTCCACACAGATAAGCAGACAGGCTCTGCTAACTGGAAATTTCTGTAATCCTCCAATAAGCGTGTGATGGATTACAGAATAGTACTTTTCCTTAAACTCTGGGTAACCTTTAAATTTAGTCTTATGAGAGTTATGGGCAGACAAAACAATGTAATTTATTAGGCCTTATTATGTACCTTGTATTTTCATATCTGTTTTTCTTTTCTAACTCTCTTTCCTGCCCTGCTCAGCATCACACAGCTAGAAAGACTGAGTTGTGCCTGGAAGCCAGTTCTTTCCCTCAGGCCCTGCTGCCTATCAGTTCCTCACCTGTGAAATGGGGAGAATAAGACCCATTATTCAGGCAGATCCTAGTAAAGGCATTAATGAGGTATTCGTACAGGGGAGCTGTGTAGTATTAGTTGGATCACTCTGATGAGGCTCAACATGGATTGGAAGGCCTTGGCGCCCCCTCCCCCCAGATTCTCTGGAATTGAAATATACCCTCTCTAGCCTCCAGTGTGGACTTCTGTATCTTCCGGCTCGTGGCTTTTGCTCTCGCCCTCACAGTTTCAGAGAGTGCTATTCACTTCCCTTTAATTAAGGTCAACGCCCCATGTCACTGGGAAAGTTTCAGCGTTAGATTATGTCTGAACTGCGGGCTTAGAAGGACCTGATCTGAGTTGCCAGATCAAGACGTCATTTCTTTTCTTGTAGCCCTAAACACCAGCTTGTTCCAATTAGAAAGAACTGTAAGGCATCTGCTGAAAACATGTGCACTTTTGTTAATCTGGGGTTACTCAAGAGAATGGAAAGGAGGTTTATATATTACATTTGCTAATAAAGAGAAATGTTAAATATAAACAGTATTTCACAATGAGGACTAAAACAAAATACCTAAAACCTTACCAGGTCCAGCTGGTTCGTATTTACATTGCCAGAAGGAAACAGTGCAAATGCACACCACCTTGTGCGTTCTTAAAATTAAAGGGACAAATCGTTATCTGCAGGATCAGCGGGAATAGACTGTCACTGACCCGCTAAAGATTGACTCCCAACCCCCCATTTTTTTGGAATCTAAAAACGAATTCCATTAACTTGCATTATAATATCAGGACCCAAATATAACAAGGAAAAGCCGATCTAGTCACAGAAGCGAAGTTTATGCTTCCCAGAGCTGAGATTGTCCCGTGGTAGAATTGACATCAACTCCGCTTCCCCCAGGGGTAGGCACCACTTCCTGGGAGTAAATGAAGCCTTTTTGGTAGCTGCACCCCCAGGTGGGTCTCAGGCCACCAGGGTCCCATTTACTTCAGTTATTGCTTCAGGATGCTTCATGGTGCCCTAGTGGCCCCAAAAGGAATGAATGCAGCTTCCGTGAGATCCTAACTTCCGGGAGTAGCTAGTGCATGAGGAGAACCTGCTGCGTTGTAAGCCAGGCAAAATCCATGCTGCGAGATGCTTCCGAAACTTCCAGAGTCCCGTTACACCCAGTGTAAAGCTGGAACGCAGCCACACTTGATGCCTTGGTGGGTAAAAATCATTGACCTCCTTCACAAAAGCAAGGCTGCCTTCTCGGCCATACTTGCCCTCTCCGTAGCCAAGACGGGTGTGAAAACAAGGTCTACAAATTTAAGAGCGTTCAGCTCCGCCAGACACTTTTGAAAAGAAAGAGCTCAGTCATTCAAACAGCCTGATGTTATGAAGTGACATTTAGATTATGGTATGACATTGCAGATTTGACATAATTGTGCTAATTGGGAGAAAATATGCTACTTTGATCAAAACAGAATAAAAGAAATAAAAAGACATTGTGGTTCAACTTGGAATAAAGAGTGGCTCATCCTCACGGCTTTTTGATTGTTGCCACTGGGATCTGCGCAGCGTGGCACGCACAAGACGGTTCACGTGTCCCCACCCTAGCCTGTTGCATGCCCGTTGTCGAAAGGAATTGCACATACAAGCTTTCGTATGAGTCGTTTGCCTACTTCTGATTCCTTGTGCTGACTGGCATGAGACAGGGAGCTGGATGGTATTTAACTGGTTTTATTGTGACGGGACTATGATGGATGTGACAGGGGCCTCTATTATTCGCTGGGGAGTGTGGCCGTTAATGAAACCATTAGCTGAGCTAAGGCGAGTGAGGAAAATAGGGAAATTACCATTATTCTGAAGCCATTAAGTTGTAATCCACCACTTTCTCTCCTTGCTCAAAAAGGCATCTTCTTTTTAAGGCCTCCCTGACTGTCCTTTAAAGATTCATTAATTCATTAACTTTCCAAGGAGATGGGGGTGGATGGCATAGTTGAAATTTTAATCAGTCCGGCGTATCATATCATTACCATTATGCTGGTGTCTGTGTTCGTCGCTGGACCCCATCAGGTTAATTTTAAACAAACCACACCGCAGCAGATGGTGTTCTCTTCTGTGTGTAACAGAAAGAGCTTCCCATTGTAGAGTGTTTCAGAGTTCACGGAGCCCTGTCATGCTCAGTGGGTACACAGGCAGTATGTACCCCTATTTCACAGATGACTGAACCAAAGCTTAGCCAGCCTAAATCACCCGAGGAGTGACTATCGGATGGGAGGAAATGGGTTTCATACTCACATTCTCCTTGAACCTCTTTTTTTTTTTTTCTCTATCAGGACTCGTGCTTCTCCCATGTAAATCCTTAGCTGGAAAAGTGAGACTAAGCCCTCGTTAGCACCCATGTCTTGAAAAGGAACATCTTGTGTTGGGATGCTGTACGAATCGTGTGCCGAGAATCTCTCAATCCCTCTTGAGTCGTAGCTAACCAGGGCTTTGCAGAGTTTGTTAGACAATGGCATTGTGCTAGATAGTCTGCTACTTCTGCATTTATGGGGAGGAAAGGCAAATGCTGTCTGGGCGAGTCAACTGTGTCTTCTGCAGCACCAGGAAGCTTGCCTTGTGGGTGGTTTTAGTTGATTCAAAAAAAACAAAAAACACCATCAACAACAACGTTTTGCTCAGTCCAAATGAGTGAGGGCTCTTAAAGACACAGGCCTGGGTCCTACAGCCCTCGGGAGATCACTGTGTCCCAAGCAGCCATTAAAACAGTTTCTCCTTTAGAGGGACAGTGAGGTCAATTTCCACGCCTGATCCTTGCTATGCTAAGGAAGTTGGCCACCCACCTGTACAGGTGTGGTGCACATACAATTGTGATTATACACTTCAGGGCCCAAATAGGTAAGGGCTACAAATTAAAGTCTACTGCACTAGGGTATGGGTCCCTAGATCTTCTGAAGGGGAGTGAGCAGATCTTCAGCGACCCACTTCGGTCAGCATCCATCCGTGCCTGCCCGTGCCCCCTGGCTAAAGGGGAGTCACAGGACAGAAGGAAGTGGGATGGGACGTGAAACAAAGAATATTTCTTGTCCCATTTGTATATATTTCTCTATATGGGCTGGAGCCTGGCCCTGAGCAGAAGCTCGGTACAGATTTGTGAAAGGAAAGGGGTGATCTTGGGGGCTATCCTCCCCTTCTTTACCAACGAGGCCGTACACGGAAGTGGTGCTCGGTCCTCCACCTCGCAGGCTGGGTCGCCAGGGGTAAAATGGGTGTGACATCTGTTTTGGATGCCTCCCTGGCCCGATCCTGGCCACTTGGCCTCGGACATTGCTGTGTGAGTTAGCAGATGGTTTCCCGATGCCTTCCTGATGACTTTTCCTACTCTGGATGACCGAGCCAGGACTGGGGTCTGCGGACCAGCAGCATCAATCTCGCTTGCTAGAGCTTGTTAGAAACGCCCAGTCTCAGGGTCCTGCCCGCAGTGTCCCCAGGTCCACAGGGACACAGATGCTCAGTAAGGACCCAGAAGCCCTGCCCTGGGGCGCGGTGTTGCTAAAGCTTGATGCACACCAAAATATGAATCTTACGCTGAACAAGCAAGCTAATGTCCTGCTTTACTTTTGCAGAAGAAGAGGAGGGGACCTGACCTTGACTGAGGTCCCACTGAATGTGCTTGGCGTGTTAGAGCCGTGCTTACTCGGCCTGCCCGACCACCCTGTGACATGATCCCTGCCTTCCGCACGGGATAAACTAGGAAATTGAGAGTGTAAGACCCTGAGGCAGCGTGCCCACGGTCACGGGACAATGGTTTGTGGGGTTCCAAAGCCTTCCGAGGCCAGCGCGAGAGGGAGAGCCAGCAGAGGTGGCATTGCCGAGGCCTTCAGGAGCCTCCAGAGGAACACTTTTCATTATTGTTACCTAACATCGGCCGATAAACATGTGGTTATTGTTATTTGGGGGAAAATGTAACATCGGGCTGTTTAGTTGCTTTTGTCAAGTGCTCCATTATCTGCATGTCTTACCTTCCACTTTTTAGTAACAGGGTTAAAGCAGGTGTTGAGAACCTTGGCTGCCGCTGTCCCTGTCGCTTCGTTATTTTTGTCCCTCCACATTCCGTGAAGACAGAAGTCTTCTAAGACACAACGTGTAGTTACCTCCCACGGGAGGGAGCTGGACAGACAGAAAACCTCCACAAGGTCAGTTCAGTGAAAGCTGGGGATTTGCCACAGGCTGAGGGGAGGCGATCCTTTTCGAACTTGGAGTGGATGGTCACTGAGCAGGGGACCCTCCCGGGGCCACCGTCCTCACGAGGCACGGTGTTTCATGAGGACTTGCATGGCCTGCCAGAATTCATTCTGTGGTTACCTTTTCCCTGAACAAGATACTCACCAGGTTTAAATACAAACTAACACTTGCCTTAATTCCTTTTTACAAATGATTTTGGGATTCAGCATTTGAATTACCCACATGACTTCTTACGCTCAGGACTGTTTCTTAACAGCGTCCCACGTGGGAAAGGATTGGCTACCCTAAGAAAACAAGCGGGTTTCTATCTGCTCTTTTTTTTTTTTTTTTTTTTTTGGTGTCTTCCACCTGGACCAACAAAATCCTCACAACAGGCGTCTGTGTGTGTGTGTGTGTGTGTATGCGTGCACACACACACGTATGCAAGTGCGTGCTTGGGTCTCAATTCGTCTCTGCTTTAGATTGGGCAACATTGTAATGGGCAGGTTTGCCTACATGTTCATTACTAATATTAATATTTTCTCCTGCATTTAATTTTTTTTAAGTAGGCTCCATGCCTCACATGGAGCCCAATGTGGGGCTTCAACTCACGACCCTGAGATCAAGACCTGAGCTGAGGTCAAAAGTTGGACACTTAACTGACTGAGCCACCCAGGCGCTCCTTTCTCCTGCCTTTTGTTCATACAATTCTGTATGAACAAGCTACTGCCTTATTCTTATTTCGAGGCTTTGTCTACTGCCATGCTCTTAGGCTCATGAGTTTTTAAGAAGATGTCTTCTCAAAAAGCTTTTAGTGAGAAAGACATGAGGCTGGGAGTCCATTGAGCTCAGCTCGTGTGGGTGGCCATGCCAGCCATTGGTAGGATTGGTGGTCCCGTGTGACAGTCACCACAGTCATCAGTCAATTTGGGAGGAGATACTTTGAGGCTACGCAAACATCCCAAGTATGGTGTCCCACCAACTTAGCGTCCATTGGTGGACATTGTCTGCAGAAATTCTTACTGTGGTGTTCTAATAAAGATTTTCCATTTCCCTCCTTTCTTCTACTTTTATTAATTGGAATTCTTCTTTAAAGAAGAGCTATCCTTTTCCCCTTTATGTCTTTATTCAGTCATTTATTTGTATAAGTAGGAACTCATGGATATTTATTTTATTCTATGGGTTATAATCTCATACGGTTGTTATTTATTTTTTTACTCAAATTGTTCCAGCTTTAGCCATTGCAACTCCTTCATTTCAGATCGGGGGATGGGCTGGAGAGGGGGATGCCCTGTCCCAGGTCATGCCATGACTTCCAGAACCACACTGGCATTAGAACACGAATCTCTTTTCGAACTCCAGGTTCAGGCTTCTCCATTATATTGTGCCATTCTGGGAAGTACTGTAGAAAATATGTAGGTGCATATTCTCACCCTGCTATACATTTTGCTTATCTTTTTTTTTTTAAAGATTTTATTTATTTGCAAGACAGAGAGCGGGAGTGTGCACAAGCAGGGGCAGTGGCAAGCAGAGGGAGGAGCAGGCTCCCCACTGAGTGGGGAGCCTGATGCAGGGCTCGATCCCAGGACCCTGGGATTATGACCTGAGTTGAAGGCAGACGCTTAATGGACTGAGCCACTCAGGCATCAGCACGATCCACTGGAGAATAGGATCTAAAATAAGATTGGTGCATCTTGCCTTTTAAGTGGTCGGCATCCTAGTTCGCCTGGGACAGTCCCAGTTTGTACCTATTTTCCAGGTGTAATTGTCAATAGTGTCTCTTTTCTCCCTCCGAAGTATAGAGATCTGGCTGATCAGTTATACGGTTGCCCCACACCACTGGTTTTCAGTCTTTCGCTCTCCATCAGAATCACCTGGAGGGCTTGTTAAACCACAGACTGCAGTGCCCCACCCCCACAGTTTCTCATTCATTCGGTTTGGGGCGGGGCCTGCGAATGGGCATTTATGGCAAGCTCTAAGGTGACACCAGTGCTGCCTTTCGGGGACCCCATTGGAGAACGACCGCCCTAAGCGTTGGACAGATACTCCCAGGTGAGTGAATGGATGAGGCGTGTCCGAGGCGTGACGGGTACTGTGCTGGTTGCTGGGGGTAAGATGCAGTCTGGTGGGAGCACAGAGGCTGTGAGGCAGATGCAGGGGGACAAGACCCTGCAGTGCGGGGTGATAGGGCACGTATGGGGAGCTCTGTGAGTGGGCACCAGAGGCACCTGCCGTAGATTCGAGGTCTCTCTGTCGGGCTCTGAGAAAAAGGTTGTATCGAGCTTCCAGTACCTTATCAAATAATTTTTTCCTCTTGCATTCTATGAGTGTAGTAATCATTCAGTTGATTAGACACCAACTGAGAGCCTAAGTCAGCATTTTCTCCCCTTCATTTTTATTTAAATTCAAGAGGTAAGCAAACAGTTGCCCCCCACTCCCATATGGGCACGCACTAGTTCTGAGCACGATACATACCTACTTGGTAGGTTGGATTGGATTCGTTTTCTCAGTTCTGTGATGGAATGAGGACGGAGTCATTCCTTTCTGCTACCTGTCTGCATCTACTAGACAGAATAGTGTTCAGAAATGACCTTGAATCTCTATGGGGTCCAGAAGGAGAAGTACCTTATTACTGTACTTATTAAGGCAGGAAACATGAAGGGATATGGCACATTTTCAAAGGTATTTTAGCAGTAAGAGATGGAATAAGAGATTTTCAATGAACCCTTTACTTAACCACAAAAGTGTACTTCATTAGAACAACCTATCCCTCAAATAGTTTAGTAAAATCATATTTTCTTGGTGGCTCATAGTTTGAATAGTGATAGGGGTGTCTGTCTTTCATAACACCACTAGGAAAAGTATTCCATAGGCCAATCACTCTAGCCATGTACATTTTCCAGTAAGAACCTAGCCTTCGGACTCTGTTCTCAACAAGGTTTAAGTTTGCATTGGACTCCATCATCGAACATGGCTTATCCTCATACCACCTAGTGAGAAGAGTTCAAGCTGATGGCATAGTCATTGGGTATCTAGGCTCTTGCTTGGGGTTAGGAGTATTGCCTTACTTTCTAGGGCTAATTATTTGGCTTGGCCTCAACCCATGCCCTGTTGACCAGAATTACCAACAGGTTTTCTCTATACTGTGCCCTGATTTTAGAGCTAAGATGCAAACAAAAATGGCGGGACTCCTCACCTTGAGAGTCAGGGACATACCGTGTGATTAGTATGGTAACATCACGAAACTTTTCACTTGTGGTTTACTATTAATGTTTGTTAAAAGAAAGTAATGTTTTTTTATCATGTATCCCATGGCACGATGCCATGGGATACATTCCTTTAAAATATTTTTCACCTTTCCCATCTAGTAAATTATGTTTATACAGATGTAGTTAGTGACACAGGCAAGATAATAGTAACGGCATTCCTAATTATATTGCTGTACATAAAAAAGTGACATCGATATTATCAAGTACCATTAATAGTCCCAAATGGTGTCGGATGCAGCAGCCTCTGATTTGAACATAGCTTATAAATCTTGCTAACGCTTTTTCTCCCCTACACATTTTCCATTTTGCATTGGCTCTATAGCTAGTTTTTATTTAAAGAGAAACAGAACTGTTCAGGAGAGGCAGCATACCATCCCTTTATAGCAGTGGCTTTGGGGACGGAGTTGATACCTGCTCCCTAGATGGCTCGGGTCCATGACCTTTTTATCTGGTATGCTAAGCACAAAGGGATCTCGTGCCCTGGCCCTTCGTATAAAGGAAGCACGAGAGATGGGTGTGTGCGTGCACGCATACTACCAACTATTATGACAGCAAACTTGGTGGCAATCTTTCCTTTCGCTGTTTCTTGGTAAAGCCAGTGTTCCACGATGGCATCTCCACCTTGTCAATGGCTGCCTCGCGTGTTCTGCCTTGCTCCCCATGTAGAAGTATATTTGAGACCCAGTGCGTATCATTGTATCATGCTGTGTTTCCACATTGTTGTCTCCCTGACACTTTATTAATGTTTGAATGCTTCAGTAGGATGTTACATGTAAATTACGTTCCTCTCTGTCTCCAAGGGAGAAGATCCCTTGCATGGGTACCTCACCTTGGTTCTAATCCTATTATCAATAATACAACAAATCCTGAAGTCTTGTGCCTCAAGTTTTTCTTCTCGGCAGGCCAGGTATATTGAAGAGTGTTGATGGAAAACAGTGTTGAGTGGTGTGACACTGTTTCGTCTTTGCTGTGTTCACGTGCAAAAAGCTACTACCATTTAGCCCTGATTGGGTCTCGGTAGTAGTTTGTATTTATTGAGGGGCTAGTAAGTGCACGGGGCCATGAGAAATAAACATGTGATCAAGACACTGACTTTGCCCTTATGTCATTTGCAGTCTTGTCGGGGAGATTATACATGCCCACAAACACTGTGACAAGTAGACAGAGTTAGGAGCTGAGAGAGAGCCTGGTGGGAATTCAGAGGGAGGACCACTCCCTTCCCACAGTGAGGGGTAAAGAGTGGCTTTGAGATTGGCCTTGTACGTGAGGAGATGAGAAAGGACAGATACAGGAGAAAAAAGGCAAAGGAAAAAAAAAAGGCTGGTGAAACCCTGGGACGTCCTTTCCAGTGTCCTTTGCCCACTAGCCACCTGCCTGGTGTGGGCCCATGACTATGGTGGGGATCCTCTAGGCCCTCTCTGATTTTGTCCTCAGCATTTCTCTGTGGCAGAGCATATGCAGTTTCCATGAGCTTCATCTGGTCCCAAGGCCTCACTATAATTAAGACGCTCTCAAGAGAGAAGTGTTGACTTCCCAAGCATCCAGGTTTAATCAAAATCGAACAAGGAAGAAGCCCTTCCTTGAAGGCCTAGATCAAGCTGGAGGTGCCCCCTTCTCTTTTGGGCTCCCTGTCTGTCTGGGTGTGTACCGAGATCAAGGTCACATCATCTCCTTGCTCTCTGCTGCGTGTCCTGCTTGTCCTCTCATCACTGGACACTTACTTGTGACTCGACAGAGGCCTCGTGCAAAGCAGGACAGGGCCACACTGTGTGGCCGCCGTGACTCAGCCATCTCCTCACTGCAGCAAGTACTTCTGGCCAGCTTGGTGCTCTGCCCGTGTCACACTTTGGGACGCTGTGCGGTGGGAGGGCTGAGATCAGTTTGTTCTGCTCCTGCCACCCACGGCCACCGAACACTGCCCTGTGCTGGGTGGGTCTCACCCACGGATACTCTGTGCTGGGCTATTGGCCAAATATTTCCTTTCCAGCCACTATTTCCCAGGGTCTTGCCACACGCAGAGTTCTCATTATTTGCATTTCTGAGCCGGCTGCCACTGAAATGTCCATCCGTGTCTCAGGATGTGGCTACAGAAAGCAGCCATTCCTATTTACTTGAAAACATAACATTCTAGTCTCGCAGTGTAGACCTCTCTGTAAGGTGGGAATACCTTTAGCAGAATGGATCCTGACCGATTAGCTCTTGGAATCAGGAGGATACAAATGTCATCTTTTCACATATGTGTGCCTTTACACTGGGTAGATAGATCTTTTATCTTTTTGCGGGGGGGGGGGGTGGGCAGAGGGAGAGAGAGAATGTTAGCACGTAGCTGGATGAGGGGCTCGATCTCCCAACCCCGAGATCATGACCTGAGCCAAAACCCAGAGTCTAGACGCTGAACCAACTGAGCTGCCCAGGTGCCCCTAGATAGAGCTTTTGTCATTTTTAAAAGACTTCGAATATGAGCGACCATGAAAATAATTCTGCATTGGTATGAAGTTTTTGGTTTTTATGATTTTTTTTGTTTGTCTTAATTAAAAAGTAAGGACCAGACAGCTGCAGGGAACTTTTAGAAATCATTGGATTTGTCCTCACCATATAGGGATTAACCATTCTAGGCAAATGGAGATGTAGTTTGCTTCTGAAGGTGTCCTGAGAAATAGCTTCCATAGCCAGAAGCTCGACAAATACTCATCAAATTAACGAACGAGCCTTTATTGGAGACACACTTCATTGGCGAGCACGGAAGTTCTGAACACGTATTTGTGAGTGGACGCCCACATGAAGAATGGACAGACAAGCTGCTAGGAAATTTTCCAGCTGAGCTAAGGTGATTTTCTCCTGTTGCAGATAAAATCCATTTCTTGTTATTCGGTTTGCAGAATGTGAGTGAGTTTCCCCCGGCTATTCAGCATCCCCTCTATATTTGAAGGAAGTTATGAATTCTTCCCTCAGTCCAGTCTTCCTCCAGCTGGATAATCGCAGCCTCATTTACCTTTCCTCCGAGTTTCATCTTCCCAGGCCTGGAAGAGTCTCTGTGGCTCTCTGAGCTCCGAGTGAATCATAATCCCCTCTCTGTTGTGAGGTTTACAGAGGATTAGTGAGCATTTTGTATCTAAACCTGGATGATGGCAATCACAGACCTCATTAGTGGATAAAGAAAACCATAAGACAATGGAGGTTTTGTTGGATTTGTGATGACTTTCTCAAAATCTGGTTTGACCACTCTTTGCTCTTCCCTCCCCCAGCTGCTATTTCTAGAACTCACAGTTGCGATTAGACAGCATCAGGAGAGGCGGCTACTGTGTTTCCCTCTTGCTTGTTGAAAACGATATGCTTAATAGTTTATTAAGCATTTTCAAATAGCTTCCTCCAAGAGCTGGAGAAAGATTTCTCCTCTCTCATATAATTCCGTGGCTCTAAAATTGTCCTTTAGCTGGAAAAAATATTGATTTTGCTCTTGTTTAGCCCCCAGTGGATTGCTTCTTATCTCCAAGACTGGATTTTTGTTAGAATGAGAGCTGACAGAATTCAGATTTAGTCAAGAGAAGTGTGTCAGGGTCGGCAAAATGGTAAATACTGAGAACAAATGGGATGTTAACTCAGGACATTGTGTGTGAATTTTGTGAAGTGAAGTTAAATCAGGAATCAGGACCTTTGTGGTGTACATTTGTTGAAGATAATTATTTAAATGCCCCAGTCTCTTTGCAGACGGAGGGTTTGTTTATACAGGTTAAATCATAAAGTGAATTGTACAGGTTAAATTTATACAGGTTAAATCATAAAGTGAGACTGAAAAGGGAAACAGTGCAAATTTTCAACAGTGAGAGAATTGCCCAAGTTTGGTATATCCATCTCATAGAGGATAATTATTCTTCCCTGTGCTTTTTAAAAGTGTCCAGTTTTGTTTTACAATGACCCTGTGTTACTTTTTTTTCTTTTTCCCTGTGTTACTTTTTATACACACTCCTATCATAAGTGAGTTCTGTGAGGCATTCTGGTCATTCATGGTCCCAGAGTTTGGTCTTGGGGACCCTGACACAGACACGGGGTCCTCTAACTCGCAGCGAGTGAGCGGGAAGGTTAGGGGTGAATTGTAGCCTCGGGGCTGTCTCCACCTGGGGAGGCTCCTGCTCGGTCCCCCTGTCCCCGCGGAGTCACACACGTGGGGTCAGACGTGCGGGAGCATTTGCCGAGGTTTCCTTTGCCAGCGAGCAGAGCTTCTAATTGCATTCGGTTGCCAGTGTGTTCTGAGCGGTGTTCCTGAACGGCCCGCCACGCTCCTTGGTCTGCTTGCTTGGCTGTTTTGTTTTTGAGTGGAAGGACCAAGTTTAATATTACAAAGCGAGTCTCGGCCTCACAGTACACATACGTCTGCGCGAATGAAAAAGTCAAATCTGGGACAATGGAAGGCTTTCATGGTCTTTGATTTTTCTCTAACACGTTTGGTTCAAAGTCTGTTTACCTCGACATCCCTCCCTTATTGCGTCCGTAGTGACAATTCCTAAGCCAGTCAGAGCCCAGCTCTCTTCTGAGTATTTGCTGCTCTGTAGGAGAGAAAGCAAACCAGAAATGAGTGGTTTCTCCCTGATAGTTCGGTCCTGGTGGTGAGACAGGAAGTTACACCAAAGATCTGACATCTCGTGGGATTCCAAAAATGGTCAGGGCGGTTCTCCCTTTTATGTCAGAACGTATCCTTTGAGGGTGAAAAAAGAGGAGACTCTTCTGTGGCCTTCTGTCTCATGTGTGTGTTGTTTTTCTAATGGAACTATAACGAACAGACAATAAAATGCACAGATCGTAGGTGTTTGGTTCAACGAATTTTGACAGTTGCGTACCCCCAGGTAACCAACCACCACACCAAACAAGATACTGATGAGTTCTGTTCATTAGCAATTGATGCCAGGCTTGTATGTGATTTACAGTTTTCTAGAACCACGTTCGAAAAAGTAAAAAGAAACAGACGGTACTAATTTCAATACTATGGTTTAACCTAGTGTATTTAAACCCTCACAATTTCAACACAGAATTAGTATAGAAATGATACCAAGAGACATTAACACTTTTTTGAAAACAAGTCTTTGAAACTTGGTATACATAACACAACTCAATTTAGATGCTAACTTTTTGAAGACCGTTACAGTGAATCACCTAACATAAGCTTTACTATAGTTGTCTCTGAGGGGACATTTTTCCCGCTTCCCAGGGACACTGAATTCCAGATCCCTGTGGACAGAAGGCAGGCATGTCTTTCTGTGACATAATCTGAAGACCTGAACCTATACTTGAGCCTCAGGCTGTGCTCTCAATCTATCCTTTTTTCTTTCCATCTCTGCTTCCCAGCTTCCTTACACTTAGCTTCCGTGACTGAGCGCTTGCAGGAAATCTGTGGGGAACCTGTGGAGTTGCTGGCAAGGGAAAGGCAGTGACATCGTCCTGGCTCTGGGGCAGCTTACAACCCAGTGGAAGGAGCTACTTCCCCACATGACTGTAGACAAAGAGTAGACACAGCCCGTGGCTTAGATGAGACTTCTGCGAGATGAGGCCTAACCTTTAAAGCATGGTTAGAAGTTGATGAGGCAAAGCAGAAGGAACAGGCATGGAGAATGAATGGAGCATGAATTAATAGTTAGACAGATGGCCAGCTCGACCATTTACAGGCTGTGTCTCCTTGGGCCAATTGCTTTATATCTCTGGGCCTCTTTTCCATCATCTATAAAGTAGTGATAACGAGACCTCCGTACCAGAGCTGTCAAAAAAATCAAACAGAAAGAGATTATTAAGAACCTGTTGCAGCGACTGGGTCATTCCCTCATTCATTCGTTCAGCAAGTGCTTTAAGACTCCTACTGTGTGCTGGGCGCTGGGCTAGTTTCAGGGAATACTGTAGTATGATGTGTATCGTCCCAAAGCTTGATGTCTGTCCAAGGGGTTTAATTTACAGTAGCTGTTTTATCAAGAGGAAAGGCAGACTTGAGGAAGGGAGGGCTTAGTGGAGGGAGATAAGATTGGGGGGCTAGAGTGGGACCCACCTCATGGTCTCACTCCTGCTGAAAACATTTTGATAATCTTCTTCAGTGTTTACCAATGTTCAGGATTATTCATCTACTTCAGTAAAACCAGAGGAGACTGGGCCATTGTGGGGATAATGGGAGCCACTTGGTATAATTTGCATTTGCCATGTCTTACCATGTAGATTTCACACTGGGATGGGGGGCCGTGCTGCATTGGAATCGTTCACCTCATTCCTTTGCTAAGTCCTTTCATAGTGCTACCCGGATTAGGTTTTTATTGACTGCACTGAAGGCATAGTGCCAGACCTGGCATCTGATGTTTGCTCCATAGGTGCGGGTTGAGAAGCCGAAGGGGCAAACGGGTGGTCTGATACCCATGCACATCCAGGCTGTGATCAAGAGAAGCCCAGGCCTACAAACTAGGATATCTGCATTGTAGCCCGGTCTCTGTCATTCATTTGCTTTGTGACCTTGGGCAAGTCACTTAACTCCTCTGGGCCTGTTACCCAACCTGCGAAAGAATGAGTTTCAGCTCCATGACCTCGGGGATCTCGTTTCACATTCCATGATCATCTGGCTCCCAGGGTTCATGTTTTCCATGCTCCCGGCCCCTAGCACGCACATGTTGTACTTTGGGGAACTGAACTCACACCCATTGAAGACAGAGCACCTGGACGAGTGTTCCTGTGAAGATGTCTCATTCCATTGTGGCCACAAAGGGGAGTGAAAAAGGGGAGTGAAAAAGGGCAGTAAGGGGATTCTGATCTCTGTTGGGACCCGTGTTTGGTTCTTTGTCTTGTCATCATCCAGGCCCTGAGTGCCTGAGCATCGCTGCATGTGACAAAGAGAAGGAGTTCTGCCTCCTCCAATCTGCATTTAGAAGTACCCGTTAGCACTGTGCTACAGTGAGTCTGAATTCTGCCCTCACAAGGCAGTTTCTATCTTGACCATTTCGATCTTTAATATGTTCCGCTTCCTGATTTGGGCACCAGACCTGGATTTGTGAAGACGTGTCCGGCAGCACGATTGGCATTGCTTTTTGTAGCTGGTTACTGTGTGACCTTACGGCACTGGGGAGAGGAGTGTGGACAAAGAGCTACCGAACTGTTAGAAAGATGATAGCAGCCAATGATTGGAGGTGTCCCAGCCCATCCGGTCCTCTGAAACAAAACTAAAATCACTGTAAGAGATCTGGAATATCTGTTTGGTTTTGATGCATTAAATCATGCACACCAATAACCCTCTAATTTATGGATGCTTGCTACTATGTTTTGTTTAAACGAGTTCTTTCCCAAAAGGAACCAGCTTCTGTTCTGAAGAAATAAATAAAATGCATGAGGTGAACTTTCCTACAATTGATTTTCAGTGTGGAGTTTTCAGGGTGTAATTTAGAAGTAGCTGTAGTGGTTTAAGACCAGAGAAAGTGTATGTAGGTATGTAGGTAGGAGGCTACAGGGATGTACTGGTGAATGACTGGAAGCCAGAGAGCAGAGGGAGAGATCTAGCCATGTGGATTTCAGCTCAGTTTCACATCCCTACCCTAAGGCATTAGATGCTGCTAATTCTTCAAAAGCCAAAGATTTGTTTTACAGAAGAAGTTCTGATTTGATTAAGATATTGCTTCCAGACCTAATGTTCCTTTAGCAAATCATGCCTACATCCATGATTGGAAATAAACTGCATGTTATCTAAGCATAAAAAAGCCACATGATTTGGAACTATTCTACAGAAGTAACATTTAGTGTAATTACAGTACATTTAGATTAATTATAGTGCTGGTTCCGGGCGCCACCACACTTAAGGTCGTATCAGCGTTTTCGTTATTAACCCTCTGTGGAAGAGGTTTATCTTCTGCCTGCCTATTTTTTCCTCAAGAAAATATTTGCATCCGATATAGGGCTAGATCACAATTGAATGGCCTTTCTACTTTTAAGGTAACTTTAAAAAGATAGGATTTCAGAGGAATTATTTTGTTGAGATTGCTGTTTCTGTGTAGAATCTCAAAATAGGCAGAGATTAATTTTCAAAAAAGTAAAAATGATCAAAATGTTTAGTCGGGAAATTGACTTGCTAATAGATGGCTCATGCCTCCCTTTTATAGGCTTTATAACATTGCCCAAAAAGTACAGAGTAGCTGATACTTCATCACCATGTCCAGAACTTACCTATCCAACCTGGCTTTGGCTCCATCCAGAGGCTGCCAAACAAGGTAATGGTTGGCAATTTTGTTCGTTGCGAGTAGCATTATGGGCCTTAGATTCCCATCTCTTGATAGCATCGGTGATTTTTTTTCTAAAACAACCAAAAGTGTTTTGGAGCCAGATTTGGCAAGTAAGGAGGCTGATAAGGTCAAATACACATTTTACTAAAAAATGAGCTGTCTCTCTAAAATAATGAACTTCATTTTCATGCATGTTCATAACTACAGCTGAAGGTAATTCCCTCCGAGGAATTCCAGACTCTATTGAGCAATGCCTGTCTCCTTGAAAACAGTATACAGTTTACTCTTGGTGCTGCTTCGAAGGTGCCAGTATTCATTTGAATGTCAAATGTCTGCTAGTTTGTTCTATGAAGAGTCTCATTATTTTATGGTCCTATACCATATCTATAAAAGGAGGTTTCTTAAAAATCCAGTGATTGACTTAAATGGCACTAAAAATCATTCTGACCTGTTACACGTGTTAAAAAATTTCCTAAAATACATCCTTCTATGAATGACTATAAATATTCTCCAAAATATTTGTCGTGATAGCTAGCATCTTGCTGAATACTTACCATGAGTCAGGCAGTGTGTTTTCTGTGCTTTTAACTCATTCACCTGTGATTTTTTTTTTTCAAGATTTGATTTTTTTTAAAGTATTATCTATATGCAACTTGGGGCTCGAACCCACAACCCCGAGACCAAGAGTCGCACATGCCACCGACCGAGCCAGCCGGGCTCCCCACCTGTGATTATTTTTTTTTTTTCAAGAACATTAGGTACCCGTCTTTTCAAAGGGTGCCAATTACATCATCTTGTGAAGGGCCGATCTGATATTTCACCCCATGCGATTACCTGTGATGAGCAGAACCGGGGTGTACTGCTCCCCGCCATTGCAGCCATCCTCTTGGAGGACGAGGGCCAAAATAGGGACAGCGTAGGCAAGTTTTACAGAGCAAGTTCTATTAAATGAACAAAAGAATCAGGGCAAAAGCGGTGAATTTTTTAACTCCTGACCTGGTTTGATTTTTCTTTTCCCTTTCTAGTTTGCTCTGCTGGGTTCTATTTTGCCTTTTCCTGGTGGAGGTGTGCAGGCGAGTAGCTCTTTTCAGGAACAAATGATGCCATAAATTGGGACTGAAATCAATGAGGTTCTGAGCTCTGAGAGTGAGAGGCACTCTTCCCTGCTTACCATGCTGCATATTTGAAGCCAGAAGCCAGAGGCTTGGGTGTTGTTCCACACACAGCTCTCTCATTTACGGACCTATTTATAGCTGCTCAGTCACCCAGCTCTGTTCCCAATACCCATCTTCCCCTTTGAAACTGGAGGGATATTTAGAAGAAATAATAGAGAGCACATATGTTCTCATGTCTGTCTCCAAACATATAGGAGAAGAAATGGAAAACCACCACTCGGTAATGACACTGTAAATGTTACAGCCTGGAATTCTTGGAAGTGGCTCCATCCCCCCCCACCCCCACCCCAGCCCCCCGCACTGGCTCTTTAGCTTCCCTCGGCTGAGGCTGACGGGAACTTATATACCAGTGCCAAAAGCGTGGATTGAGTCAAAGGGAGGAAAACAGCAATGGAGGCCATTCAATTTTCTGATGACTGGGTATGGCCGTGTTCTGAAGCATGGACCTCACTTAGAGGAAGCCCATCGGCAGACAGCAGGAGTCTCGGGCCCCGGGTAGGCCCCTAGGTCTGGGAGCTGCCTCCAGAATGCTGTGCGCTTCTGTTCTCATGGAAAGTACGAGGGCCCACCTGAGGTTGGCACTCCTAGGAGACAGGTTCAGCCCCGTCATCTTGTATGCCATGTGGGGGAAGCTAGTTTGGCAGTTTGAGTTGGTCTTTTCTAGTGGAGGGGGTGGAAAACTGGACTGATTTTTCTAGTCCCTCATCACATGGGTCGCTTGGCTCAGGGAAGGGCTGTGTTGGGGGTGAGGTGGGTGAGGTCCTCACTCGAGCCTGGCATTCCAGGTGGCACCAGAGACTTGGTAATTGAGGCAAATGATAATGTGGTATTTGTAAAAAAAAAAAAAAAAATCAAAATTAAGGTATTTAATCCATGCTGAATGGAAGATCTGATTGTTAAATACAGACAGGATCAGTAACAGTGCTATTCTGAGCGATGTTGGAGCCCGGGGCAAGAGGAAAAAAAAAATACTGCATTTGTTTTAATTAAAAAAAAAAATAGTGCCTTAAAATTCCATTTATCTTGATGACTGAGTTTTTTGGACCCCTCCTGCTCTCCCGAAAGCCCAACTCTAGTGCCATCTCTCTCGAGTTTTCCCTGATTTTGCTCCGCCTCCCCCCTTCCACTGGCTTCTCTGTGTTCTGTCAGAAAATATTTTACTTCTGCAGATCTCCTGATGGCATTTGCCGCGGTAGGGTCAAATTATTTGTTTGGGGTTCCTGACTCTTTCAGAAGACTATGGCTTCCTCGAGGATAAAGACCACGATGCCAGCCAGCCATTCAGTAGGTACTCAAAAATGTATTCGCTGGTGGTTAGAAACAGCAAATGAGCGCATGAATGCGTCAAATGAATAAGTGAAAATAACCTTTGAGTCTTTTAGGACTTTAGCAGCAGGTTGCCATTTCCAGTGATTCCTAACTCTATCCCTGGGTCGCTTGGGAGCCTCTCTTTGGGTACCCGAGGTGCCACGGAGAGAACTTTCTCAAGTTAACTGAAATGGTTCACCCTAAGGCATCCTATTAGAAGAAAAAAAAAAAAAAACAGAGTGAGGCAAGTTAGACAATATTAACAATCACTTCAAATCAGAGACGCAGAAGTCAGTATTGAAATGGCCCCTTGCATGTGGAGCTCGTGATAAAGATGCAGGGTCCATGAGTTCTAATCCTAGCTGTAGGACACTGGGAAATTATTGAGCCTCCTTATGGGAAAATGTTAATGAGCGAGAGGAGCTGGCCAGCCCCCACCGTTGTTACTTCTTTAGCGATTTCAGCCGGCGGAATAGTGGTGGCCCGTGGCAGCGTGGCTCTGTCTACCTGATGACAAATGACTGGTCTGAGTGATTTCTTTTTTAACCACATCTAATCACTTGGCAGGCTGCTCTGGCATCATGTAGACACAGCCTGGGCTGTCCTGGGAGCTATGTATTGATTTTGTGTTGAGAAGCCATGGCCGAATGGAGAGGAAGTCCCCCAACACTAGAATAGAAACCCAGGGCAAAACACAGACTCGGCTGCTCAGAGCCTTGCCAAGATGCTCAGGAAAGCGTCACCTTCGCCGTCGCCTCCTGGCGCCCTGTCTCCTGCAAGCAATCTCAGAAAGATCCCAAACCTCGCTCACCTGCAGAGTCCTGTCCCGTCCTGTAAGGTGTCGAGGAAACCATCTCCCTGGCCTTGCTCCCCTCCCTGCCCCAAGCCCTATGGCAACTGAGGCCACACACACACACACACACGCACGCGCACACACACACACCTGTCTCTCTTCTTCTGTCCCCGCCCTCCCCTCTTGCTCCTCCTGTCCTCCCTCTGTTCTTTCCCTCCTGTTCCCACCTCTGGCATGGGGCTAAAGGCCGTGCACCTGCTCGAGGCACCGAGGGCCCAGGAGGTGACTGGGTGCCCGTTTCCACGGTGCTTACCTTCTAGTCCCAAGGGGCCGACGTGCAGAAATCGACACAGACGGAGAGGGTGTCATTTTCAATTGCAGTGAGTGATCTGAAGAATTAAAACAGGATGATGTGGCACAGCTACAGAAGCGGAAGGGCCTGTCTGAGCGGAGACCTGACCGGGAGGGGAAGCGAGCTTTTTGGGGAAACTGCTGCAAGAGACAGTGGCGCGCCATTCCAAAAGGCCCCGAGGCGGGGACATGCTTGGCTTGTTTGAGGCACAAAACGAGCCTTGTCAAGGATGGTAACCTCACAGTGGATGAGGTCAGAGAGGTAGGCAAGGACCAGATCAGTGGGTCCTTCAAAGGCCGAGACAGCGATTTGAATTTTATTCTGCCTGCAATGGGAAGGCGTTGGAGGAACTGGGCGAGCCCTCTCCATCCTCGTATTCAGTGCCAGCCGGGTGGTGGCTCAGTAATTTCTCCAGGTAGGGGCTCCGTCATTTTTTCTGCTTTGTGTTCATGTAGCTAGAGTGTCTGCTGACGTGGTTTGTCCAAAACAGAGTGCCTACAAATGACTGACGTTTAATCTTTGGTTCAACAAGAATAAAATAAAGCAGAGCCCTTTACATCACACTAACATTCAGCTCTTACTCCCCAGCCCACATGCTCATTTCTAGGTTCTCGGGCGTCCCGGGTCAGTGAGCTACATGAGGGCAGACAAGGTGCTCTGTTTTGTTCCTCCTGGGGCTTCTGTGCTCAGTGTGAATGTCCAGCGCATGGCGGGGGCTTGGTGAAGGCTTGTTGGAAGGAAGGAAGGAAAGACAGCTGCCCCTCCTTAGGGCTTGTCCGCCTTTTATTTGCGGGGGTCATCACGAGCACGAAGGGGCCATGCAAAGGGAAGTGAAGTAAGGGAATGTCTGCAGAATGAGAAGGAAACCTCAATTTACCTAGAAGGGAAGAATGGGATCAAAAACAACAAACACGCTGTAAATAATTTCTCCCGCGCTGTGGAACAATTCAATAAATCTACAGTGGCACTTACTGGTTTGGCGATATCATCATGGTTAGGACTTAAATTTCAACTCTGCTTGATCACTTGAGTTCCGTCCCAGATACATTTTAAATATATATTTGGTTCATGTCTGAGACACTGAGGATGACAGATATACTGCCATAAGGCTATATTTGGCGACTAATAAAGCGATTACTAAGAAAGGGAAGTCCAAAATGGCCAGGGAAGTATGGAAGAGCTGCCTCATTCAGTGGATGCAATCAGGGCAACGACCTGTCTGGAAGAAAGGTATTTTTCTCCAAGGCATTTGGTAGTTCCTTCTTGGTTAAAGAGAAGAGCATCGACATTACTCAACACGCTGTTTTGGAGGCATCTTGAATTGGCCTCACCTGGCTTTTTGCACTCACTTTCTACTCTGCCATTGGACACCATTTCACATTCTTACTTACTTCTTTCCTTCATTCCTCTTCTGTGCCTTTACTCTTGCTCTTCCAATGGTCAGGAAGACCCCTCCCTCACCTTCCTGTCTCCAGTCGCCTAATTATCCTTCAGTGTTCGGCTGAAGTGCAACCTCCTCCAAGCAGTCTTCCCGGATTTCCCCACGCCAAACGTCTACTCTTCCCATGTGTTTCCTCTGGCTTATGTTATGTTCATTTTTTATGGCAGCTTCACATGACTACACTGTCCCTATCTTCCACAGTCCCTAGAGAGTACATTCCACAAAGTAATGCTTGATAGAGATTATTGAGAGACTAAATGAGATTGCAATAATACCACACTCATTTTTCTCATCCTCTTCACTGTTAGGAGGGTGTCCGTGAAGAATTGGCTGCTCTCTGCCATGCTCTTTATAGCAGGTCAGAACAGTTGCAAGTTCTAATACATCACATACAGTCAAAGTGAAGAGGTAAGAGCATGGATGCTTGTCATCAGTAGGGATCATGGACGTGATGGCAGAAATTATACCAGTGACTGGCCTGTTAGTCTCAACCCAGGAAAGTGGCGGTGCTTGGCCTTGTGACTACAGCCTAAGATTTTGCCACAGCGTGTATGGAAAATAGTTGACTCTTTCTCAGTGCTTGGAGGAACGTTATGTAATTCATCTCTAGTTTATATACATGATAAGAACAAATTCTGCATCCCCTGTATTTTATTTTCTTAGGTTGTAAAAACTGACTTCTTTCAACCACTTTATTCACTATTCCCCCAAAGGCATCAGCAGCAAAAATTTATGGATATTTTTTATTAGAGATGATTTGGTTTTTATTCCTAGGAAACAGAATTAGAAAAATTTTAAGGTCATTAGCCATAATAATTTTAAATACATAGTCATTTGAGTATGTTAGTTTTAGCTCTTAGGTTCTCTGGTATCTTTAGCTTTTTCCATTTTAAGTTAATATTGATAAAAATAAATCTCGTATTTATTAGCTTTTTTTTTTTTATCCTACGGTATTTAACAAACTTTAGGAATGCAAATATAATGTAGCAATCCAGATGCCTGCTCCTAGGTTTATGGCCCTGAGAGCACTTAATTACAATTAGTTCTATTTCATTAGAATTGCCCACTGGTCAACGGAAGGATCGAGCCCAAAGGTACTTGTCAACCCAGTTAACCTGACTTTCGAGGTAGCATGTTAATGCAGAACCTCCATAACTTTAAACTCTAAAATCTCTATCTTTATTCCTCTTCTCTCTTCTTCCAGTGACCATTTGTTGCATAACAACTGTGTTGGATTCTCAGCTCAACCCTGGGGACAAAAAGGTCACCAAGGCTGTCAGAAGGATGGATAAGTAGATATGGATGTATTGTGTAGATAGCAGTAAGATAGGCTGTATGTATATAGCAATAAGGTAGGTAGGTATCCACACACATACATGTGTGTATATAAAGAACGTATGAAAGTGTATGTCAGAAGTACATTGTCAGGTGTGTGCATACGCTAAGCCCTCGTTTATGGAATGTTTCCTCTCTGCTAAGCACTGTGCCATATAGTTGACACACAGTATCTCATTTAATGTTTGCAACAACTCCATGAGTTATTATTATCCCCATTTCACAGATAAGAAAACCAAGACTCAGAAATACTATGCAATCTGCTCAAGTTTATCTGCTGAAAGGTGGTACAGTCACGGTTCAAGCCCAGTGTATCTGACTTCCAAGCTCATGCTCTTTGCCAGTATCCATTTTAAGTGTCTCTTGTTTAACCAGATCCGAATTTTATCCCAGAAGTTCAGATTCAGAATAAAAGAGAAAAGAATGAAAAGTATGAAATTGGTTGCATGACTATGAATACCAAGGTATCTGTTTGTTTACTCGAGACAAGCGTTGGGACTAAAGAGTCAGCCCTCAGACTCTGGGGCTTGGTCTGGATTTGTTGTAGAGCATGAAATACAGCATTTCAGTGACGGCCGCATTCCCTCCCTCCTCTTCCAGCTGAAGGCCACCTGACTGAATTACTTTATGCTGTGGTCCTTTAGCTATCATCATGGTAGCAAAGGAGGAACTTTCAGACTTCTAATGTGTTGAAACAACAAATGAGCCATCAGGGTAGTCCGTGAGGCCCCCATCCTTAAGAATCTCCACATGGAAGAACTCAGGAAGAGCAGAGCCATCAACCTCTGAAGATCTCAGACAGTGTTAATGATTTTGCAAAACACACCCAAGTTTCAAGTTAATTTCACCCGCACCCCATAGACTACCTTTTACTCCCTCTTAGGCACTAGGTGGTTCTGGCATCATAGCATTTCTTATAATTGCGGTTCACCGTTGGTGGTTGGTGCCATTATTTGTTTACTGCCTGTCTCCCATGCTCGATCATGACCTCCGGGGGAACGGGGGGCTGTGTCTTGCTCAGGGCTGCACCTCACCTGCAGCGCTGAAGAACCCCGTGACTGGCACTTAATATTTATCGAGGCGGGACTAAATGAATGGAATCTGATGGAAGACGAGACACACAGCACCACGTTGCGGATTTAGTCTTGATTGATGCCATAGAGATCCCCATTCTTAGTTTTTAAGCACAGCCCTAGTTCAATACCTCTTTCATGGCCTAACGGCTCTGGGGGTTTTATGTGACGGAGGGCAAGTCTGTTTGTTTGGTGATTACAAGAGACAGATACAATATTTACTAGCCTTAGCAACTCCTGAGCAAATGCGGTCTCTGGAGAAGGGCACACAATAATAAAGCATGGGAAACCAGCCGTTATCTTGAAGCCGAGATCCACAGGCTTCAAGGCCATGACTCACGATCCTGTGGTCAGGAGCTCTGGAGTTCTCAAGGATAATTTGTGGCGACACTGACAAGACAGAGTTCATTTAAATACAGTGACGGCTCAAGTATTTTGAAGTGAAAAAGTCAGCTCATGACAGGGCAGATACCTTGTTGACCCCTTTCCACTCTCCGATACACCGACGTTTCCAGGATTTACTCTAAACTGCATGAGTCCTAAAGGGACCCAGGAGCCATGAACTGGCCCCGGCTCCTTCACACACAGAGGATTCGGTTTCTGGAAATGGAGCACACGTTCATCACTACGCAGCCCATTGTTCTTTGATTGGTTAAATGACGCTCTAAATGGAGGACTGTGATAGCAAAAAATAAATGTTTTATACAGTGCTAGAAAAAGCTTTAGGGGAAAATTTTAGTGAAAGAACAGATTCTTTCTTGTTTCTATAGAAACCGGTAGCGATCAGGAGTGAGGTGCTCTTTCAAGTGTACATGGTAGTAAGGGGGGTGCCTCTGTGTGTGTCCCTTTGATCTCATTGGGAGTGGGGGACATCTCACTGCAAATCCCCACTTCCTCGCGGGTGGAGGAGGGCTGCGGTCCACAGTCGCTCAGCATCCCAGAACCAGAAAGACTCTTAACAGGAATCTCTTGTTGAAAGAGGAAGAAAAAGATAAACAGAAGGAAAGCTTTACTATCGGCTGTCAACAGGCGTTTAAACTGCTCCTTACCAGCGAGCAGAAAATGTCCTGGGCGCGTCCTGCCCGGCCCACTGATAGCCTGGCCCGAGCAAGCATTTGAGCCATCGGATGGTTCGGACAATTTGTTGCCCTGCCAACTTGTCTACTTCCATAACATCTCCTGCTTAATGAAATTAGAATTCAATGTGTCCTTTTTAGTTTCATTTGTGAAGCTGTTACATTCTTGACAAGTGAATGGTGGGCACGACTTAAATCAGATTCCCAGGCAAACGCTTTTCTAAAGCCTAATCAATACTACAGCTTTAAAATGAAGTTTAGGTCAAATGTAATGACAGGATGAAACAGGCGTGTTTTGCTTCAATCTGACATGTCCCAGAAGGTAAGAGGAATATCTAGTAACTGACAAAAGGGTTTTCCTTTTGCTTGACATTTACTTTGTATGTAAACAATCCAGTATATTGACATGTCAATGTATTAGTTGGTGGTGGTCCAAAACATGATGTGAATTTGGATAGTCTATCTTTCTGCTCACAAAACACACTCTTGATCACCAGGAGAACATTTATTGCAGTGTTGCCTTGCAGTTGGCAGAGCCGAATGAATCATTTTGAAATATAAAGTTCCTCACATCTAAAATATATCACAAGAAAACACAAGACTTAAGGGGAGTGGATTATGAAATAAAAGGAATGCCATTAGTAGTCCGTAGGTTATACACATCCACTGTCATTAATAAAATACTGGGACAAGTGTAGAAGACTGCATTTAGTGTAACTTCCTTGAAGCTGCACTGTGGAGGGCAGGAAGTGACTTCTCACTGGCCTGTGTGACCTCAGGTAAGTCACTTCCCATCTCTGAACTTTAGTTTCCATATTTCTAAAAGTAACCACATTAGTAGTGAGCATTTCTCTTGTACCAAGTGTTCAGCTGTCATCTCTCCACTGTCAGAAGATACTCTGGCAGAAGAGTAAACAAACTTCCTTAAGTCAGAAGCTTGCATGGAATGAGAAATACCCCATGTTTCTTAGACATGTTTTATTTCGGTTCCCTTTGTCCTGGGAGTAGAGTTCAGGTGTACAATCTATCGAATCCTTCTATGGATTACAGATGAGGAAACCTTGGGACCCAGAGATTTTCTGGAGAATTGTGTGTGTTTGACTTCTGGGATGGAAGTCAGAGTATCAGCCTCATCTACCATTAGTTCTCAGAAGTTCTTCCTACTTCTGGATAAGTGTTGGTTGCCTAGCACGCATATAATAGGAGCTCAATAAATGCTTGTTGGATGAATAAATGACAGTATTATGGAATGAAATTGAAAGTGTAATGCTTATCAAACAGACCTCACTAAATCTGTTTCAATGATTTTTTTTTCCTCCCACGCGATCATGTGTCCTTTCAGCCCGCATGCCATATATGACGAAGGGGTAGCTATAAGTAAAATGGGAAGAACCCTGGTTTCTCTGTCACTGGCCTTATTGGTATATACCCATGTCTCTTACCGACATGATTGATCATATTAGTATTTGACTTAATTTTGACTGGATCAGGGTGCAGGCTGTTCATAATTTCTACCAACCCAAAGCGACTGGCATTTGTGGCGATCCCTAATCCCCGAGCAGTCATTACCACCATCATTTAACCTAGTTTGAACCCCACTCATTACATCGCATCACAGTATCTACATAAATAATACGTCCCTAATTTTTTTACTTACTCAGCTCACAAACTTATCAATTTGACCCAGATGGCCATTGCTATTCCTTTATTACACACCATACGCACGGCCGGAACAAGACCCGCCATCTCATAGTATTTAGGCAAGTGAAAATGTGCATCTTTGGAGAAGAAATGTGGAATGTATACTATGTTGTTCCTTTTCATGTCAAAACTGGTGCTAGTGACAGGGAAATAAAACACCACAAACCGTGTGGCTTAGAACAACAAAAATGTATTGTCTCCCAGTTCTGGAGGCTAGAAGTTCAAAGTCAAGATGTTGGCATGGCCATGACTCCTCCGAAGGCACTAGGGAAAGGCTTCTTCTTCTTCTTTTTTTTTTTTTTTTAAAGATTTTGTTTATTTATTTGACAGAGAGAGAGAGGTCACAAGTAGGCAGAAAGGCAGGCAGAGAGAGAGGGGGGAAGCAGGCCCCCCGCTGAGCAGAGAGCCCGATGCGGGGCTCGATCCCAGGACCCCGAGATCATGACCTGAGCCGAAGGCAGAGGCTTTAACCCACTGAGCCACCCAGGCGCCCCTAGGGAAAGGCTTCTGGTAGCCTCATTGTACCTTGGCTTCCAGATGAATCACTCCGATCCTCTTTCACATGACCGTCTTCTTTCCGTGTCTTCACAATGGATTCAGGTGCACCCTAAGGATGTCATTTCACCCTGATCGCCTCTATAAAGGTCTTGTTTCCAATCAAGGTCACAATCCAAGGCAGTGGGAGTTAGGACTCCAGCATGTCTTTTTTGGGGGGCGACTCAACTGAACCCACAATGACCTGTCATCTCAAAAGCTGGTGATTTTTAGCTGTGCCTCTGACACTTGGGGCCCAGGGGGAGCATTAGCCCCCAAAAAGCAGCTCCAGTCTTTGGACCTGCTTGCTGGGCAAACCTGTGGGCTACTTAATTGTTGCCCAGGCCCCACTGTTAGGCCATGTGACCCAAGGCCCTGCTTCTGTGGATCCTTAAAGACGGACATGATTATTGTACCTCATCAGTTACTTTAGCATGGCTTTCCAAGTATTCTGGAACTTGTCACGAATTTGTCACGAATTCAGCCTGGCTTGCCCTCTGCTCCCCTTCCCCCAACCCGCAGTTAGTCTAGGTTGGTAAGTTTAACTGGATCTGAATGATATAAAGAAAATTTAAACTTTGAGACAAATTAAATTTAAATGGAAAACCAGATGGCAAAGCTGTCTTAGATTGTAAAGTACAAGGTAGTATTGATTAAAGAAAGGATTTCTAAAAGTCTTGCAGCTACACTGTGTTCCAGTGGGAGAAGCTGCTAACTGAAATCCTCCTAGGTAAATAACGCCAATTTAGGAAAAAAAAGTTCACTTGTTCAGAAACAGGCATTCACAACGCAGCATTATCATTTTAAAAACTACTAAATCTCTTTTGGGAGGTTTGAGAAGGTTGCTTGTCCTAAGGACAGACGGACACCTGATAAAGTGTTTACGGTCCAATCTAATATGAGCTCAGGGTCAGAAGGCCAGTGGTAGTAGGACTAATATTTCTAGGTCCATCTACATATAGGAAGCACTTTCTAGAAATTATGAAAAAAATTATGCTGTGGCATTAGCAATTATGTTGATTAAAGATTGATAGGGACTTTCAAAGGACAGTATCAAGGAATTGAAAAGACATTCCACGGAATGGGGGAAAGCTTTTGCAAGTCATATATCTAATAAGGTACTACTATCTAGAATATATAAAGAGCTGATACAACTCAATAATCAAAAAAGAAATGACCGAATTAAAAATGAGCAAAACCTCTGAATACACATTTTTCCAAAGAAGATAAACAAAAGATCGATAAACACGTGAGAAGACGTTCAACATCCTAAGCCATCAGGAAGATGCAAATCAAAACCACAGTGAGATACCACTTTGCACCCTCTGGGATGGCTATCCTCAAGAAGATAGACAAGAAGTGTTGGTAAGGATGTAGAGAAGTTAGAATCCTTATACATTAATGGGGAGGTAAAATGGTGCAGCCACGATGAACAGTTTGGTGATTCCTCAAAAAGTTGAACATAGAGTTACCGTAGGGCTCAACACTTCCACTCCTAAGTGTATATTCAAGAGAATTAAACCCTTATATCCGCACAGATTCTGTACAGGAGTATGTATAGCAGCATTATCCATATTAGCCCCAAAGTGGAAAAAACCCAAGTGCCCACCAACTGATGAATGGATATATAACATATGGTTTATCCATACAATGGGCTATTAGCCACAAAAAGGCATGAGATACCGACACTTGCTACAACACGGATGAACCTTGAAAGCATTATGCTAAGTGAAAGAAGGCAGATCCAAAAGGTCATGTATTGTACAACTTCATTTATGCAAAATATCCAGAATAGGTAAATCCGTAGAGCAGTTGCCAGGAGCTGGGGGAGGGCGGAATGGAGAATGCCTGCTAATACATACAGAATTTCTTTTAGGGATGCTGAAGATGTTCTGGAATTCAATAGTGGTGTTGATGGCACATTTCTCTGCATATACAAGAACCACTGGAGTATATCCTTTAAAATGGTGAATTGTATTTATATGAATTCTATCTCAGTAAGGCTGTTAGAAAAAAGTATCAGTCACTGGCTTTCACATTTATTGATGATTCGTTGAAACAGTAACTAGATCCACTGTTTACAACTTAGCCCAGCAAAATTTCTATCAGGGAGGAGTATTTTATCACTGGCATTTAGAATTGCTGCTGCACGGTGATAATAAATAGCAGACAGCCTTATAAATTGTTAGGGAAGTTACGCTGGAATACATTAATCACCCTAGTTAGGTAAGAATCACCAAGCTGCTGGAAAAAGATACACAGAGAATTTTCAGCGTTGGTCCAGGGAGCAGTGGCTTGCTGGCATTCCGGTTGGAAGATCAGCCATTTAGTGTCCTTCAAGCCTCTGGGACCCTGATCCCCAGCACCTCCACTAGAGGGGGAGCAAGTCAGATAAGGGAGACTAGAAAGTCTGGCTAGCCTATAGTTTCTGGTGTGTGTCTGTCAAATGAAAGTCGATACTAACCTTGCGCTCTTTAAAATGGTGATCAAGACAAAATTTTTGTCCTCAGGAATAGCATAGAAGAGACATTAAAGTTAGAATCTGTTTCTGTTGAACATTGGGGTTATTTTGAATTACATTTAAAAAAAAAAGCACGTGCAGAGGAAGGCTAACTTTGATGTGAGCAACTGTTAGAAACCAGCAGCACATTTAAGGTTAACATCTCTCTTACTTCCGCACATGGAGACCTTTAGTGTTTTCTTGCAGTCCTGGAAACCAGTTGCAGTTAAATAATATAGAGATTTGCAGTTTTATCCTCTGGAAAGAGAAGCTAAAAGATGGGGGAAATGGAATATTCTGTATATTTGGGGAGAAAGAAAAACCATCGTTTAGCAATAAAATTAGTATTAGCTGTCGTGTTCTGATCTAACCACTGAAACTAAGATTGTGTGGCAAATATGCATTTCTGAGGCTCCAAACTGAAAAGCTTAGAGCTGGATTTTCTCCCCCTTCGCATCGTGTACTCTGCCTTGATAAGGAGGAGACAAAGGCTAAGCCACCAATCTTTTAAGAGAATAAATGTAGAAGTAATGTCAGAGGGATAGTGGAGATTTAGCCCAATCTATATTTCTCACAGCAGCATTAGGGTTTATGATGACCTGAATCACCCAAAGAAAGAATAAATAGTGTTCAGTAAGGATTTAGTAACAACCAGATTTTATCGTTGTGTGAGTCCTCGAAATTGGTAACTCATGTCTCTAAGCGTACTGATGGTTCATGAAAATATTCAGTGGTCTGCATTAGCTCGTTCAATGTCGACAGCATCTCGTCCGTTCTTACCAATCTATGAACTGATTTTCTGATATGTAGATTACTCGTGGCTCTCATGCCCTGGTGACAAAGGGGAAGGTTGGGGCTTTGTGAATGGATTGGATTGAATAGCCCCTATAAGGGTTGGTGTTGACAAAGCCAAAGTTAGTGGATTCTTCATTATGATTCATGGCCCCTTGTAGGCAGAAGCACAACAGACTGAGCCCTAACCATGGCTCTGGGTCTGGTTGCTTTGATCCCAGCCAGTGACCTGGAAATCTCTCTTAATAATAGGAGCTCCTATTTGGGTCAAACTGTTCACGGAAGGAGATGTGAGCGAGGATGTGCGGGGACGGTGGGCTGAAGCGGTGGTGCTTTCTCTTGTCCCCGCGCTTCGGGAAGATGACCGATTAATTTGGTGCTAGGTGGCTTTGGCCTTAGTGGCCTCATACCCACTTGCTAAGGTGTAATAGTAACGATTGCCATTAACTGGTACTGGACCATGCCCTTTACTCACCTTGCCGCTTACTCCTCAGCAAAAAGCTAAGGGGTACACATTCTTCTTTCAGTTTTAGAGACGATGATGAAACTGAGTCTGAGAAGCCCCTACTGCTAGTACCATTCCTTGCTTCTGCTGGGGTATTGCACAGATTTATGAATATATGCATGGTACTGGTGGACTGATGTGTGTATGTGTGTGTGTGTGTGTGTGCATGTGCACATGTACACGTGCCTGGGACATGAGAAGGACATGAGAAACCCTCAGGAAATGAAAGCATACTTCTTTTGTCTTGCACCTCCCTGAGTATTTTGCCAGTGCCTAACAGGTTCAAGAGATAGTAGGCGAATTGAATTAAAATCTTGCTAAATAGATTTTGCAAGTTGGCTTTCCTTCTGTAATTAGCTTTCTGACAATTTGGGTGGTAATTGGTTGATGGAAAGAATAATTAATAATAAAGGTTGTTTATTTGTGGGGTAAACATTTATCATAGTTTTCACTCCTTTCCATCAGCATTTAATTCACAAAAAGGTTCTTAAGTTAACTACAGAGAAATTATATTACTAAGTATTGAATAGTAATTACAATATATGATGTTTTCCCTTTAATTAGCAAATAGACTGTTCATTATGTTTTAGATAATTGTTACATATCATTTGATTTTATTTCTTTATCATTTGTGGCAGGTGATTACATTTCCACAGGGTATAATTTTTTATCACATTATTTTGAAATTTGATTGCAAGATTATGCCGTACAGAGTTCAATGTATTCAAATCACCCTGAATTCGCTCACATTCTTTGCTTCCAGAAAATCTGAACTTTTTCCCTTCCCTGTATGTGCCTGATACGTAATAATTCAGTATTAATGAACCCCAATAATTGTGCAGATCTCTCTAAATGCCCCAAATCAGAGACCTCGGAACTTGAACTTGGGAACTTCTACTTGTTTCCCATTGCGATAGCCATCTCTTTGAAAATCTGTCTCTTTTGCTAATAAGTGCAAATAACATATCAATGTAAACAACAATACAGAACCGTACACAGTACTGCAGTCATGTATAAGCATGAACGATACCATAATATCTAACGATGTTATAATAAATACGAATGACAGTAAATGCAGATGTTGTGTCCAAGCGTCTCTGACCCCTGAGGGAGCTCGAGAGCAGGGTAGCCACGGCGGCTGGGTTTTCCTCTCCCCTCTCTTTGAGTAATTGGGCCGATAAAGCCCCTCATTGCCCTGCTGCAGGATTGACACTGCGAATTTAGCTATGACAGGAAATCAGTAACGGTGTGTGTGTTGCTTGAATACATTCAGACCTTCCTGCCTCTGCTTTGATAATGTTATTTATGATGAAGGCGAGATCACAGGCTGCACAGATTATGGTTATTGCGGCATTCAGGCGTCGGCAGATACGGCACCCAGATGCCTGGTCACAATTTGTCTTATTAACTTGATTATCTGATTTCCTACAAGTTCTGCAATGTCGAAGTGGCAGCCTTTGCGGGGAAAGTTTCCTCGGATTAGCACTGTTCTCGGCAAGGCGACCGACTTGCTTTAAAATGAGATCCTATCAGAGGAAAGGGCAGCGGCTGCAATTATATGGTCTTACAAAGATTGTTAGGATATTACATATGGAAGCCAAACTCTTTCATTCCCTCATTTCATTTTGTTCCGAGGAGTTTAAATAATACTGCTTAATGCTATCAGGATGATGTCAGTACTTCAAGGGAATAACTTTGCTATTTAGATTTGGTCATGCAGTCTGTTTAACAGCGAGTCCCTTTATAATGGCATGTTGCGGTTCCCAGCATTCCTTAGGGCATGCAGGGAGAATGGCATGGACCTCTTGAATAATTAATATGGTTTTCAGAGCAGTAGTCATGGAAACGCAAGCAGTGTCACATATTTGGATTATAAGAATTAGGCACATTTTGAATATTACATTGAACTCAAAGAGGTGGCTGTCCCCCAGAGACAAAAACGTTTTTCCCAATTCTCCTAGCTCAGTGAAATGAATCTGGGTTTGTTTGTTTGTTTGTTTTTAGGGTGTGTGTGAGTCTACGCCATGCTTCAGAATAAAACCATTTTTATTTTTTTAAATTTTTAAATTTTATTTTTTTTAAAGATTTTACTTATTTATTTGACAGAGAGAGAGATCACAAGTAGGCAGAGAGAGTGGGGGAAGCAGGCTCCCCGCCGAGCAGAGAGCCCGATGCGGGGCTCGATCCCAGGACCCTGAGATCATGACCTGAGCTGAAGGCAGAGGCTTTAACCCACGGAGCCACCCAGGTGCTCCCGGAATAAAACCATTTTTATACTTTGGTGTTTGAATTGCTTAATTGGTTTCCTTTGCTCTATATTTGGATTCCCTGTTTAATTGAGATGTTTTCACATTCCAAGTTTCTGTTTTCATACTTTATCTAGTGCTGCTTGTGGTCACAGGTTATTACTTTTTTATTAAAGAGAAAATGTGGAACTTAATTTACAGTAAAATAGCATAGACCACTTGCTGTCTTGAGTATCTCGAAGGTATCACATCCCTTCTCGTGCCGCGCCAAAGCTCTGATGATATTAGGATGGAGGGTTAGACAGTTGCTCTATACAAAAGGGCTACCGTGTTCCCATGAAGTTTCTAGACCTGTTCTGTTAGACCAGTTGTATGGCTCTTTTATTTGTCTCAAAAAGTGGCTCTTCAGAATCAATATCGTCATCATTACCTGGGGGTGTGTGTGTGTGTATGTGTGTGCGTGTGCGGGTATGGGTGTGTGTGTGTAAGAAGTCAACCAGGCAATAGCAAAAAGCTATCATCCAGTCTTCAGTAAGAGTGTACGTGTAAAGAATAAGAATAAATGGAAGTTATTTATAGAGTGTAAACCCTCTGGTTTCATAAGCATGTTGTGCTGTTATTTGCTCAGGTCGATTCCACAAACAGCTGCAGAGTCTCATGCTCCCGAGCCTCTGCTGTCCTAGAAGTGATGAAGGAAGTGCTTAGTAAAACCCTTAACAAAGAAGGAAACAGTGAAGATGACAAAGGAAAGCAAAGACCTCATTTCGTCGCTGTCATGGGTTTTCTGCCTGCGATTGAAACTTTGGCTCACAATGGTGTGTCATCTCAGGGAAGCCACGCAGGTTGGGACTGTTTTGTTGTGTGCTCCCCCTTGCCAAGGACCCCTGGGCAGTGGGGTCCTCCTTGGAGTCCCCGGTTGTCCTCCTGCCTGACGTGGGTCCTTTCTCTAGGATGAACACGCTCCGTGGTGTCCTCCCTTCCTCCCCAAATGTTGTTACAGCGGCGCCACGGCGTCTTACTTGCATGACGCCCCACCTGCTTGTCACTTCTCAGTCCGAGCTTGAACTTGCATTAGGATTCTGGAGGCGTTGCTGGCCCGGCTTCCATCCATCTGTTGATAAGTTACAGCTCCTCTGTGATTTGTTTCGGAATTACCAGTCAAGCACTGGACTGATGCTTCCGGAGAAGCCCCCCTGTTCTTTCTTTGGTCCCCCAGCGGGTGCGCTTTCCTACTGGGTTTTTTTTTTAGATTTGTGTATTTATTTTGGGGGGAGGGGCAGAGAGAGGGGGGGATAGACAGAGAAGCTCAAGCAGAATCCCTGCTGAGCCCTGAGCCCCATGGCGACGTGGCACTCGATCTCATGACCCTGAGATCAGACCTGAGCTGAAACCAAGAATCGGATGCTCAACAGACTGAGTCACCTAGGTGCCCCATTACTGTTTTTTTTTTTTTTTAGTCATGTGTTGGACTTTTTGGAGCTCTTGGCCTTTAATTTTTTCTGTGAACCAATCCAGTCAGAAAATTCTAAATACCTCTGATTCGAGGTGCTCTTCCTTCTTGGAAATTCACAGTCTGTGTTTATGGAGTCTACCTGCTTGCAAGGACTTGTTGACTTACTCCCCTGCGCCCCTGCTTCACCCCCGGGGCTGTCTCTTTGATGTTCTCCTAGTCCTTTCTTCCCTTCATTGTTTCTTAAGGTTATGTGCCATGGCTTTCCAGCCTCCTCCATCTCCCCCATTGCTTTTTCTGGCCTCTTCCTACTCCTCTTTGAAGGTTCTACTTCCGGGTCACCTCTTCCCCTTTCCTGATACCTTGTGCTTGGATACCAGACCGAACAAATGCCCTGTGTGTAGACACCGCCAGAGCCCTGGCAGGTGTGTGGGGCAGATATACCCTCATGATTGCCCCCACCACCCGGGGACCGTGAGGGTCTTCAGGACAAGCACCCTGTCTTGGTTATCTGTCCCCAGCCCTTTGTACAGTGACCAACACATAGGAGGTGCCCAATAAATGCCCCTGGCAATGTTGCTTCCGTTTCAAACTGTGGAAAGATTGTCAAGCTGCCTTGTTGTTGTTGTTGTTGGTTACGTCAGATGATTTGTGCTACCTCATCACCTAGCTAGCGTTCTGCAGGACCAAGATAGTTGAATACAGACTGTGAAACATACTAATTTATTTATTTTAAAGATTTTATTTATTTGTCAGAGAGAGAGAGCACAAGCAGGGGGAGCAGCAGCCAGAGGGAGAGGGAGAAGCAGGCTGCCCACTGAGCAGAGAGCCTGATGTGGGACTCAATCCCAGGACCCAGGGATCATGACCTGAGCTGAAGGCAGACGCTTAACCAGCTGAACCACCCAAGAATGCCGAAACATACTGATTTAAAACATCAAATTGTTTTGAAATGTCTCAATTCAGTATCCACATCCATTGAAGAAAAAAAACAAAAACCAAAAAACCTGGAGTGTGTCCAGTGATATGAATATTAGAATCTGGTCTCTTGGGCAAATGTTTTAGAATGGTACTCCCTGCCCTCCCCCCAAAATCATCACTGTCACCTTAATTAACCACAAATAAAAAGATCTCCCCCAGAGAGGGGCTCCGGGAGTTACCGTAGGAAGAATACCTTTTCCCAGAGGCTGTGCTTGGGAATTACCTTAGTAGCAGATTTTCTTCCTCGGCTGGAGTCCGCTATGCCTGCATGAGCCACGCCTGTGTTAGCATGGTCGATAAGCTGTTTTGAAGCATGAGACGCCAAGGGCTCTTGTGAACTTATGGAAAATGCGTCTACGATCAGGAATGCAGCAGCAGACAAAATCAAATAGTAATTTGAAATAGAAATGTTTTGTTGTGACAATTAAGCACCATTGTTAGTCTCCATATGCTGAACTGAAAACCCAAGTAGGTCTGTAATTGATGGCTGAAATGCCTGAATATAGCCTCCGTATTTGTTACCAGATTGTCTCCAATGTATTTTGTCTGTAAATAACGTGGGAGTGGGACACAGGTCTATATGGAGCTAAATTTCACCTGAGATGCACACTCACAATTTTCTCTGAGTTCAGTGCAAGGCTAAGCCCAATTTAGTTCAGTGAATAACAGGCTTTTATCAGTAACATGTATATCATGGCCATATGTGTTTTGAAAAATAAAGTGATTGTTGTCATTTGTCAGAGTGAAAAGAGAGTTGTCTGTAGTAATATATTTAAATGATGCTATTAGTCACTTATGCCCCCAATATAAATGTTGTTTCCTGTTTGTTTTATTAAATATAACAGGACAGCAAGAATCCTTTGATGCTCAGAGACCTAACTGGAAACCAGGCTAAATAAAAAAGAGCAATAATTTTTAGAGTCCACGATTGGGGGTTGCTGGGAGTGGCCAGGAGCAGTGGCCGAATCTGGTTTGTGGTTCGCGGGCAGGGACGAGAGGAGCAGCCGCTTTTGGGACCCTATTAAACGTCTTTCCTTTTGGGTCCTGCAATTCTAGCATAGATTTTAGGGATACCATGTGGCTTTTTACTTTTTATTTTTAATTTTTTAAAAATTTTCCATGCTTTGCTGCTTAGAACCAAGGTGTCACTATGGAGCCAGATTTGCCTGGCTGAGCTTGTCCATTCATATCCTATTTGCCAGGTGGCTGCTGCTGGTTATGAATCAATGAGGCTTGTGCTTCTCAAATTGATCTCAGTGTCTAGGAGTCTCAGCTTCTGGGGGGCTTGGCTTATCCTTGGAACTTATCCTGGTCTACCTTCTGTAAAAGGATCCCCCAAGAAAAACTCCAGGTCGTTGCATATTTCTTTTAAGGTAAAAATAGTTAAAATAAGATAAAAAATAAATTTGGCCCATTCTTGAAAATAATGGTGCAGTTCAACCAGAGTCACAGAGAGCGCCAAAACCCTTTTCTTCAAGGGAAACTCTTTGAAGTTAGACACTTTGTTGAAGCAATTAAGCTTCTGACAGTTCTATTTAAAACAAACAAACAAACAAACTCAGACCAGTGGTTGAACTGAAACTACTTCTTAGTGTAAATAATAAGAAAAGTCAACTTTATACCACTCTTAAAGCTTAGTTTTTATTTTAACTTTTAATTTTTATAGACTTTCAGACATAGAGAAAAGTTGCAAGAATCACGCAAAGGGTTCGCATGTCCGTGTCACCCAGATTCCGCCAATGTCATCACTTTACCACATTGCCTTTTCCTTCTTTATATAACCATCTCTCTACGCACTTTTTCTCTGAATTATTTGAGAATCAGTCATAAACGTGGTACTCCTTTACCCCTAAATAGTGGAATGTGCATTTTCTAAACACAGACACATTCTCTTACGTGAAGTTGCCCTTGGTGCAATACTGTCATCGGATCTGGAGATATTCCCAGTTTGCCAATTGTCCCAATAATGTCCTATGGAGCAATGGAAATCCAGCATTCAGCCTTTATGTCTTCTTTAGTCTCCTTTAATCCAGAAAATTTTCTCAGTCTTTGTTATTTCATGACCTTGATATTTTTGAAGGTTATAGGCCATTTATTTTGCAGGTGTCCCTCGTGTTGGGTCTGATGTTTTCTTGTGAGGAGATTCAGATTACGGACTCTTGGCAAGACTATCACAGAAGTGACGTTTTGTTCTTCTCCGTGCATCATATCAGCAAGCACATAGGTTTGATTTGTCCAATTACTGGTGATGTTCTCGGATCACTAGGCTAGGGTGGTATCGGTCAGTTTCCTCCCCTGTAAAGTTCGTATTTTTCTTTTTGTAATTGGTAAGTATCTTCTGGGGAGATATTTTGAGACTGTGTCATTTATTTTGCTCCTCATCTCAGTTTCACCCACAACCCAATTGGAAAGTGGGCGAGAGCATGTGAGTAGACATTTCATCAAAGAGCGTTTGCAAAAGCAATGACGGTCAGCATCCTTACCCATCAGGGAGATACAAATTAAAACCTCGGTGAGATCGTACTTCACACCCCTTGGGATGACTGTAATGAGAAAGACACACAATGACAAGTGATTGTTGAGGAAGTAGAGATTGTTGAGGAAGCAAAGAAATTGGAATCCTCAGACATTGCTAGGTGAGAATATAAAATGGCATAGCTTCTGTGGAAAAAAGTTTGGAAGTTCCTCAGAAAGTTAAACATGTGACCTGAGAATTCCACTCCCAGGAGTATATTCAAGAGAACGGAAAACAGATATCTACACAAACACTTGTATACGCGTGTTCATAGAAACATCATTTATAGTAGTCAGTTAAATGTCCATCAACCGATGAATGGATAAACAACATATGATGTCTCCATAAAATGGAACATTATTTAACCTTAAAAAGAAATGGAATTCTGATAGATGCTAAACATGGCTGACCCTTGAAAACATCACACTGGGTGAAAGAAGCCAGTCACAAAAGACCACATATTGTATGATTCCATTTACATGAAATGTCCAGAATAGACTGATCCAGAGAGACAGAGTCCATTTGTGGTTGTCAGGGGCTGAGGGATCGGGGAATGGAGAGCAACTGCTTAATGGGTGCAGGGTTTCCTTTGAGGTAGTCAAAAGTGTTTTGTTGATGATTCATTGGTGATTCCATTGAATCAATTATTACGGTGGGTGCTAAGTGGTGATTTTTAAAATTCCGCCATTCCTGTGACATTTATGTTGGCTTTCTACAGTGAAGACAGACTTTCCTCTCTTCCTCTTTTTTCCTTTCTTGTGCTATCTTTCAGTATAGATTCTTCTGTTTTTCAATTTGCTGTAATCCTTTACCGTCCTTATGTGTTCTGGTGCTCAAATTGTTCCTTGTTTGACCAGCGAGAGTCCCACGAGGGTGGTTCTAGTGTCTTTTTGTCACACACTCATCATTCTTTAATTCTGTTGTTACTTTATACATTAGAAAATAATCCTGGTTCATGCTGTACTTTCTCTGTTCCAACTCTGGAACCAGTTTTCCAAGGAAGACCATCAGTGGAAATGGCATTTGAAAAGCAAGATCTGGGCACTACATGTGTTTATTACTACTGGGACGCAATCAAATCTAAGCCCTCTTAGCAGACAGAGCTAGAAAATGCAGGTGCATAGAAATGTGTGTACATGCATACGTACATACACACACATATATACATTAATTACATGTTTCTAGATTTATATGTCAAAAAGACTTCAATATATACAGATTTCAATATATGTGTATATAAAATATCTGTAATTTATACACACACACATACACATACTCGCACACAAACATGCACAAACGAAACCATGAATTTGCACTTATATGCCCAATTCCAGTCCAATACCAGGGTTCATTCTGTTCTTTTCCCTTTCCATATTTTGACTCCTTTCTCTGACGTTGAGAAACCTGGATCCCTTTACTCACTGTATGTTAACTTATTTGCTCAATTCTAGAATACACAGAAAGTTTCAAAACTGCTAACTCATGACACTAGGAAAAGACACCTACTAACTAGTGTACAGTATTCATTTGTAGATTTCTTTTTGTCTTTAGCCTGAAGGTATATTGTTGAAAGACTGGTTTTAAAAGTTACCCTGGTTCCTTCTCCATCTCACCCCCATCAGTCCCTGCCTGGAGTGTGGTTTACGTTCTTCATTAGAAAGATAGTTCAGTTCATTTGTTCCTTTGGGGGGGTTTGTTTCCCAATCTTCAGTTATTTATTTTCTTTCTTTTGAAATCATTGTGAAACTTTAACATGGTTTCAAATGTTAGAGCTTTTTCACTTAAAATTATGTCCATAGCAGTTCATAGAGCTCTTCCTCATTTTCGAGCTTATTATAATTAAACAAATGTCTGGTAAAGGAATCTCAAATAATTTATTGCTTCTTTACAAAAAAGGTCACTTAATCTTTTATTTTGAAACTGATTTTCAAATGCCTGGGACTGTTTTAAAAGATGGCAGAGAATATACAGGAAACCATTAACAATCCAAGAGCAAGAACTAAGAAAATGGCTGTTGTAATAATCAAATAATCCAGGAAGAGAATGAAAAACTGAACTTTATTTTGTCTGCTTACCAGCTGTTAAAGTGAGTCACCAAGGTCAGCGCGACCTAGTTATGTGTCGCTGGGGATAAATCAAATCATCACTTTTTTAAAAAAATTTTTTTACTGAGTATCTACTTTGTGCCAAGTGCCATTTGGACATAGAAGAAACATGAGATGTAGTCCCTGCCCTTAAAGAGCTTCAGATGTAATTGGAGAAAGAAGCCAAACATACATAAACAAAAAATCAAATCTTGCAGAACCAGGCGCTTTTCCAGGATAGTAGATAATTATTTAACGAATGGATCGTTAACAGCTTCCAAGAAGGTCCCGACTGCTCTGAGGGTTCAGAGTGCTGGCCCGGCCTGGTCTGGTCAGGAGATGCCTGAAAGCTGGCATTTGAGATGGGAGAGCACACGGCTCCGTGCGGGGAGCAGGGAAGCGGTTGCAGGACGTGGATCAGCTAGCAGGTGCAAACAGAGGTGGTAGAGCCAGACTGCCTGTCAGTTACTTTCATCTATGAAATGGCGGGCTAACAGTACTTGTCATATTATTGTGTGCTCTCAATAAATATTTGCTACTTTTGTGTGAAAGCGCAAAGGTGGGAAAGCTGGGGATGTCATTTAGGAAGAGTGAATAAAGCAGTCCGATTGGATTGGAATATTCAAGTATGGTAGCTAATATTTATATGGGGCTTACTGTGTGCTTACTGTGGGTTTTCTGTGCTACGAATAGCAGTAAGTCTAATCCTCTCACCAGAGTTAGGAGTAGGGATTACTAGTATCCCCAATTTACAGATGAGGGCAAAATGAGGCACAGAGGTATTAAGTAACTTGCCCAAGTTCACACTGCTTCTGAGTGGAGGATCCTAGGTGTCAGATCGAGGAGTTTGAATTTTTTTTCTGGAGGCATTGGGGAGCTGTTGGTGGTCTTTAACTGTATGTGTAGGTGTAAGGAGGGTTACTTACATGAACTTGCTTGAGTTAACTGATGTTCAACCTGCCTCTGATACTAGATGAAGCAAGAGAGAAGGGGAGAGAGAAAGGGAAGGAGGGAAGATGAGAGGAAGGCAGGGAGGGAGAGAGTGCTACCGAGGGCTAAGTCAATGAATGAATAATGATAGTTCCTCACTTTGAGCTACCTCTTTTAGCGTGTATAATGGTGCGTAATGGAGAAAGTATCTGACTGGAACAGTTACAACTGTGTCCACGCTAAGAATTTTGATTGGTGTGCATTCAGATGAAGTGTATGTTCTTACAATTTTTTTTTCAAATGAGAAAATATGATTTTCTTCTCAAAGGTTTCTAAATTAGGATGCCTGGGTGGCTTAGTTGGTTAAGCGACCGACTCTTGATTTCGGCTCAGGTCCCAATCTCAGGGTCATGAGATTGAGGCCCGCGTGGGGCTCCATGCTGGGTGTGCAGCCTGCTTGACATTCTCTCTCTCTCCCCCTCTGCCCCTCTCCCCACCTCTGTCTCAAAAAAAAAAGTTTCTCAATTTGTTCACTGTGGATTCACAAATACCGAATGTGAGCTTGCACAAATACTTTTGTAGGTTGTAATATAAGTACTAGCTCAGCAGATACACCGCATTAACTAGCCTTGAGTTAGAGGGTTTGTGGATACTTGGGAGCGATGTCATTACGTCACTTCCGGGAGCTATTAATTTGGGAAGCGGGGGAGTTAGTGGCGGCAGTGCTGTAATTAGCGGAAGATAATCTCAGCCACAGTTTGATGGAAATACTTTTTAGGCTTTTAGAGATTCAAGAGATTAATATTCCACACGTGTTCATTTTAGGTGACACTAGCTTTCTTTCCTCTCCTGAGTATATATTATTACAGGAGGATAATACTCAAATTGTTGAACTAGAGTGGTGACAAGTGTTTTAGTAAATCTGTGGAAACACTTTGGAATCTGAGCCCTGTCAGTCTACAAATTAAGCAAATATATGCCCAGTTCATCTTTCCAGTGCAGTTTAAATATTTGAAACGAAGAATTCTCCGGCATTTGGAAAATGTGGCTGATATTGGACTAATAAGGGATGCCCTTCTGAATACTTTCACATGTTTCATTGGCAAGCAGAGAGTACTTTTAAAATTATTTATATTAAAAAAATTATTTATATTACCACTGACACCAGTGGGTGGTTTAACTCATAGAATCGTAGACTTTTAGAGCCGGGAGAAATTTTAGGCGTTATCCGGTCTGTCCTCTTCATTTGACCCAGTAGAGGTTCTATTACTTGTTCAAGGTCACATACCTAGCCCACAGTCTGTCTTCCTGCCTGCCTGCCTTCTTCCTTCCCCTTCCTTCCTTCCTTCCTTCCTTCCTTCCTTCCTTCCTTCCTTCCTTCCTCCTCCGCCCCTTCCATCTCTTCCCTCTTCCCTCCTTCCCTTCTCCTCCTCTGCTTCCTGGTTTTGTCCCAACAAACATTTATGTACCTGGCACCTTCTAGGTGCCAGACCAGTCTGGGTACTGGCGACCCAGCAGTGAACGAGGCGGTAATGCTCCCTGCTCTCCTAACCCCAGTCTGCATTCTTAAATGCCTTTCTTCCAGCCTGGACCACATACCCCACTCTATTACTCTGCTAGGGATTCACAGACCAAGACGATCTATAGGGGGAGGTAGCCTCTGCCTTAAACAAAAGCACGTGTAACATTATGCAGCCCACATTTTGCATATTTTAGGGGATAGGTACAGGAAGGGGCGATTCTGTTTATCCTGATTCTGACAGTGTTTCCAAAGCCAGAAAGGCCAACCACTCCAAAATTAGATGACCAGTGGGAAATTACTTTTAAACATATCACTCATGATGAAAAAGCATGCATTTTAGCGTATGAATATTTTATTGAGCAAAGTGCCTGTGAGTAGCTTCAGAATTTTGTAATATGCCATATGAAGTATGTAATAAATTTCATAATTGAAAAAAGAAAGGTGATTACAAAAACATGGCTTTGAGGGGGCTAATAACTCCTGGAAAGAGCAAGCCTGTGCATAACTGCTTGAGCATTAGCTCAAGGTTAGAGTTGAGTCCTTAAAAGGAAACATCACACTAAAGGTACCTTTATCTCGTGGCCACGGAAAAGAGGCTGCGTGGGGAAGAGCGGCTGATCTGCGTAGCCTGGCCCTAAGTACCTTCGCAAATGGGACAGACGGAAAAGCAGACATGTGGATCTCAAAATGTGTTACTTTACACCCCACAGTTTCCTAGTTCCCTGACAGGGGCTTTGCACAGAGGAGGGCTTGTTGATGCCCCGTTGTCAAGGGTTTCTGCTTCCCCCAAACGGCAGTCCCCCGAGGTCGTCTTCAGGGAGCTCCATTGTGCTTTAGCAGTGGTGGCCTCCCTAGTCCGGAGAATGGCTCCTTTGATGCTGTTGGTGGGTTCTGAACAGCTGGAACATGGCAGGCGCCGGTCCTCTGTCGGGCACAGGCTGTAAGGCAGCACGTGCGCTTGTGTGAAATGTCGGTGTTGACCCGAGAGCAGCAACATTTGCTCGTATGGACAGAATGTCGACTTTTCTTTCTTCTTTTGTTGTTTTTTTTTTTTTTAAGATTTTATTTATTTACTTGTCAGAGAGAGAGAGAGAGCACAAGCAGGGGGAGCTGCAGGCAGAGGGAGAGGGAGAAGCAGGCTCCCCACCGAGCAGGGAGCCTGATGCCGGGCTCAATCCCAGGACCCTGGGATCATGACCTGAGCTGAAGGCAGACGCCCAATCGACTGAGCCACCCAAGCGCCCCAAATGTCGGCATTTCTAATGCAGTGATGTGAGCCGGTCAGAGTCACTCTGAAATTACAGAGTGGCGGTAAGTGCTGGTGCTTTAAGGGTTTCATTCATGAAGTGGGCAGAGGCCATGGATGTACCCCAGGCCGTGCAAGTTTCACTGTTGTCACCTCATCAAGTCTCCCCTTTGTGAGCCCTTCTGACTTTTGAATTTGCCACTTTGTACCCCGAGATCAAACCGGAGGCAGACTCTTTCTGTAGGTCGGAGAGGGGTTGACCTATGACTTCTGGATTCCAATAAAGAATGCACTGCATCTGTGGGGTTGGTCAGTGATTCAAGCAGCAGAAATTAAGTGCAATTTTTTCTCCAGACTAATCATTTCCGATTCCCATAAAAAAAAATCAAAATCCAACTGTAAACTGATCCATACGCTTTCTTTCTAGTGTGGAAAGCTGTGCTCGAAGTCAAGGTGGAAATATCAAAGCATTATGCAATTTACACTAGCTCCCCGGGGCCAAGGCAGGTGTGTTTGGTCACGGGCACGCCACTGTCACTTTTTTCTCTCTAATCGTCTTGCTCTGGAGTGTTTGAGAGAGCTGATAGGAGATGAGGCTAGATTAAAGTGAGTCCCAGGGACTCCTAGTCTGTGTGGCAACAGAGTTTGTTGGGCTGCAATGACATACTTGCCACGGAGGCAGAGACCATGCCATCCGCGGCCAGTGCAGAGCCGAGCTAGGTTGGTACTCTCAGCAGGGGAGTCGGAAAATTGCCCAGGTCACGCCTAGCCCGACGGGTCTCTCGGTGTGGTGACAAGACAATCAACTTGACAGACTTTGAGAACTTTCCTCTTCCAGAATACAGGAGGAGACACAGAGGCGGTGAGAGGCGTTTCACTGCGCTGATGTGAAGCCAGGGAGACAGGGTTCCGAGGAAGGGTGACTGTTTGGGGAAAATACTGTAGCGCCTGCCTGGAAATCACCCTGTCTGGTGACATCTGGAAAAGGAGAATATATTTCTTTGCCTGCCGGCGTGGTCTGAGTTTTGCAATACACTTTTGACTGCCTGCTGTGTAGACCCCACCGTGTGTGACTCTCGGTGTATGTCGCCCGAGTGGCTCTTGGGTGTGCATTTCCCTTTCAGGAAAATTTCGCCGGCTCCTTACAAACTAGGCACTCTTCCACCAGCCCGATGTATTATACTGAAAGTCAACTGCGAAAAATACCACTGTAAATAGGGTAGCTGTGAGGCCGTATTATGGAGGAAACCCACCTAGAAATGGAAATCGGCTAAACTGTAAAATGCTACCTTTCAGCCAGACTACAGCCCTCTTGTTCAGTGGATTAGGCACTGAGGCTGATCACAGAGTAGCTCTCCATGTCAAGACTTTTCCAGAACACGAGTGTTTTAGTAAAGGCATCTGCTAATCATTACCAGAAAACGCACAGTTGGCTAGACATGAAAATATACTACCTTCCGTAGAGAGCAGAGCCTGCAGTGTGAATACAGATCTCTTCTTGGATTTGCTGGCTGTCTGAGGAGCAAAGGCAGCCATTGGCTATTAGGAAAAAGAAGGAAGCAAATCCGTCAATATGTAGCCCTTCCCTTTTGTCTAAAGATCATATTGCTCAGGGGGACCTAGACAGGCACACCCGTGTTACCATATCTGTGTGCTCTCTACCACCTTTCCCTGCCCGGTGAGTGGCCACCTACCTGGGCCTGGCTTCTGGTGGTCCACTAAGAGCTCTTTGCATAGCCACACTCTGCATGCTTTTAGACCTTTCTCTCCCTCCCTCCCTCTCTCCCTTCTTTTTACTTTTCTTTCTTTCATCTCTGGAGTCCCTGAGACATTGGTGATTCTCCAGGGAATGCATTCTTGCCTCCCCGATTCTCTGCTGGGAAATGGGAGCAAACCCAGCGTTGCCTCATTCGTGGTCCCAGGGTGTCGGAGTGTGGGGATGTTCTCAGTGGCATCCTTCTAGAAGAACCAGAGCATCATGAGGGCAAGGTGGAGTGGAGCTCAATATCCAAAATGAAGGGTTTCCACATGTATTGTATTTTTCTTTAGGAACTGTTTCCTACACCTAAGACTCAGTAAAATGGTTACTTTTCATTATGATCTCATAGAGGGGTAAAGGAAGGCAGGGGAAGGGCCAGATGTGCAAAATGACTGGAGCATAACCCCAGAAGCCATATGTCTCCTCTTGTGATTTTTCCATTCAGAAAGCACTTGTACATATCCAAGCAGTGGGGGCGGGGCGGGGTGCAGTTTTCTGTGTAACCCCTGTTTCCAGGTTCCCTTAAATGCATGAGATGGTTGTTTTTGTTTCGCTCTGACTTACTCTTGCCGCCACCTGGGTATCCCAGACACACCCGTATAAATGATGAGCTTGTGTGTGTAGCGAAACATTGGCAGTCCTTATTCAAATGCATGTTTGGTCTGGTTTTCCTTCCTCTTGAGCTTCTTGTTCTTGCTGTGCTGTGGTACTGGACACGCCATCACAAGATCATGTCGGACATAAGGTCCATCCGCAGACATGAGCCACAGGGAGTAGGGGACACATAGGTCATCATAATCAGCTGATGGCAAAGTTCTCAGGCAGTGCTGGAATCAAAAGAACGCTCCATGTGCATGGAAGTTTGTCTGCAAGTTGGTCTGCTGGCTCCGTGGTAGGGTAGAGAGTTCCAGAGCTCTGGAGTCAAGCTAGGTTATGGCTAGGTTAGTTCACCTGTGAGAACTTCAGTCTCTCTCTCTCTGGGATCGAGCCGGCAACATGCCTACCTTGCTTCTCTCACTAAGGATCAAACAAAATACAAAACAAGCGCTTTAAATACCAAATTGTGATTATTCTTGTGCATTGTATTTTACCTGCGTCCCTTCTTTAATGGCTTCCAGCCTTGATCATTAGCGAAGAAACTTCCTTTGCTGAGAAGCCCAAGATTAGATTCCGTGTAATGTTGCCGTCCCTAGAAGTGACCACTTTCAAGTACTAATTTTACGTGCTCTTGAGCATTTGGCAAATGAGGTGGAACATTTAAAAAAAAAAAAAAAAAACATCTTTCCATTCAGACAGTTGTTTCAAAACACAGACCTGTCCTTTCTGATCAGAGCAAGGCTACACACAGTTTTCAACGGGAATTCTTTTTTTTACATGAAAAAAAGCAGCTCACCCACAACTTGTTCCTGTCTCAGGAAAATGCTTACCACCACATTTCCTCATTAGCTTTGCCTGAGACAGGCTCCCGTGTCACAGCTGATGGAGCCTTTATGAGCCTTTTAGCCAAATGACTGATGTTTGCCTCGTTATGTCAGATCTGAGGGCACTCCTGGCATCTCTCTTTATTCCCTGTCTAACACCATCAATCGAGCAGCTGCCATGTACCCACGATCAGGCTGATTATGAAAATGCACTCAGGAGCCTGACGCAGCCAATTGTCTTTTCTCCAGAGGCCAGTACACACTGCCCAGAGCGTGCAGTTCTGTGACCAGTGAGTCGTGTTCTAGGGCGGGCAGGCGAGAAGCACCCCAGTCCATTGGCACTAGGTGTGGGCCGTGCAAATGAATTTCGGGGCGTGATGGAAGGAGTTTCATTTCGATTTCTTGTCCAATAGACGAGTTTGTTATTCCCGGGACTACAGGAAGAAAGATTAAACCCAAGGCCTGCTGAAGAGAGAATATGTTTTTCTAAATGCACTTTAAAGAAATGCAGGTAAACAGGGGCGCCTGGGTGGCTCAGTGGGTGAAAGCCTCTGCCTTCAGCTCAGGTCATGATCTCAGGGTCCTGGGATCGAGCCCCGCATCGGGCTCTCTGCTCAGCGGGGAGCCTGCTTCCCCTTCTCTCTTTGCCTGCCTCTCTGTCTACTTGTGATCTCTCTCTCTCTCTCTCTCTCTCTCTCTCTCTCTGTTAAATAAATAAATAAAATATTAAAAAAAAAAATAAAGAAATGCAGGTAAACATTTGTTCTTAGGGAGCATTGCATTCTGGCTGTACCTTCACCAGGTTTTCCTGAATGTGTGATGACAGCTTCCTTCATGGCTGAAGGTGAAGGTGCTCTGTGAGGTTTGGCGCTTCTGGGACCGCTCCTGGCCGGCCCGGCTGGCGGGGCGCTCTGCCTGTGATGGGGCTCGGGCTTCCCGAGGAGGTCCGCACCCCACTCCCACTCCTGAGCCAGCTGGATGGGGTTGGGGGCTACTGGCCCGTGGTCTCTGCATAGAGCGTGGAGAGGTGCCTTGGGCAGCGTCGGCTCTGTGACCTTGGTCTCATCGATGCCACGTGCAACCACCCAAGCTCGGGCAGGGCGACCTGTCCCTGACGGCTCTGAGGTCGTGGCAGGCTTATTGCCTGGCCTCCTCCCGCCCGGCCATTCACCTGAAAGTATAGCCACGTAAGCGTTTCCCTGTTTGTCCCCAGGTCCAGCCTCCGTTCATAGCCTTTCTGGCTTGGAAAACCAGAAGCTTGTTTTTAAAATAATTTCGTTCGGAACCTCAGGTTGCCCTAATGGTGTTTGAAATAGAGCATTCTGCAGACCCCGTAGAGCAGTGCAGGCCGACTGTGCAGAATGACCTCTGCACGTATTCAGGGGAACTCGGGGAGACTGTAGCCGGAACTTGACACGCTCATTTCTAGTCCTTTCTGACCAGCTTTTCATTCTCTAGACCAGCAAGGTCCTGGGGTGGTCAAACTGGATGGGTGGGGAGCAATCTTTATATTTGTTTAACACTTCGTATAAATAGTGTCTCATGATTGCATTTCTCTGTAACGACAAAGGGTCTAGACCCTGGGTGTGAATAAGGGCCTGGTGGTACATAAGATACAGAGTTGAAGGCCCCCTGGGACCTAAGGAGGAAGTTTGGTGAAGAGCATAGGTTTGCAACTCTGGCTTACCATCAGACTCGCCTAGGGAGCTCGGAAGACATGCCCGGGTCCAGAACCCATCCCTAGCAGTTCCGTCCAAACCTCAGGGGAGTGCCTTGGTGTGGGTCTGTTTCACAGCTTCCCAGGGAGGAAAACCACATGTGTGGTAGAAGAAGCATGAGGGTCTGCCCCAAAGATGGGGGTTCTTAGCCTGGTCTCTGTCCTCATTGGCACTGTGAATGTAGATGAGTCCCTTAACCTCTCTGAATCTCAGGATCCTTATCTGTAGAATGAGAATCAGAGTAATAGCTACCATTTATCAGCTTCCTGTGTACCAGCCACGTGCTGGCTGCCATTACACATGCGGTCTCATTGAATCTTGACAAACACTTCAGAACGTTGGAATACTATAGGTACCTCCATTACACAGATGCAGAAACCGAGGCTCAGGGAGTTGGGATCATTTGTTCAGGGTCATACAAATAATGAACGCAGAACCAAGACTCTAACCCAGGTGACATTGATTCCAGAGTTCCGAGCTCTTCGCCATCATTCTAGGAAATACGGATGACCAAGTTCATGATCGTTTCTTTGCAGAGTTTATGTATGTTTGAATAGTCTTTAAACTGCATGTGGATATGCATGTGGAGGTTGTTTATTAGTAGTGGTCATAGTCGTAAGAAGACTGGGCAGGTAATTTCAGTTTATGAGACATCGGCCCTTTGGAACTGCTTATGCTGAGCCAGCCAGGCTTTACCGAGGTCTGGCATCGATTCAGAAATACATCTGGGACACCCTCCTCAGGACCTGCTTTTACCTTATGTTTATATCTGCTAAATTTCAGGTTCTTGCTCGGTGTACAGAGCCAACCGTGTATCATCAGGAACAGAATTGGTGTTTAAAAAAACAAGAGAGGCGTAGTTGTCATATGTACATTAACTGCTTTGACTTTTTTCAGTGCTGGATTGATCACACGCATCCAATTTCATTCTCTTCCAAAGCCGTACCAAAACTACAGCGAAGGGACTTTTTAAAGGGATAAACTCCCAAGGACATGGGGAGAAAATAGAGGGGGAAATTGAATTTGGGAAGCTGGAAAGCATTCAAAGAAATAGTAACTGATTTAGCAGATCTAGAAATGGAAGTCCTAAGCGGGCCGTTGGAGAAGCTGAGCATCAGTCCAATTCATGTCACAGAACCGTCAGGAAGCCCAGGGATTGGTGGTGCCAGATATCCCTCGAAGGGAGCGAAGGGAATGTGAAGTATAGAGCACTGGTTGGGCGCTGGGTAAGAAGATGTTGGACCCTCACTCTCCTCCCAGACTCTCCCATTCTCCAACCTCTGCAGAAAATGGGAGGTTTATTTTCTGAGAGTGTAAAACAGAAGGTTGTCCTGGGTTACTTGCCTGGAAACAGGGACATTGAATATGCATATACCACCAACCAAATTCAGGGACTGCCAGGCTGCTTCCCCCAGAATGCTGGCCACCAGGCTTCATTGTGATATTCCAGAAAAAAAGGAGATGAAGAGAAATGTCCACAAGCTTCTCAAACAGAAAGCAGGAAGGGGGAGGGGGGGAGAGAGAGAGAGAGAATGAACAAGCAGGTATCATACAAAGGGACAGAAATAAGAATGACTATGAACTTCATAGCAACATTGGAAGCTAGAAGAAAATTCTCAAGGAAAATTACTTTCACGCTAAGGTTTCTACCTAGCCACATTATTGGTCAAGTGGGAGGGTAGAATGAAGACAGTTTCAGACATTCAAGATCTCAAATAAATTTGCCTCCAGTAAGCTACTGGAGGATTTGTTTGTTCAGCGAAGTGAGGGAATATATCAAGGAAGAGGATGGCATCCATACACAAAGGGAACACAGGAGTGCCAACATAGGAGACACGGAATGGCAGGCTGCTGCAGGACGATGGTGAAATGAATGCCAGAGGGGACCAGTGTAGGTTGGAGAAGGTCAGAAAGCTCCAAATGAAATTTATCAAATTTATCGAAGATCAAGTAATGGTATTTCCACAAATGGTAGAGAGTTTGGGTTGGCATTAGTGTTAAGTGCATAGAAAAATGAAAGATGAGGGTTAACTCCAAAGCATTGTGCAGGAAAGGAAGATCAGAGTTTACTAGATAGCTTAGTGTCAAATAGCATATGTAATCATAAGAATGTTAAAATAAATGTTGAGGGGGCATCTGGGTGGCTCAGTTGGTTAAGCGTCTGACTCTTGGTTTCAGCTCACGTCATGATCTCATGGGTCGTGAGATGGAGGCCTACATCAGGCTCTGTGTTCAGCAGAGTCTGCTTGGGATTCTCTCTCTCCCTCTCCCTCTACCCCTCCCCCTGCTCATGCACATACACACACTCTCTCTCTAAAATATATAAATCTTTAAAAAGATATTGATGTAATCAAACTTTTTCTAAAATATGTCAGGAAGGTGGAGGGATGGGAAGGACTTCAGTATGTGGTGGGGTAGGGGAAAGGAAGAAGGCGAAGCACTCATCTTCCACTGGGGGACATAAATGGTAAATATCTGAAATTGGAAAATCAAGAAATAGCCATACAGTTGTGTCATGTAGAGAAATGGGGGCATGTGTTGAAAGGATGAACTCAAGAAAAGTTACGGTTGCCTCTTGAGGAAGGGGAGGGAGATGGGGTTTAAGGGCAAAGCTGGAGACCACTGTCGTAACAAATCATTTGGAACTAGTCGACTCTTTAGGATGGTTGGCATGTATAAATTTGATAAAACCCCAAGCATCTTCTCCTTTTTGCAAACACAACAGTAGATAATACCTTGAGAGAGAAAGTGAACAAAGACATAGAAGCAATCTAACAACAAGGACATGGGCTCCGTGCATCCAAAGGAACAAGAGCCTGCCCCTGCCACTTGCGCACTGGCATGACTGCTCAGCTAAGGGGCCAGGAAAACAGTGCAAGGACTCCTTCACGGAGCCAGGTCTCTTCTCTCGTTGCCTGCAAATCCAGTGGCCCTAACCCAAAGACTATGGGTGCTTTCGAGGTAACCTCCAAAAAGAGCAGAAAGCAGGATTGCTATATTCCAATCTCCTTGTCTCGGGATCGAGACCGTCTCCGACTTTGCCATTGGCATGGCTCTTTAGAATTTCAGCTCTCTAAATGAGGCCGAATAGCAACATGCTGAACACTGGGACAGATCCTAAATGCCAGTTAGCAAGGTTTAATGAAATCCAAGAGCTCAGCGCACAGGAAAATCGTATTAACAGATATTTGTAGACATTTACATAATTGATGCAACTCAGTCATTTAACCAGGAGAATATGGGAAATATTTGTTACTGTTTTCATTTCCTTTTGTCTTTCTGCATAATAAAGACATGGCGATGGCAGTGTGTATTGACTAAGTCCTCAGGGAACGTGATATATCTTGCCACAATAAAAACTCCCTGATAAACTCTCAGCGTTCTTAATGAATGACTCCATAAAGATGCTGTGTCAACACTTCCTGTCTGTCACCAGGTAGTGACCAAGGGGTTACTGTGGCTGGACTCTCCAGAGAAAGGGCTAGCAACATCGGATGGGGCAGAGGAGGACGAGGGTGTCCAAACTACCGTATTTTCTGGGGTGAAGCTCCAGTTAGTTCGTTTGAAACGGATCGTGCCTTGGTGGAGTTTCCCAGGACCCTCTGCTTGTAGGGCTTTGCCACAAAGAGGAGAGCTTTTAAACTGGAAAATACTTAATGGCGTTTAAAGTCCCCAGCCCTGCTGCTTTTGTGCGTTGCCTCAAGAAAGGCCCTAGAAGGGGGTGGGGATCAAAGGTGGGCAAAGAAGGGAGTGCAGTAATCTCAAAGAGCATGGTGGGCTGGCCAGGGACTTCCTTTCTGTGCACCACGTAAAATCCACACAGGAACCCTTAATCGCATGTTGTTCTATGGTATTATTAAGTGAATACGTTTTTCATGGCCCACCTCCTAGTGTAACTAATTAACAGCCATTCTCATTAATTACATTGATCAGGATCATAAAATAATTTCAAATTGCTGAACATGATCAGCAGGAGTAAAATGGTTTCACTTTAATCCCTTAATGATTTTTTCATGATTAATCAAACAAAATATATGTAGTTATTTGATCCACTTTTTTCATCTTGGAACTGCAACTCAGGGCAATTATAGTAGACATAAAGTTGATGCAAACAGAACTACATTTCATGCAGTAGCTAATTAAGCAATAAGGCACAATGGGGTGGGGGGATATGATTATCATGAGATAATCACCCCCCTGAGGAGTCGCAAAGCAAAAGGTGCAGTTGAGTACCTCTACTCCCACAGGGCTGTGATTACCTTCGGATAACTGCATATCCCACCGGCGCCTTACTGCTAATCGGAAACTGTCTGTTTTACGCAGAAATAAATTGAGGAAAAATGACTTTGATCATAGGAAGTGGTTCACTACAGTATAAAGGTTTCATCTATTAATAGGGACAACATTAATGCTTGCTTTAGAAGGTTAAATAATCAATCATACTGTTCTCATGTCATCCATCGATGTTGGAGCTTATTTTAAATTTATTGTTTACACTTTGGAGAATGCCTACGTTTGGTGGTTCAGGTGCGTAAAATGGAATCTCCAAATGCTCATATGTCTAGTAATTTTTTATCAAATCGGAAAGTTCTTGCATTCAAGGTACCGAACGTTTTTTGAATGAAATCATCAAAGAATAGTCAGGCAACTTATAAAGTCTAAGAAAGAACAAAATACATCTCTTAGATTTCAGCCGTGATCGCCTTGATCGCTTCCAGCAGTGGGGACGCACAACCACTTAAGCAGGGGGGATGATTCGGGCTCTTCCTAGGACATGGTTCCCCTCCCTCTCTTCCAAAGGAAAGAGGAATGAAAAAAATCACACAAAGAAGAGCAAAGCAAAATGACCAGTATCCTTCCTTTGCCCGGGGCCAGCCGGCAAGGTAGAAGGTTCTGTTCTCTTGGGTCTGTGGCATTAGCTTCTCTATGTTCCTCCCCTGTGCACTCCATGGTGTGGGAAAGGTGAGTTTACCCCCCAACCACCGGGCTGACTTATTTCTTCATTTAGGAACAATAATGGGGTTAGGGCAGGGTCACGCGAAAGGAAAGCAAAATAAGAACAGCAACGCCACCAATTGTACCAACAATGTCTAAGCAACAAAGAGTGGAGGCTAAGGCTTATGGTTGACAAACTTCCGTCCGTCCAGGGTGCCTCGCGGTGTGCTGTTTGCACTTACTGTACAGAAGTATTTCCCTCTTGCTAACTGTAAAGAGATGCCCCATAAGCTTTATTTTGACCAACTGATCTTCCCTTTTTGTTAGTAAAAAATCACTATATTTGAGTTATACCTAGCAGATCTATTTCATTTCATATTACCTTCCCCCCTCTCCTTTCGGCTAAAACATTTAGGGCTTTTTCAAGAGTGGTTTTTCATTTGTTTTTTCTATTTTAACTGTGGAGCAATCACAAAGAATTTGAATGGTTGTTGATTGGTGAAGATGTTCATCCAAATTGGCCCACACTTGTTTCAAAATGAGGATGCCTGGTTTAGCATCTGTGGGCTTCCTGAAGGAAATGTAGCCGTGTACTTATTGTGACCCTGCACGATGAAGATAAATCGTGTTGTGCGCAGGATACATTACTGACTTTATGACATGCATAAATTGACAATTGAGTGCATCTCTTCCATAAAAGCATCCTTCCATTGCTTATATTGTGTTTTTAATGTAACTTTGTTAACAGTGCAATGCTTTGAAAAAATCCGAAGGTAAAACAGTTGGATACCAGACCCAGGGTTTTGCCTTCAAGTGTCGGTAAGTGCTAGTTTTGAAAAGAACAGTCTCACTTTAACCTTGCTAAGCATTCAATTCAAGCCATATTGCTTGATCAAGTCAAACCATTTGGCTCCATGGGGCTCTCTCCCCTCAGAAGCCCATTTTGGTCAGGGTTAAGAGTGAGCAAGAATTTTATTGAAAAACAAAATAGGCACAAGAGATAGGCAATCAGTATGATCTGGAAACATTGGCTTCCTACTGAGTGTACTGGTCTCACGGCTTATCTCAGGTTCGCAGCGGTACTCAGGCTCACATTATGCATCACGAAGAGGAAATGTCAGTTATTAACTTAAGTAGCATAGCTACGAATTGTAAAAGGGCTTTTAAAGTGCCAAATGCTGAAAAAGAAAATTAAATGTAGTTATTTATGATGGAGCTTTAGAAATACTTCAATTTGTTCTTGGGAGACCTGGCATTTAGATTTGAAACTGTGTGCAGTCTTCAAACTTGCACAATTCATGTCCAAATAATAATACAGGCATCTTCCAGTATAATCATCCACGTGTGCCATAGGTGTGTTTGGCCGTGGGTATTCCTCCCCCCTCGCCCAAGCAACCGACCCTTACAACTTTAGCCTTCTCTACTATGTGAAACGTCATGGTAGCTGATGAGTTAAAACGATGACAGATGAAACGTCATGGATGAATGAAGGTCTTTTGGAAAACTCTGTCAGTGGGACTGAGTTAATTTTTTGGTTTGAATCCCTGCTACTCATCAACATTTGTTGGAGGCGGAACAGAGGAGTCCACACCTTGCAACACATTGCAGGTGCTTTTGATCTTCCCAGGCTCAGCAGACCTGATCATGTCTTTAGTGAGACAGCCCACATGATATCATTGAAGTGCCATCGAGGACTTGCTCATTGGCCCAAACAAGTGGGGGGCCGGCTTGGCGAGACAGATGGAAAGGGCTCCTTTAAGAAGGGATCAGGAAAGGCATTGCTCCTCCACTGGCCTAAATCCACTAATCTGATGTTATTATTAGCGATAAGGAGCAGTGGCCAGAAGAAAATCTCATTCTCTGCAAATGTCATTTAAATAGGACTCTGATATTTTCCGGTCAAGTCGACAGGCTTTAGTCAAATAGTGAGCACTTTATTTGTAAATGTGGGCTTGGTGTTGGGGGGGGGTGCGGGAGAAAAGCTTCCATTCCGCAGCTCTTCGGATGTCAGCTTACCAGTATTGATTAATCGTCCGGCAGTGGCAGCTGCTTCTTTATTAAATGTGCAGCTCGCCAGACCAGAGCTATCAGGTGTAGGAAATGTTTGTTGGCAATTCACCTTTTCTCCCAACGTGACGCACCAGATTCTTCCGTGTTTCTCAAACACCGTTCCCGGGAAATCGCCCCCTTGCCCTCTCCACCCACCGCCCCCCAAGCCTGAGCTACTAGAGTGAGCCTCCCCCTAAGGGGTTGTGACTATTTTATCTTTCTTCTTCTTTTTGGTCATTGTTAGCCTCCGTGGGAGGATCTTGCCACTTAAGTACTAATTGTAATTATAAATGTAGTGCATGTTGCTAATGAATCCTGTTCTCAGAATTGTGAAGCTATGCCTTGCTTGGGGAATGAGGCCTCTTGAGAAGCCCTAAGAGCTCCGTGGGACCCCCGGGGGTCCTATTTAACAAGTTATCTACTTTTTGTTTTGAAATCGTGCCCCAGTGAGGGCAAAGCCTTCCTGGTTTCCTCAAATATCTCAAAGTTAGAGGAGAGTTGACACTTTAGAAGAATCTGACATATATGTAAATCTTCAGTGGGTTTACCCCCGAATGCACCTTTAAGAAACACAAATCCGATCCAAAAGCTTTCTAACCCCTTCCCATCCTTCAAGATCAATTTTCAATGTATCTACCTTTAGGATTCCTCAGCTCCTTAAGCTCCCTTGGCATTTTACTTCTGGGGCCCTCGGTTGGCATTTGGCATAAATCACGTGTGTGTTACAGGTGCCTTTCTCCCCCTCCAACTGGAGAGTTGAAACTTCGTAAGGCAATGACTTTGTTACTGGAAATCATATATTGTGGATTTTCATGAACAGTTCATTTTAAAAGATTTTATCTAAGTCTCATAAATCATCACAATGCCTTAGAAATTTCAATATCTCAGCATCCTAACAACAAATTCTAGAAGCCTGTCATGGCAAGCAGCATAAAAATGTTTGGTTATACCCTATGTCCTCGTCCTTGTCATTGATACACAAAATTTGGCCAGTATACTGATGATTCATTCCTCATTCAATAAATTTCGATTGAGTGACTACTGGGTACTACACATTCTAGTTACTTGAGGATACAAACAGCATGAGAAAGCAAAAGGTGATGCCTACTGTGAATGAAATAGCATTGGCTAATGTCGCTAGGGAGGGATGGGGTGAAACGGTGGAGTGGGGCACTCCCTTTGACAGTGTGCTCAGGAAATATCTTTCAGGGGAGGTGATATTTGAGACGTGAAGGAAGAGCCAGGAGAAGAGTATTCTGTGCTAATTGTACAGCATATACAAAGGCTCTGATGTGTGAGGGAGAGAAAGGAGGCCGGTATTGGCATAAAGAGAGTGAGTAAGTTGGAAAGGGACATGAGATACATTAAGAGAGAAAAGAAGGGAGTGAGTAAATGAGTGAGGTAGGAAGGCACTGGAGGATTTAAGTCAGGCAGTGACCAGATTTGATTTATGTTTCATTAATAAGAAGTTGCTCTGGCTTCTGTGTGGAGAATGGATTGGAGGGGGTGATAGTGGAAGCAGGAGGTTATTATGGCAGTTGTCCAAGTGGGAGTTGGTTCTGGCTTAGACCAGAGTCATGGACTTATTATAGATGGAGAGAAAGGAATACATCTTGGAGGTAGACAGAGGATAAAGGGAGAGGTGGGCAATATAGTGTCATTGTTACGAGCTCACACTTCGTAATGGGGCGGCCTTCCTTGGTTTTGATCCTTGGGCGAATTAGTTCACTTCTGTAGATCTGACTTCCCCAAATGTAGAAAGTGAATAATAATAGCTACTTCACAGATTTTTTTTAGAAAAATGGAATGTGTAAGAACTAAGGCCAGTCAAGGGGTTATTAGCACGGTGTGTCCTAATAAGCGCTCTGTAGATCATTACAAAGGAATGTTAAGAGATGAACAACTTTGGAACTTCGTGCAAGTTTTTAGTAAATTACTGATTAGGGACACCCTCCCCACACACACAATGTGAACTTTCTGATCCGACGTGTTAAAAAAGTCAAGTCAGAAATTCCAGTTAGCTGAGAGCAGTGTCAGTATGTATAGCTGCCGATCTTGAAAGAGTCCCATGCCCCCCTCCCCCACCCCGTGCTCAAACCATAAGAAATAGCAGTGTTGGAAAAGTAAATTCTACACAAAACCTAATGCTCAGCATAATTTGAAGACCAAGAATGCCAAAAGTGTGAAATAGCTGTGAGTAAAAAGGGAGAAATGACCAAATCCCAGCGCCCGATCTTATTCTTCCGCTCAGTACCCTGCTCTGACACAGGCTTTGCGGAGAGCAAAGGGAGTCTGAGAAAAACTTCAAAAGGAGCTCATGAGTGGAATTCCCTGAGTTCTTGTATGTTGAAAACATTTTTTTCCTTTTTTTTTCTATAGCCCTGATGTAACAGCTAGATACAAAATCTAGTGACTCTCTTTCATTGAACTGAATTTTTTTTAGAGCTGCTCCATTGTTTCTTTGGTTTTCTAAACTCTGATGTCAGTCTTACCCTGTTGCTTTTGTGAGTTACTTGACGGTTTTTGTCAGGAGGTCTTGAGAGCTTTGTCATTATTTTTCTAATCGAATGGTTCTACCACCTTTTGTCTTTGAGTTGATCATTCTGGATAATTTTCCTAGGTATGCATTGAGCCCCTTTCAGTGAATTTATTCAGCTCTTGCTTTATGTTTGGGGAATATTTTCTTGTATTATAATTTTAAACATGAACTGTTCCAGTGTTTTGTTTTTCTTTTCCAGGGACTCCAGTAATAGGCATATTACTCCTTCTTGCCTTCCTTCCCTTTGCACTACTTTCCCTCTGACCTTTTTCCCTTTTGTTTCTGTGTCATTTGCAATCTTTGTTGGTTGTTTTACTTTCTTTAATGTCTCTTCTTAAATTTTCATTTGAAACTCTTTTGCCTTGTAATTTTTTATTTTCCAGATAATTTTGTCTTTTCCATTTCATTCCTGTATTGCATCAACTCACTTCTCATTCCTTTCTGTTTTTCTTGTACATTTTTAATTTTAGTTTTTGCATTTCTGACTCAAGGTAGTTTCTCATATCTTCAGATGACTTTTTGAGAATGTTCTTTTTAGTCTATGTCTCTTTACAGTGTTAGGGTAATACTTTTCTTGTGCTTCATAATGGTTTCTTGGAAAGGGAATTCCCACAGTTGATGAGTATAAATTTTCACTTCCTATGCAATGACAGCTTTGCAAAAAGTGATCATATATTAGGTCACAAAGCAAACATCAATAATGTCCATAAGGTAGAAATAGTGCAAATGACATTCTGCAATCACTGTGTAATAAAACTAAAAAGCACTAACAAAATAAAAACTAGAATATCACTCTTATCTAGATATTTTAAAAGCTCCATTTAACTCCTTCATGAAAGAGGAAATGCACACTGAAATTATAGGTTCAAAGATAGAAATGAAAATATCACATATAAGAATCTATGGGATGCATTTCAAACAATGATCAGAGAAAAATTCATCACAGTGAACACTTTTACCAATAAAAATGGAAGATGGAAATAAACGGGAGTATACTCAGATCAAAAAACTGGAAAAGAACAACAAAATACACCAAGAGAAAACACAAGGAGAAATAATAAAGATAAAAATGGAAAATAATGAGCTAGGGAATAGAAAAAAAGAGTAGATCTAATCAAATCAAAATCCCGTGTCTTAAAAAAATTATTAAAATAGAGAAACCACTGGCTTAATAAATTAAAAGAAAGGAAAGGCAAAACCTTACCAAATAGTAGATGAGAAGGAGGAAATATCCATTTGAAAAGAAGAAATTTTTAAAAAATCACAAGAGACTACAGACATCCATGGAGAGTTGAAAACTAAATAAAATTGACAATTCCCTAGAAAAATATAGGCTGCCAGAACTTAGATGATTTGATTTAGAAAGCTTAAACATATTGACACCTATGAAAGCAATGGAGAAAGTTATTAACGAACTACCTCACAAAAGTCCAGATGGTTTCATAGTTCTGAAACTATGTGTATGTTAGGATTGATCAAACTTGTGAATATGTTGATGTTGTAGATAATGAGTGTAGGTTTCTCACTGTTGGAAGAAGGAGCTACAAATAAGCACAGGGAGAAGGGTAGAATGAAACTTGTGGTGTTGGATTGCAATTGGAGGTATCTAATGAACTCCTGTATTGTAGATAGGTAAGTGACAAGAGTGTGCATACACATACATATTTCCTGGCTTGATCTGCTATGGCAGCCTAAAAAATAATGGCATCCTGATAGCAGTGAGCACACCTAGCACCCAGATTTTGTTTTTTAAATGCCATATTCCAACATGGGAAACTAGGAACACTTGGTGAATAGATTGATTCCAGCACTAGGACAAGAAAAGAATAAAATAAGTCTGGAATATCTTGTGTCAGAAGTAAGGAAGTGCAAAAAGTTGTCGGCATGTCAGAAGGACACGGGAGTCAACATGAAAAAGCGCACAATGGTCAAATCTCAGACAATTTGAACAATAAAATAAATAATGGTAGTAATGCTGTATAATTCATAGAATAAAATAAATCTCCATGAGCTCCTACTGCTAGAAAATAATAAATGAAGGAATGATTGAAATACCAAGGTCCCATTTGAGAGAGACCATGGTATTGTCATGGCAGGCAAGATCCACCAATGGATACTAAAATCTGTAGATAAACATTTGAAGGGAAACAAGATGTTAGTGTGACCTCAAAATCTCTCCCCCAAATTTTGATCAGCGGTAAGGAAAAAAATGAAAAAAGAAAAAAGAAAAATTAGCAACGTAGCAGACATCTCTTGAACTAAATGATGAAGGTTCCTTCCCATCACCAGTAATAAGATATATGGACCTCATGAACTTCCTGAGGTGATGCGTGGAGCAGAGTAAGATGACTTTAATGTCACTTATGTGGAATTCTTGCCCATATGCATCACCTACATGTAACCGTGATAAAACATTTGACATACCCAAATTGACCTTTTACAAAATAGTTGACCAGTATTCATTGAAAGTGTCAAGGTCATGAAACTTTGACCTTGAGAGAAAAGATGTGGAGTTGTCACAAATTGGAGGAGACTGAAGAGACACAATTAAATATAGTGCAGAATCCTGAATGGGATCCTGTAACAGAGAAAAGGACATTAGGGGGAAAACTTGATGAGATTTAGTGTTTTATTAATGTCGATTCCCTGTTTTGTAATAATTGGATTGTAGTTACGTGGGTTAACATTATGGAAGGCTGGGCAGAGGATGGACATGCGTTCTTTGTACTAGACTTGCAACTTTTCTATAAAGTCTAAATTTTTTTCCCAAAATAAGAAAAATTAAGTCACTCTTGCAAAGAGATTCCTAAAACTTTCCAATGCCAGCCCACTTCCTAGCAGCCCTCATATTTTTTACTGTGTTCCCAAGCCTTATAAAGGCCGTAGTATGTTGTTATGAATGGAATGCTTGGATCTCCCCTAAAGTTCATATGTTGAAACCCTGCCTCCCAATGTGGTGGTATTTGGAGGTGGGGCCTTTGGGAAGTGATTAGGATTAGATGAGGTCATGAGTGTGGAGCCTCATGAATGGGGTTAGTGGCTTTATAAGTCTTTTGTTTAAGCCCCCCAGTGTGTGGTAGTCCGAGCAGACTAAGAGACATGTGAAGGCTCTACCGCACATTTCTCACAGTTTCTGTACCATGCAAGGATTACCGATCTTCATTCACTTAATACTAAAACTATACTGGATGTAAGAAACACTTTCAGAGTTTGCCTTACCTCTGGGTCATGATTATGATCATCTAGTTCTCGTACAATGTAAGAGACAACCATGGAAGTGCCAGTTAATAGAGATTTCTGGTTGATACGATGCCATGAAAAGGAGTTTTTCCCCAGATTGAGATCCAAGTTCATGAGCATGAAATAAATCACTTATTCTTTCTCTTTTTTTAAAGCATGAACTCTGAGGGCAGTTGACCTTGTTTCTGGGCATTACGCAGCTCTATTGCCCCGAGACCAAGAGGAGAATTTGGTTTGGCGTGCCAAGCACCATATTTAGGGTCAGACGCATTAAGATGTAAATAAGAACATTGAGGTCCTGCTATGTGCTCAGTACTTCAAGATGAGGAAGCAGGCTCTCCGAGAGGAGCACTAACTGGCCCCCCATGCTCCCTCAGCTCGCGAATGGCCCTTTCACCCAAATCTTCCGGATTGCACAACCCAGATTCTTTGCATTATCCCCCATTGTTTCTAGAACGGGGCTGTGAAGTCACTTGGGGACGTGGCCAGTCTAGACTTGGGGGACAACATCACAGCAGTGCACACCACTCTACAGATCCTGGAGGAAGGCCCTGTACGTCACCGATATGTGACCTAATACAAACTTTCTTTCATCATCTGAAGATTCAGATCAGTGAGTTTATGGCATAAAAACTCTTTTGTATTTCATCATAAGGGAACAAAACTCTTTGAAATGGTCCTAAACCTCTGTTTTCTTTCCTCTTATGTAAGCTACATGTGGATAGTGTGCCTGGTAGGCCCTTGCTGTTTGATCAGACCGAGAGGAGGGTTTGGACTCGGGATGATTCCTACCTGTCACGTGCAGTTTGGGAATAGGAATAAGACGAGCCTTGTAAGAAGTGGTTGCTGCCTCGCCATCTTTAGAACTCCTGCTAAAAGGGCATATTTAACATACCTTATAAAGAGGCAGTTGTATTTTGTGTACTGGAAGCTCACCATACAGCCAGAATCCAGCCCCGTTGCCTTTCCTGAGGTCCAGGAGACAAGGTGACCCCTGAGAATAGGGTCCTCTGTGGGCACTGACCTCGCTCTCTATCTGGTATTTGATTAGAGAAATTGACAACAAAGCCGTGGTGGGTTATTGGAGTCTGTGGTCTGGTAACTCTTCTCCCAGGAATAACAGCCCTGGGTTCGACATGCCCCAGCGTGTCAATGCGCTTGTCCAGATGGAGTGATAAAGCTAGCAAAAGGCTGTCCAAGCAAAATTAATTTTAGTTCGATTTAAAATATATATCGATAAACCAGGCAGTACTTTTCTATAAGGAATGGGATATGGGGTATCATGAAATCCGAGGAACACAGATAAGGGATGGTGCCTTCAGAATCAGTGGGAAATTCTGGCTGCCCGGTGACTTTGGGGAAGGTGCCTTGTTCTACGGGAGGCAAAGATGTTTGTTTGTTTGTTTTTTTGTTTGTTTGTTGGTTTATTTGTTTGTTTGGCAGAGGAGTTGGTGAAATATTCCAGACTGTTCTGCGGGCATATCTAAAGTCTGCATTTTACATTCTTGTCCTGAAATTCAATCTTACTTTGTAATGGCATCTGTGTGTAAAGGTGCTTTTAACAATAGGAATGTTTAGTGCAGTGTAGAAAGTCTTTGAGCCAAATCCTGCCTTCGATGTGCACTTAAGTTTCCATTAAAGGGGAGTTGCAACTGAGCTCGCAGAGCTGAGGGTAAAATTTGAATTCTGCTGTAGGAAATCAGAGTATTAGAAGCTAAGATATAGAATTTCACTTTTCCCCATGCTGACATTGACTTTCCTCTGGAGCATCACCAACTAGTGAGATCTAGTTCAGTTGTATGATTTTTTATTTTTCTCCACTAACCCAAATCCAGAGATACAAATCCGGGGCTTGAGGGGGGGGTCTTATATAGAGTTGCGATATTCCTGAGGGTCTGTGAGATCTTAATCACTTTCATATTTTATTTATAAAGCAAATGTTTCATGACATTGAAACATTAAATGGATTTTACTCAACCATGTGCAATGTATAATTTTCTAAAATTTCCGATTAATTTAATATGGGCGATTTTCGTTCTTTGATACGTGGCCTTACTGTAATTTACAACAAGCTATAAATATTTGAAATGCCGCGGAAATGTGGTTTGGGGAATAGCATTAACACCTGCCTTATATGCTAGTTGGGTTATATTAAGCTCTGAACATACATGGGTGTGTTTCTGGGATACCATTTGAGTGGTGTTCCATGTGAGCCTGTGTATGTAATAACTGGTTGGATTATAAGGGGTTCTCACTATTTTCTTAGCTCTTGATCCAAAATCAAGTCTCAGTTTCGGGAGTTTTATGGCAGCAGTCCTTCTTTTATGCACTTTTAAATTTTTGTCAAAGCAGATCTGCCAAATCTGATCCTTCCTGGCTTCTGTGGAAGGGCAGGGAGAAAGACCGCCTGCAGCCCGGAGAGGAGACTTTTTTCTGAGATCAGTGGCCTGCCCTTTGCCCTTCCTGCATCCAGCTTGTACACACACACACACACACACAGAGTGAAGGAAGGAGGGCAGGCAAGCTCCTGGTACACAGTATGGGTACATCATGATCACCACTGTTGTTCATTTCCTGCTGTTCATAATCCTGATTGGAAATGACTTGGTATTAAGTCACAGGTGGTAAAAATGGTCTGTGCGCTGGTCATTTGGTTACTTGGATTAATGGCCCATCCACAAAGAGAATCTGGGGTGTCTGACTCCTAGTCGAGGGTTTATCCTACTTGATCGTGGGCTTTCTGTCCTCTCCATATTCCTTGACAGGTGCTGCTTATGTTGTTATGAATTTCCTTTCCAAACAATACAACAAAACAAAACAAAAGAGAAAACTAAGGTTTTCACACGTGGTGAACGTGTAGTGAGGGCAGATCTAGTTGTGCTTCTCTTTTCTGTTTCTCCCCTTTCATTTTGAGGGAGCCATAATAGGACGTGTGAAAGGTGTGTAGCTGCCTCTTTCATAGTCTACCAGATTAGTGATTCATGCAGTCGGCTGGGGATCTATTCCCCCAAGTGAATTTCTGACATTCCAACTGCATTTCTAGTGGGTAATATGTCAGGAGAGTCTTGTGGGCTGACACGCTGACGCGGCTGACGTGCCAGGTGCAGGCACAACCTGGCATTTTGAAAGTGGCATCAGGTTATCTCCGCACAGGGTGACGCTGGCCTCAGCTGGTCCCGTCAGCCTTTGCAAAGTCCATGGTGTTAAGAGTTAGGATAAAATCTGTTTTTCATAAATTTCATTTCTCCATATAAATAAGAAATTCCCCTTAAAAGGTAATTCAGGGACCTTATTAAATGGTAAATCCAGCTAAGGAGGAAAGAATACTTTGAAAGAATTATATTGCAAATTCCAAAAGGAGAAGTTTATTAAAAATGTTTGAGGGGTGCCTGGGTGGCGCAGTGGGTTAAACGTCCAACTCTTGGTTTCTGCTCATGTCATGATCTCGGGGTCGTGAGATCGAGCCCCGTGTTGGGCTCTGAGATCAGTGTGGATTCTGCTTAGAGTTTCTCTCTCCCTCTCCCTCTTCCCCTCCTCCCTGTGCGCACTCTCTCTGTCTCTAAAATAAATAGATCTTTAAAAATAAAATAAAATAATGTTTTATAATTCTTGTTATTCAGTCCATGTTTTTCAGATGATAATCTGTCTTCCTAATGTTCCCAGTGTGAACATAGGAAACAGGCCTGTGTAGGAACTACATAAGGTGACTTGGGTTAGGCAGAAAGATGGAGCTTGGGCATCCAAGGTCAAGTACTGGCAGGTAAGGAAGTCCCTGGGTGAGTATTTGTTGTGTTAAGCAGCAGAGTATTTTCCATGGTGCCTTCTGTTTTTTTTTGTTTTTTTTTTTTTTTAATTTTAATTCTAGGCTAATTAGCATACAGTGTTATATGAGTTTCAGGTATACAATATAGTGATTCAATAATTCTTCACAACACCCACAGCTCATCAGGATAAGTGGACTCTTCATTCCCTTCACCTATTTCATTCTTTCCCCCCCACCTCCCCTCTGGTGACCATCAGTTTGTTCTCTAGAATTAACAGTCTGTTTCTTGGCTTGCCTTTTTCTCTCTTTCTCTCTTTTTCCCTTTGCTTGTTTGTTTTGTTTCTTATTCCACATGTGAGTGAAATCATATGGTATTTGTCTTTCTCTAACTGACTTATTTCCCTTAGCATTATACTCTCTAGCTCCATCCATGTTAATTGCAAATGGCAAGATTTCATTCTTTTTTATGGCTGAGTAATATTCTATTGTATACATACACCATTTCTTTATCTGTTCATCTATCAATAGACACTTGGGCTGCTACCGTATTTTGGTTATTATAAATAAGGCTGCTATAAACACAGGAGTGCATGTATCACTTTAAATTAGTGTTTAGGTAAATACCCAGCAGTATGATTGCTGGATCGTTAGGTTGTTCTATTTTTAACTTTTTGAGGAACCTCCGTACCGTTTTCCAGTGTGGCTGCACCAGCTTGCATTCCCACCAACAGTGTAAGAGGGTTCCCTTTTCTCTACATCCTTGCCAACATCTGTCATTTCCTGTGTTGTTGATTTTAGCCATTCTGACAGGTGTGAGGTGATATCTCATTGTGGTTTTGATTTGCATTTCCTGATGATCAGTGATGTTGAGCATCTTTCATGTGTCTGTTTACCATCTGTATGTCTTTGGAGAAATGGCTGTTCGTGTCTTCAGTCCATTTTTTAATTGGATTATTTTGGGGTTTTTTTGGTGTTGTAGAAGTTATATATTTGAAAGATTTTATTAATTTATTTGAGAGAGAGAGAGAGATCATGAGTGGAGGGGAGGGACAGAGAGAGAGGGGGAGGGGGAAGCAGACTCCCCACTGAACAGGGAGCTGGGCACCGGGCCCTATCCCAGGACCCAGAGATCATGACCTGAGCTGAAAGCAGACTCTTTGACTGAGCCACCCAGGCGCCCCATAGAAGTTCTTTATATACTTTGTATACTGACCATTTAGTGGATATGTCATTTGCAAATATCTTTTCCCATTCCATTGGTTGTCTTTTAGTTTTGTTGATTCACTGTGCAGAAGCTTTTTATTTTGATGTAGTCCCAATAGTTTATTTTTACTTTTGTTTCTCTTGCCTGAGGAGATGTAACCAGAAAAAATGTTTCTATGGCTGATGTCAAAGAAATTACTGCCCAGGATTTTTATGCTTTCAGGTCTTACACTTAGGCCTTTGATCCATTTTGATTTATTTTTGTGTGTGGTGTAAGAAAGTGGTCCAGTTTCATTCTTTTGCATGTAGCTGTCCAGTTTTCCCAACACCATTTGTTGAAGAGACTGTCTTTTTCCCACTGCATATTCTTGCCTCCTTTGTCAAAGATTAATTGACCATATAATCGTGGGTTTATTTCTGGGCTCTCGCTTCTGTTCTATTGATCCATGTATCTATTTTTGTGCCTTCCATGGTGCGTTCTTGAGATGTAGCTTTCTAATTTATTAAAATTGACAACAACTAATGCTCTGGGACTGTTGCAGTTTTGAGAATGCCATACTTTGGAAGGTGACACTTCTGGGGAGGCATTTGAATTTTTGAAGGTAATCTCTTGGGAGAGGCTGGCTTGTTGCCTCCTGCTTCTGGATGGTTCTCAATGTCTTGCTGTCATGTCTACAATTTGTTGAAATGAAATACAGATTTCAGGTAGTATGGTCTGATGGTTAGCGTGAATCTGTGAATATGAGAAATATATTTGTGTATGCATATGCAGTATTAGTTTTCTTAGGCCGCTGTAACAAATCACCATATACTTGGTGGCTTAAGACAACACACATTTATTCTCTGACAGTTCTAGAAGTCAAAAGGCTGGAATGGGTCAATAGGGCTGCACTCCTTCTGGCTGCTCTAGGGGAGAATTCCTTTTCTCGTCTCTTCCAGTTCCCAGAGCCTGCCTGCTTTTCTTGGCTGTTGGTTCTCCGTCACCCTGACCTATGCTTCTACCGTCCCCATCCCTTTCTCCTTCTCTGATTCTGCCTGCCTCTTCAAAGGACCTCTGTGATAGCATTGGCCCCACTTACATAATCCAGGATAATTTTCCCACAGCAGCACCCGTAACTCAATCACTTCTGCAAAGTCTGTTTTGCCATGTAAGACAACATAATCCCAGGGTCCAGGGATTTGGATGTGGACATCTTAGGGGGACATTATTCCACTGACCACACATATGATTAACCTCATGCCTCAGTTTCCTCATTTGTAAAGGACAGGCTTAAGCACCTCCCCCCTCCCCATGATCCCTTCTACTCTTTGAAATTTAGCGATGGATTTCCCCAAAGTGCTTTAAGCACCTCGGGAATCAGTGTCGATATGAATAAAAAGTGGTTAACAATGACATGCTAGTTGAAATCTGAAACATGAAACTCGGCATTTTCTTAGGTTCTTATCTGCCCTTCCGTGTGTTACTTGGTGTCTCCCACCACGTCTCCACTGACCAAATGCAACTGTGGTTATCCTCCTGCTTGTAGTCACTTCACCCTTAATCCATTTGACATCTTCGTCCGAGCTTGGTCCAAAGCCTCCCTTGGCACGAATCACTTCTTCCCTGAGCCATTTGATGGAGTCTGAACTCCTCAGCCTGCACCCCATACCTTCCATGGTGCCCCCAAACTACTTCCCCATACTCGCCTTCCTTTGATTCCCGAAGTGTCTTCTTTCTTCAGACAGACTCGGACACTCACTGTCCCTTGAGTGGGCTGTGTGCACTCCTAGCCCCAAGCCTCATGTCACCCCCACTCCCCAGGCCTCCTTGGGCAGCCTCCCCATGTGGCAAGATTCTGGTTTCAACTCGTCCAGCCTTCAAGAGTTTTCCCTTCTGTGAGCCTTCTAGTAGTCATAATCTATACCACTCATTTCGGCCGCTGTTAGGGAGTATCTAATTTGGTCAATTACTTTACGTGTCAATAGGTCTTACTTCTCCAAACAGTTATCATCTCGAGATCAAGGGCCATACCTTTCACATTGGCCAGCTCTCCACTCAGCATTTAGCACCCAGTAAGCCTTAAATACATATTTCTTGATAACAGTATGTGTGAATAGAGATTAGCTTTGCAGACCTTTTGTTCTGGGATTTATTTTCCTGTGTGCTATTAATCAGGCACTTCAGGCCATTTAAATATATGGACATTTAATTTCTTAACTTGCACACGGAAGCCTCCTCTGTTTGCTCTAGAAAATTATCTACTGGTTCATTTTTCTGACTGTGAAACTATATGAAAGTTCATGTAATTCTGTAGCAATCTACACAGACAACATTTTGTAGTTCTGACAATAGGGACTTTTTTTTCAGCTTCTGTCCATATATCTGACCAAGCCCATCTAAAGAGCTCTCTCTCATCTCTGGATATTTTACCTCTACTTGATAGGTACTCTTTTCTTGTGCTCTGTTTTTGTAAGGCATCATATGTTTTTTGGTTTTGGTTTTGTTTTTTTTGGAGCGAGAGAGCACGAGTGGGGGTGGGGGCAGAGGGAGAGGGAGAGAGAATCTTAAGCAGGCTCCACGCCCAGCACAGAGCCCAGTGTGGGGCTTGATCTCACGACCCCAGAGATCATGACCTAAGCTGAGATCAAGAGTTGGATTCTTAACTGACTGAGCCACCCAGGTGCCCAAGTTAGGCATCATCTTTGTAATTTCCTCCAAAGATGCCCCCAATATGAGGCAGTAAACTCTCTATGAAAGCTATTGTATATACACTGCTTCCCCAATAGGGTAGTTTCTACCTGCCACCACCCTTGTTGTTGCCAAAATGAAAAGTATATGTGGCCATATTAGCAAAGGAAGACAGATACTGCATGTGCAGGAAAAATGTCTCTAGGGGCTTTCAAAGTGATGAGAAGACATGATCCTTAGACCTGTCCCAGGTTTGTGGGTTCCCTAAGAGCTGGATTTGTGAGTTGATAATTCGCCTTGGGGCAGACTGGTCACAGGAGAAAGCTAGCCCTGGACATTTAATGCAACACGATTTTCTGGTTAGGAAGAAGAGGAAATAACCAAAATGTGCAAATATTTATGAGCTTATTGGTGAAAATTCCAAGTGATTTGAGGCCCCAGAAAATGTGGGCTTCCTGATCCTGTTTTTTTTTTTTTTTTTAAATCCTTTAAAAGGAAGGGGAGGGAAAGATGAGGGCCTTGAGTATCCATAGACATTACAAAATAATCACCATATTTGTGTCAAAGCTGCCTTTTGAGGCTATAATAATGATCGCATCGCAAATTTTAAGACAGTCTTTCACTCCAGTTTCTAAATTGGAGAGGCTCTTTCCAGGACACTCAATGGTGACCGTAAGGACGGTGTTTAGCTTTCATTATGGCCTGCCTCCATTTTGTACCCCCTAATGTACGAGGCCATAGAAATCAGATGTGTGAATTCAGCCTTTCATTTATCATTCCAGTTCCCCACTTACTGTTAAATCCTTAATTTTGAAGGCTCAAGTGGCCTACTGTGCTGGCAATTAGCCAATTGCAGGTGCAAAATCTTGAAGGCATCGATAGGGAGGTCTTGGTGGGAATCATCTCAAGAAGTGGATCTCTCGTTATGCGCTGGGCTGCAGGATTTGTGAAGGGTGGGTGTAAAGAATAGTAAATGGATACAGATGCCGTTCTGGGAAAGAATTGCCGAAGCCAGTGAAAATGAACTTGACATTGCTTGTCTGAGGGTTGACCTTCTTTGCTAGGCAAAAGAGACCCTTCACTCTAAGCCCTTCACAATAGAAATGGTCAGGGCACAGTGGAAAGGGAGGCCGTTAGAGGTGCACCATAGCGTTCCCATCTGCCTGTGAGAGTTCAATAATTGTGCAGCCTTCTACCCCTCTCCATCCTATTTAAAATCAAGGTCCGATGTTTGGGCTTGGCTTATAAACCCCGGCCCAGCTTGGCCCCCAGCTTTGTCTCCCATTGACCCCCACCCCCAACCCTATGGCCCCTGAACCCTGTGCTCTAGTTTCCTGTTTTGTTTTTTTTTCCCCCAGGCTCTTCCCTCTTTCTGAAATGCCTTTCCCTGCTCTATACCCCTTGACCAACCTGTCAAGAACTACTTTTTCAGATCCTCACCTCTTCTGAGAAACTTGTCCAGATCCTGCAGCACCTTGTACCTCTTTTTTTTTTTTTTTTTTCTTTTTGGTACTTAGGCCTGAATTAGAGTGATTTATGTCTCATTCATCTGTGTATTCCTATAAAACCTAGCCCAGTGCTTTGGCACCAATTCATTAGATTAATAACAACCATATATCCAGCTTAGGAAAAACTTGGCAGAAGAAAATCTGAGCACATTTCTTTAAATAAGATATATGAAGAGTTGAAAGCTCATTAACAACTTAATGGAGAGGCTGGGGGCCGTCGGAGACAAAGAGCTGAATTGTTAGGATAAACTATCAATTGGTGATCAATTGGAAATGAAGACAAACCATTTTTAAAACTACAGTCGATGAGAAAGTGGCGATTGACTGATGGTACTTTTATTGGCACGCCCCTTTGCAGGAACACAGTGTCATATAGTCCTGCGACACCTCCAAGCTGTGTTTTGGTTTTTAGGTGGCTACACCTTTCTGAAATATCAGGCATTATTGTCGAATTCGATGGGAAGCTGCATTGTCCTTTGGGGGGAGAGCAGCATCTGTTAATGGGATTTGTGGGTCTAACGTTAGGGATCTGAGGGAACAAATGAGATCCAGTATTCCGCCGGAGCAGTAATCCCTGCTTGGCAGGGTGGACCCCTCGGTCTCATTCCAGCCAGCTGGACTTGCGGAAACCAACCTTGTGAGTCAGCCGAATCCAAATTTCTGTAGCAGGTGACTTCTTGCAGGGCTGTCTTGTTGGCTATCAATGTTCGCTCTTGACCTTTCTTTCTGGGCAAAGAGAAAGGACTGATCATTTTCCCTGAATGAATGATTCTGTGCAAGAGATCCTATGCATTGCTTTCCCATCCTTGCTTTCTTTTTTTATTTTGTGTTCCCCAAACGGAAGTTCATTTCTGTTAACCAGTAATTTTTTTCTTAGCTCCAATGATTTTGTCATCAATTCCTGAATGTCTGCCGCGAGTTTATATGGCCTTGGACACCCCGCACACTTGGTGCCTGCCTCTTCCTCCTGTCATTTCCAAGCCAAGGGAGTTCAAGCCCGTTTTTTGGTGAAGAGAGTAAACAGAAGTGTGAAATGCCAGAATGCTCTCAGTGGCCAAAGACAAGACTCTCCTTAGCTCATGCGCCATCGTGGAGTCTCTTTGCGGCTGGCTGCCTTAGACACAGGAGGCGTGTCATAAGTTGGGAAGAGTTATGATGGAACTTTCCTTTGACAGTGTCATTCTGGGCGTTTTAAAGTTTAGAGTTGTCCGTTATTACTGTGGCTCCGCATCATAATCCCTAAAAGAAAATTACTGTATGTGAAATTAAAATGAATCATTCCTGATTTTCCCATCTCTGTTCTATTTGTGCCTTTAGGGGGCCTTTAAGGACTAGGAGGCAGAATATTATGAAAGGAGATATATTTGTTCTACTCCTGAGAAGGCTTGATGCTCTTGGCCTCGCCGCCTGTGAATCATCCTGTCTTTTCCTCCCTTGAAGGATAAATATGGCATTCATTCCAACCCATTTAGCCCATTATTCTTTTGTATATAAAATAGGCCGAATTAAGACATTCTTGTGTTAATTTCTGCATTCTATGTATGGCTAGAAAGAGTTTAAAAATATCCATCGCAGCAAACGTCTCAAAATGCTTCATGCATACTGAACGTACAGCCCTGGCCCCCCCTTCCCCAACCGAAGGCAATAATTCACCCAATCATGGAGATTTGCGATTTTCTGTTTTCCACTTACCTACATTAAGGGTCTGTCTATGCACAATCCAATATTTAGATGAAAACATGTGTTTGTAAATATCTGGGGTTTAGACTAAAAATTTCAATTTTCATCCAGATGTCTGGCATTGTAGAGACCCAGACTAGGAGTCTTCTCCCTCCCCCCCCCCCTCTCTCTGCATGTGTTAACTCATTCGTGGCTACTCCAGTGCACAGATGGAAAGGGACATGCTTGCCTTGTTCTTCTCTTGCTCATCCACTTCTGCCTCCCCTGCTCCTCCCCACCGATGTGGGGGCAGGGTCATCGCATCTGGAGGTGTCTAACTGAAATTCCATTTCGTGTCTGCCACTGGTTATGCCAAGTCGTCAGACAAACCACATTTGGCCAAGTCTGGAAGGTTCTAGATCTTTGGAGACTCATTGAACTTCTCTTGGGATCTGGCTTCTCTAACATGGAAAATAAGAGTCCAGGGATGAATTGGGACCCTGTAAATGCTAAGACTCCATTGTAACCCAAAGTTCTAGGAATTCCCTTTGCTCTACCCTGTATATAGAAATTAATTGCTGATGGACATTACTGTGCCTGTGTGCCTTTTGGTATCTCTACTGGCTTTGAAGTTATTTTGGCATCTTGTAGGGAAGTTGCTAGAGTGCACAATAACTGAAAACATGGATTTGAAAATTTTTTTTATAAAAAGACACTTTAAAAGACAATTCCATTTTCTTTATGTTGCTGTGACTCACGGTTACCTCACATTTACTTCTTGTAAAATCTTTCATGTATACATATATAATATATATATTTTAAGTATATATATTATGTAATATAAATAAAAAATAACTTTTCAATAAACTCGGCATGTAAGAACTTCATACAAAATATCTATCCCCAAGATGCCATAATATTTGGTTACTAGAAAGATTAGCTTCCAGAAGAGATTCAACAGAGTTCCTCTGAATTATGATACAAAGCTTTGAATTTGAAAATGTTTCTTTCTGTTAAAAGGTATCTTATGGCAGGGAGAACATGATAAACCTTTAAACCGAGGTGACATCTAGTGAGAATATATGGAGTATATACAATGAAACTTTTTCCTTATTCATGCTCACTTGCTCTTTCTCTCTCTCTCTAAACTCTCCCTCTCTCCAAATTATATTTAGAGAGAGAGAGATACAGATTATTAGAAGCTGGAAGTTATTTATAACCTGAATTCTATCCCTCCTGTAACTAACTCTTACAAAAATTCTAAATATCTGTTTGAGTCATTAAACAAAACTCATTTTCTTACCTAGGGGACAATTGAAGCTTATAACCTTTGAGATTGAATGAATCTAATTAAAAAAAAAATCACACCATCTCATTCCTTATGAATCTTTCCCTGTCTGATGACATCAGCAGAAACTGGTACAAGGTAGATTTGCAAGAGGGCCTCATTTTTGCTGGGAGGATTTATTTAGGCATGATTATAATTTTCATGATGAAGAAAATAAACAAACGAATTCTGCTACTGGAAGACACGGGCGAGTCCTACCTTGGAAGAGATTTCTAGCAGAGATAGACACCTCCTGAGCGACGCTTCTGAAACTAATCCAGTTTGTTGTGCCATGTCTCGCTGTGGGCCGTAGGCCTGGGCACTGCTGGCCAGCCCATCAGGAAGAAAGAACGACCCAAGCTCCTGAGGGAGTTTACGTGTTCAGAGGCCAAAACCGGTGTGGGAACACTCAAGGACTCTGGGGGAATTGAGGTGAACATTGTTTTCTTCCTGTCTCTTCTCCAGCTGCTTGTATTCTGTTTTTCTTCACCGAGGCCTGTTATTCCTCTCAGAATCCCTCAAGCTGGGGCTTTGGGAGGATTCCCCCAATAGCCCTACATACAAGCCCTCTGGCTTTCAGAAAGACCCTATAATTTGTCTTGCAGGAGTCCCTTCTGACCTCTCTTATCCTCGGGCTGCAGACTTCCTTGCAAACGGCTCAAGAGCTAATGGCGGCAAAGCGACGCCAGGATCGGTGGGCGCTGCATGTGGGGGCGCAGCCTTACTGTTGAGGCAGAACCGGAACAGGGACTTCTGACCAAATATATGGCTGAGCCCTGAGCTTGCATTCTACAAACACAATCCTTCCACTGCCCCCTTCGACTTCCTTTCCCGCATAGTTCCAATGTGCTTAGTATACCTACTTTTTAGCAGAGCTGTTAATGAACAGATTGAGAAAAACACGAGTTTCACCTTTTATTCCTGCTGCTGATCTTCTAAGACGCAGTAGGGCAGCCAGAAGAGGAGGGGTCGGTGGAAGAGGAGCCGTCACATTGATCTGAGACTTTTCTGTATTGCTTATAGTTGCATACGTCACATAGGCATTCTGGAAACAACCACGTGGGGGTGCTTTGTTGTATTTTGTGTGTCTGAGCTCCCAGCTGCACAAGCTACATAGAGAGGTCAAGGGGATGATACATGTCTAAATCTAGACCATTTCTATTTTGTCACCTTGTCTCTATGGGTGACTTTTGGCTGCAATTTCATGTTGGGGCTAGGTGGTTTTCAGAGTTCTGTGTTATCTACTGGGACATTTTTGTTTGCTCTAGCAGTTTTGCCTAGAAATTCTTAATTGGGATTATTGTCCTGACAAAGCATTTTCCTCAGTGTGATTAGAAGTTCATCATTTGGAAGAGCGATGGTAATTACCACCTCGATGCAAGCCCTTTTGTGCTTCGCTTGGGAGGACTAAGTCCTCGACACACCACTAAGATGATCATGCAGATGTAGTTAGCGTCGTCAAACCCTGGAATTCGGGCTGGGCAGAGCTGTCACCAAGACAGGAGTCAAAGGCATTCGTTTTTCTTGGGGAATAATGCCTTGAGCCATCGGTTGTATAAAATAAGGCTTGTCTTTCATTCCTACTTAGTGATTTAGCAGGTGATTTTTCTTAGGAAATCCATACGTGGTGGTTTGTGGCTGGCAAATGTGAAGGGAATGAACGAGATGGCAGAAGAGTTGGGTTTGTAATAAAGATTGTTTTCGTGTTTCCAAGAACAAACCTTTGTCATACCATTCTTGTTCATAAGCTATACCTTGGAACTTCCCCAAAATATAAGGCCTGGATATTTGAAAAAACTATCTTAATTTGTTCATTTAGGAGACACTGGAATTATAAATTGGTACATTTCATCTCATCTGATTAACTTCAGAATCACTCAACATGCCCTTGGCTCAACACGGAATATAGCCATATCCTCTCTTTTTGGTTGTAAATTAGATTGGCCTTACTCTGGAAAGACGTCCAGATTGGAAGAGCTGGATTCTAGTCTCTCTGATATTCTGATCATGATTTGTGACTTTGAGCAAATTGGCTCACACATCTCTACTGGGTCTTAGCTACTCTGTCCCTAGTGGGGCTCTTTTTTTTTTTTTTTCCCTCTCTAGGAGGCTTCAGAATTCTGTTTTCCCCAAAATAAAGCAGTGCCTGTCTAGCCTCCAAATTTTAGCCAACTGTCATCACCTCTCGTTTCATGAAAACCTTTTATCAGAAGTTCCAACTCATACTAAAAGGATGGATGGGCAATCTCAACTCTTCTTTTTCCTAGTCTGCCCTCTGTTGGCAATATCAGTGAGCATTTGCACACTTAATGACACTGTCAGAGAGCGAAATAATGATGGAAAACACTCTCAAGGAAGAGCCGTCCAAGGCATTAAAAGGTTACGAACTAAACAAGTGTATGAATTCAGAAGAGGCAATCTCTGGGAGCTGTCTTGGTCTGGCTGCTACAGAAGTGATGCAGAAACTAAGGGCAGACCTTTTCCGAATTTTGGTACTTGTATTAGAGCAGAAGCCCTCTTGGACGAGATTGGGACCAGTGGTTGGTTCACTAATCCAAAAGTCAGAGCAGGGAATTATTGAAAAACTGTAATATATAAAACATTGTACTTTTACTTAACATGCGTCATATATATCTCTCTATATATAGATATAGATATATGAAATTTATTTATCTATTTTGGAGAGAGAGAATGGGGGAAGGGGCAGAGGGAGAGAGAGAGTCTCAAGCAGACTCCACGCTCAGCACAGAGCCCAACACAGGGCTTGACATGGGGCTCGCTCTCACCTCCCCGAGATCACAACCTGAACTGAAACCAAGAGTTGGATGCTTAACCAACTGTGCCACCCAGGTGCCCCACATATAAAATATATTTATTTACTGATTTTCGGTGGTCTTTTTAAATGTATTATATGTAATATAATATAATATAATATATAATACAATATAATATAACAACATATAACATATAGAATAGTACATCTCAGGAGATCAGCACTCTCTCTTTCTGGATGAATCACTGCCCCCTCTGGGCCTCACTTTCCTCACATGTAAAATGAAGGGGCTGCATATTCTTATAGCTCTAACTGCCAGTGATTTTAATTGACTCTCATGCAGTAGACCATGTATGGTCATTAATATGGAGAGAATCACAGACTTGGTTTTTGAAACATTTGAGAGGCTTAGAGCTTGAAATAAATTGTTTTTCAGGGCACCTGGCTGGCTGAGTCGGTGAAGCACGTGACTCTTGATCTCAGGGTCATGCGTTCAAGCCCCACGTTGGGCATGGAGCTTACTTTAAAAAAAAAAAAAAATTGTTTTTCTAAATCTTTTTTTTTTTTAAAGATTTTATTTATTTGACAGAGAGTAAGAGCTAGAGAGAGAGCACACACACAGAGGGAGAGGGAGAGAGAGAAGCAGGCTCTGTAGCGAGCAGGGAGCCCAACGTGGGACTCAGTCCCACAACCCTGGGATCATGACCTGAGCCAAAGGCAGACGCTCAACCAACTGAGCCACCCAGGCGTCCCCCAAAATTGTTTTTTTTTTTAAGATCTGTATGAATGGGTGTGCTTTGAAAAAAAATGAAATGGTGTCTTTGCATGCCTTGAGTCCATAGTGGCTAACTCGGTGCCTGGCACGGGGTAGATGTTTGCAGAAACTGGAGGAAGAACAGAAGAATTGGAGGGTTCCTTTGAATCTTTATATTTCATAGAAGTGTATCATCACTTCCATTAGGTAGTTCATACATATATGTCCTGTGCAAACATTTGAATGAAGATGTCCTTTTTCACTTGGTCTGGAATGAATGATCACATGTTTAAAACCACCTCAAATAATCTGAGGAACATGGAGAGTTATAACTAGATAGGTAAGTAAAATAATACAAATAAACAGATGACCTCCGAAGGGAAGACTTGGTGAGATGTTAGTCCTTACCGTAAAAGAAACTGCACCTTTCGAGGTGTCTTAGGCTGCAAGGGCCACACCAGACCCACAGTCTGCAGCGGAAGCCGCTCCTCTCCCACCCAGCTCCTTTGGAATCTCTGCTCTTTTCATAGGGGGTTTCATAAGTCAGCCAGCACGTGTACCCTTTAAAGCCTACGGGGTCGGTGGGAGGGCTGCGATAAGCTGACAGTTTTATATTCAGATAGTGATTTCGTAAGTGCAATTTGACAAATACCACACATTTAATTTAGTTCTTGTGTTGTTTCTACACCAGTAGCTCTAGACATTGCAAACTAATGATAAATACCATAGCATAGGCTTTTTTTTTTAAGGGCCAAATCTTTACAATTTCTGATTTATTGGGCAATTTTGAAGTGTTGAGAAATGCATCTTCTAAAGTTAATCTTTTTTGAATCCGCAGAGGTGTTATAGCCCACAGCCTTCCCTATCACCACTCCTGAACTTGTCACCAGCCCCTCTCTTTGGGGCTTCTCTCCTTTACTGCCGACGTATTCCAAAAAAAAAAAAATCTTGTGCACACAAAACTATAATGACCTAGCTCTAAATGTATTTGATGACAATGTGACATTTTTATTTTATTTTATTTTAAGATTTTATTTATTTGAGAGAGAGAGAGAGAGAGTGTGGGCAGAGGGTAGGAGCAGAAGGGGAGGGAGAGAATCTCAAGCAGACTGCTGAGCGTGGAGCCTGACGCGGGGCTTGATCACATGACCTTGAGGTCATGACCTGAGCCGAAATCAAGAGTCGTACGCTTAACTGACCGAGCCACCCAGGCGCCCCATGGCATTTTTTTTTTTAAAGGCTTTGCTTTCTTTTTCAGTGCAACATTGAAGTTGCCTCCCACCTTTGAAAGTAATGTAGCCATATTATCAGCATGATTTTACTTTCTGTACCTGAGTCAGTATACATTATTGGCCTATGCAATTCATAGTTAAGTTGCTGATCATAAAGGGATGAGTTTCAACTCATTTTTATGTTTTCCCCTTTATGTATTCATACGCTTTTTTATAGAACAATAATGACCAGAAGGAGAGTAAGACTAGATTGTTCCAAATAAATGTATGTAGTATTCACTTCATTTTACATTTCTTTTTGCTCACACATCAATAGAATTTATAATGCCAAATAACATTCAGCGTTACTTTCAATGTAAGACAAATTACCACTGTCCAAAGACACGGTAGGGCACCCGAAATCCAGGTGGGGACTAAAATCTCTGTCACAAATCCAATCCTATTTCCCCTCTTCCCCCCTGATGACAATCCTTTTTCTATTTGGAAATTATCTATACTTTAAAACTGTATTCGGAAACATTGATGGCCTAAGAATGGAATTCTGCAAACTGCCGGAGGACGTCTGAAATTTGGTTTGTACTTAGCCGATAGCACAATATAAGTGAACACGAGAAACCCACAGCAACATTCGAGTCTCTGAGTATGAGCTCCATTTTCTCCATTGTTTTCACCCTTTGCGTGCTAATCAGACGTAGTGACCCTCATGCTGTATCCATCGGGCAGGCCTCTGAGCAGTTTCCTCGGGACTAGGAGGGACCTGCCACTCCTCACCGACTCTGTCCTTGTAATGTGCTTTCTGTGTGGGCTTTACTTGTCCACAGGGATGAGCTACTCCAAGGAAGGGAGATCTAACTTGAGGCTCTCCACCCAGCAGCCGGAGCTGGTCGTTAGCCGTGAGTACGGACCTCTAGGCATTGAGTTGCAAGACAGATGCCTCTGTGACCAGTGTGACTTGTGGAATTGTTATCTTGTCAGTGACAGATGTGCTTAGTGGTGCTGACTCTTGACCCCCTTCTCCCCCCAAAAAGGCCAAAGGAGCAAAAGGAAACTTCAAAGAACAGGAGAGTGTGGTCACCCTTTGCAGGCCTGAAAGAACACTTACCGTAATCAACCTCATTATCTGTCACATTTTGCCTTGTGCTTAATCGGACTACATTTCATTTCGTGATGTGGTGCTGCCTGTCTCTTCCTCCTCTGGACTGGACACCAAAGGTTTCAGATTCTTTCATTTCCCTAGTCTTATTAATGTGCTGTAAAAAAAAAAAAATCACTCTTTCCACCATCGGAGAAATGTCTTTGTTCCTAAAGATAGAGGATCCTTCAGCCATTCTGACTTCGAAGGAGAAGTAAAATGCATTAGTTCAATTTAAGCACGAAAGACCGTTATCACCAATGACCTGTTTCAGCAGGGCATATCATGGGGATTAATGACAGGCTCAGGGGAGCTGATGACCCACAGCAAAACCAAAGGGCCATTAACCCCCATCAGTCATTTAATTCCCAGGGAAAACCCATTCAGAGGTAATTATTGCTGTTATAACCTGAAAAAAAAAAAAACAGAGGTGCATGAATTATATTAATGAGCTCTGATCATTTTATTTTATAATGTTAGCCCAAGAAGAAGTAGATGGACTTAGAAATGTGAGTTTCCTTTTTTAATTTCCAAGGAAATACTCTTTTGGAAACGTGGCCCACAAGTTCGGTGGACTCCCTCCCCTGTTCTGTGCTCAGTCCCTGATCCCAGATGGCGTGGACTGCAGAGACATTGACTTCAAGCTGTATAGTCCCAGAGTGGTCTCTCTGGACCATTTTCGTTTGGTGGGTTACTTGTGCTCAGAGTAGGGATGAGGAATTGGAGGCCAGACAGGCCTTCTGCTTTCCAGCCCACCGCCAAGTCTCTGCCCCCTACAGGGGCAGGGTCAGCTCTGTCTCTTCCTCCCTCCTGCCCTCTCCCCTTCCTTCAGCAGTGTGAAGTGGGCGCCTTCTGTGCACCAGGTGCTGTGGCTTATGAGGATGGGGCGGATGCCAAAACTGCGTACAGATTGATATAAAGGAAAAGGAGGTTAGATGCTAGGATTCTGAGATGGAGGGATTTACTAGTTTCCTCGGACTGCTGTGATAAATTGCCACAGACTTGGTGTCTTCAACAGAGTGGAGGTGGAGGATTGCCTGGGCATAAGATAGAAAGAACAGGGGTGAGGGACAAGTTTGGGGAGATGGACTGGGGCACAATCAGGTATGAGACTGTGCAGGTACTTAGAAGACAAAGGGAACAGAAATTCGAGTCAGGGCGGTTGCAGTAGGAACTGACGGTAAGACTTGGATTCCGAGGGTAAAATGACCTGGAAACTTGTATATGTCACAGACAGATGAGGGGCCCCGGGCGAGAATGAGTGAGGGGAAAGAAGCAGAGAGGAGGTCTAAATGGCAAGCCTGCAGGACTGGGCGTCGGGTGAAATTGATGAAAGAAATAAGCAACACACAAAGAGGAGTGAGCACGGGAGACAAGGTTAGAGAATATGAACTTTGAGACATCGGAAAGCCAGGCAGAAATGACTCTCAACCAGGTGTCTGAGATCTTGGGGCTTGAGTTCAGAAGGATGTCACAGCCTGGCGATTTGGGGGTCTTTTATGTAGGGTACTCTTCTAAGCCCTGAGATTGCCTGGTGTGGCGAAGGGCAAGTTTTTGGTGCTAGAGAGTGAACAAGTACAGAGAGAGAGTTGGGGACCTAGTCATTTAGGGACTGGGAGGAACAGAAAAAAAGAAGTATCAGGAAGGAAGCCGTTGAAGGTGCCTTGCTGCTGAGTTCTGTGTCCCAGAAGCCAGGCAGGAAGGGGTTGGGAAAGCGGGAGTGCTTTGGGGGAATAACAGAGTTTTGGAAAGTAGACAGTGGTGATGGTCACACCACAGCGTGAATGTCCTCAATACCACTGAATCGTGCACTTGCAAATGATTACAATGGAAAATTTTCTCATAAATTTACTCTATGCATGTATTCTCTTCTCTCTAGTCTGTATTCTATCTGTCTAGATAACAAGGGGAAAGAATCGGGAAGAGGAAGCGAACCGCTTTTAGAATAGTCGCCCGAGAGGCCCACGGTTGGAAAGGTCATGTATTTGCCCCCATCCTACTTCATTTGGCCATTTGGGAAAACATATTTGCATTAGTGGGTTGCTTCCTCTGGTGCGTATCTTAGCTTGGCATTATAAAAAGATTCATGGCGCTGTGAATGCGTGGCCTCCTTAGAACCGAAGTGGTCATGTCCATGCTTAAACATCGGAGCAAGAGAAGGTAGCTATGAGATAGGCCTTTAGGGGTGCGGTCACAATGCTTGTAGATAATGATATGCTAATTGCCGTAAAGATACAGTGACAGTTTCTTCGAGACTTTGCCACTTTCTCCGGATTGATATAACAGCTGCACTTGTAGTGGAAAACGAACTTCTGCCTTGGCAGATGAACTGTGGCAGGCACCTCTTGGAATGCTAAGCTGTTAGTCCTGCTCTAAGTCCTCTTGGATGCATTGGTTGGCATTGCCCATAGGAATGAGCCTTTGCACCAGACATAAATGTAGTTTTTGAGAACTATCACCGTCCCAGTTGATAAATTGAAATAAAAGATGCATTTCCTAAAATATGTCCTGTTGTAAAAGAATTATCCAAGGGCATTGAAACCTCTTACAGAATATTAATTGCTCTCGCCTTAGTCACGAGTCTGCGGTGAGTGTGTACGTGAGTGTGAGCCTATGTGTGCCCATGGCAGGGGGTGGATGGGAGGAATGGGAGGTGATAACCTCCCTGGACCTTAGTTTTCTCATCTGTCAATGAGGGCACAGGACCAGTTGACCTCCAAGAGTACTTTCAAGTGTAAATATTATGAGCCCCTAATATCGTGACCAGAACAGCAACAGGCATGCCTAAAAGTTTGAGATAAAGCCTTATATGCTTTCAAGTGGCAAGTTGGTAGTTTAATGAGTCAAAACTTTGAAAAGCCAAATATTTGATTAATTGCACCATTAACCTATTCCTATTAGTTGATTGAAACAAATTGTTTATTAAATTAATTTCCAGTTGGTAATATGTAAATTTGTAATTGAATTAAGATCCCATTATGTATTTTCTTGAGACAAAAGGCACATTGATATATAGTTTGATGCGTGAAGCATAGCGAATGCTAAGGAATCAGCTCAGCTGCAAGAATGATGATCTCTTACCAAGCTCTTTGCAGAGGGAGAGCCGGGCCAAGCAACTGGACCCTCTCAGAACTGTGGGAAAGCAAGCTTTTTCTAGAACGTGCACTCCATGGCACACTGACCAGTGAGTATGGCTCACTCTGTCCTCCATGAATTTGAAATATCAGCATTTCAGAGACGAGGAGGCTTTTCGAAATCATCAGGCTCTCTCCCGGTTGTTTGGATCAGCAGTCGGGTTTCTGTCCCTTTGGGTGGAGCCAGACCGTCCCCTGTGTCCCCTGTCCCCCTGTGGGCCCCTCAGAAGGCTGCTCCTTCTGCCCCAAGACTGCCCTTCAGAAATTGAAAACCAGAGCCCCTGTGTGCCTGGAGCCTTGTCTTTTTTTTTTTTTTTTTAAAGATTTTATTTATTTATTTGACAGAGAGAGATCACAAGTAGGCAGAGAGGCAGGCAGAGAGAGAGGGGGAAGCAGGCTCCCCGCTGAGCAGAGAGCCCGATGCGGGACTCGATCCCAGGACCCTGAGATCATGACCTGAGCCGAAGGCAGCGGCTTTAACCCACTGAGCCACCCAGGCGCCCCAGCCTTGTCTTTTTAAAGCAAAACATCCCGGCCCTTTCAGCCAGGGTCCGCAGGCTTGCGTCGGAGCCCCCTCTGCTTCCCCGGAGGTTGAGCACATTCCATTTTGCCAGTTCCGCTGAGCACAGGGCCCATAGAAATGTTCCCTGTGGGGAGTCGGGGTGACCAATTAGACTTACTTTCCTTCAGGGCCTTTGTGCAGGTCTGGGAGGCTCCTTGATGAGGGGGCAGGTGTTTCCTGCAAAACATCCCTTAGTAGGCATTTCCCAGCAGGCATGAGTCCCTTGCTGGGCTTTGAAATGCACAGGGGACCCTATGGGGCATTTTGGCTCCCATTTTCTGGGTAAATGACTGGGAGCAGTGGTTGGGGAGATACCAGATATATTTGCACTTGCCTTTGTACTGTAATTCTGGGGATTTTGGGGGGGAAGTATTTCTCTTCTTTGTTGTCCTCAAAGCCTTCCCTCATTCTTGCAGGTAGGAAGCCCACGGGTCACCTGGGGGCACTGTCCAAGCACTTTTCCATGGCCTGCCCCTCGGTCCCCACCCCGCCCCCCCACCTGCTATAGGCCCAGGTGCAGAAAGTATCTCTGGGACTTCCCTCTGCTTCCCCGTCCCCATTCCCGCCGGCGCCTGGGAGCCCAGGAGGGGTCTGGCAGACACGTGACCTCTCCTGCCCCTCCCCTGCCCAGTCCTGTCCCCTGGCCAGCTCCTGGCTAACCTTCATCGGCCCTCTCTCCTCGCTGTTCAGCAGGTCTCTGGTTTGGCCTGACGTCTTCTTTGTGGCTGCCATTCCAAAGCTTTCCTTTCTCCGTGAGCCTCGTCCTCCTCCCGTCCCCTGGCTCTGAGCAGTTGGACTCATCTTCTTGTCACTGCGCCTCTCCAGCTCTTGTCACTTTCTGCCTCAGGAGAAGGGTCCTGCCCCCTCCCCCATCCACCCCTCAGCCTCGGAACACTGGAGCTTTCTCTCCTCTTTATGTCAGGGTTCAGGGTCCTGAAGATTCACCCCCGGAGAAGCTGCAGCCTGAATCCAAATCAGTCCGTTCTCTGTCTGAGAATATGTTCATGCTTAAACCCATGAAGGAACGAGGACACAAAGTCCTGATTTGGCTAAGATTGCTTTGGTGAAGTTTTCCAAGAAAGCAGAAAAGATATGTGTGGCTGTCAGGCACACACAATCAAGACAAGGCCAAGGCCAAAGGCCGACGGATCTGACTGGAGAAGATACTGGCGAGTCAGTTTCAGATTGAGGTCCCCTCCTTCTGAGCGCACACATAAAAAGAACCGGGAAGGAAGAGGGGCCGGGTGAGCTGAAGAGTTCCAAGGTGGGGGACGGATGGGGGTTGGCCAGACCCCAGGCGTTGATGAGAAACTCTGTCCTGACAGGCTTCCAGGCGAGCTGGGGAGGCGGGTGGGAGCCGGCCTTGCGGCCTCTCGTGTTCAGGAGGAGCACAGGGTGTGTCTGAGCCGGCTGTGGTTCAGGCCTCTGCCTCCGTGCAGCGGTAAAGGACCAGATAAAGCACAGATAATAATGCCGTGTCTTCGTGTCTGTTTTCAAGCCTGCCTGTGTGAGACGAGGGATTCCGTTGAAATGCAGCCATCATTTTGAGTTTCAGTGGCCTACGAACCCAGTAACGAAAGACCGAAAACTAATTTCTCTTTAACCCGAATGCTAACTTAATAATCATATAAATACCTTCATGTTTAATGCTTAGGCAGAATTTCATTAAAATTTCTTTGACGTCAAGCCAAATTTTGAAGTGAATTGGAACTGGTTTGCATTTCTTAAATTGGTCTTTCTTTGGAAATAATGAAAAAGTGTTAGAGTCTTGGCCGAATTCCAATGACTGTGACTCAACTTGTTAAAGTTAAATTTTAATATTTACACATTACATAGTATAATATTTATACTAGGCAACAGATTGGGAGTGTGGAATTCAAAATAGGATACACTTTGCCTTGAAATTCCAGCATGGTAACCATTCCCCCACCCCCCCGAGAATCGGGGGGTTATCTAATGCCCAGGCTGGCAGCTGGGGTGAAGGGTTTCGAAACGTAAACGCTGCTAAGTGTGCAGTTCTCACTTGTACTCGTGTGATGGGTTCCGTGGCACTGTGTGCTTGGTATACTGGCTGATCGTTGATTTCTGTTTCATTGAGATACTCGTCCACCACACCAGGGCAGAGGGAATGACCTAGAGGTGAGTAGGATCACAGAAGGACTGTGGGCAAGAACCCCTACAAAGGCTGTGTTTTACATCTGAGGAAGCTGAGGCCCCAAAGAGTGACATAATTAGCTCGAGGTCACCAAGCTGGTTAGTGATAGGTCTGAGATGGAAACCCAGGTCTCCAGACTCCCACTGGGGGAGCTGTACCACTCCCAGCAGGAAACCCTCGTGCACTGCCTGAAGGTTATGTATTTGCTGCTGTAAAGTGCGTTCAAGGGTCAGTTGGAGGCTGGAGGGCAACTGGATGATACATTTGTTCCTTTCTTCTTTCTTTGCTCGTAGTAGAGAGCAGGGGGAGGGGCAGAGGGAGAGGGAGGGAGAGAATCTCAAGCAGACTCCCCCCTGAGCACGGAGCCCGACGTGGGACTCCATCTCAACCACCCTGAGATCATGACCCAAGCCAAAATCAAGAGTCGGACGCTTAACCGACTGAGCCACCTTTCGAACCCTCCCCATCAGAATTCCAGGGGTGCTGTGAGAAAGAGCTCAGGTCCAAACCCAAGAGGGGAAGGATTCAACATAACGCCCTTTCTCCCCAGTCACAGCCATGCATGAATGGATCGTTGGGCCAACCCGTGAGGGTGTTTTCTTACTGAGTGGAGGGTTGGACAGTTGAACTTGATGACTTCTGAGATGCTCCGATAGAAATCTGCCTCACCCCTGAGTTGTGGATGCGCCTGTGTGCCCACACTCACGGCCTGTTAGCTTTCACTGCGGCCCACCGTTCAGCCAGACCATTGCGTTAAGAGCCTCATGTTGTGCGTACAAGACAACATTGAGCCAACCAGTTACAAAGAACACATTCTGTCACTCACTTGGCCGTTAGTCGGCCCCTCCTACTTTATTTAATAACTCTCTCTGCTTTGTGCCAAACCATGGGCTTTCCTTGGAGGGCTTCCAAGTTACTTCTCTCCTAAAGTAATCCCACACAGTCTGGAATATGACAGCCTTTTCACATGGAGTGGGTTGCTTGTAGACACTAAGGCCTGTTTAGTTTTTAGTGATTCATGAGCATTTGAAAGCAAATTTCCCAAACGCGTTTTATCGGTTCAACCTCCTGTTTACAAACCCCAGGAGTGGAGGAATGCCCCTTTTACTTCCTCTGTCGCCTGGCCTTTCTCTCCCAAAGCAGTGAGCTGGGAGCCCTGAGTGGGAGTCAGAGCACCTGAAGGGCGGCACAGAGAAGAGAGCACTAAATTAAGAGTCAGGACCTGGGCTCTAGTTCAAGTCATGGATGACACTGGGCCACCCAGGTTCTCTATTTATGCTTGATCTTGCCCATAATGGAAAGTGACAGCTTTGATCTTGATACCCTCTGAAGACCATTTGATTGGAGGTTGTTTTCATGCTCAATTTTCTCCCATTTTCACATCCTTGGTTTAAACTACAATAAAGTGTTTAGCAGGTGTGTAGTATCTTTTGGGTTAATTTTGCTCCTATTAGAAAATGTATTGTCATCTCTATTGTTGTAATGTCATGGAACCATCTTATTAATCAATAAAATTGATGAGTTCATGTGTGGGGTTTGATGAATGAGTAACAACAGATTTCATACTGCTGTAATATGTAAACAGGGCAAACCCATCTTTGATTGTTGTGTGCGACTACAACGTAAGAGGGCAAGTGTGGCCCCACTTATCTTGAGCAACTGAGCGTCTAGTCACTTGCAGTAATTTACATGTCTCGTGTCAGTCTCTTAAGCTGCTTGCATATGAATAGAAAACATAGTTTCAGGTCACTTTCAGCTGGTTCTTCTTACTGAGGTTTACTGAGTAATAATACCTTACATCTTTGTGGAAGTGGGACCTCTTCCCTCTTCTTTTTCTCTCTCGAAGGTCTGCTGTGTCTTCTCTTAGAGGTAACAAGGATAACGTTTAGTAACGTGGACAAAGCAAGTTATCTTCATAGACGTTTTCACATATGTGATCATATTTGAGGGTCATAGCAATTCCCAGAGACACTTACTAGTGAGAAAGTCAAGCCTTGGAGGGCTGAAGTACCCATACATGACAGAGCAGGTATTGAAGAACAAAGAACACGGGCTTTCGAGCTTTGCCCTGTCTCACCCGTTGGGCACTCTTCCTGTGTGAGATACTTTTCGGAAGAGGCCCTTGAAAGCTTTAATGAGTCATTCTCATGTATCCATTCATTTGCCTCTGCTAAGAATATTGAAACCCTACTAATGCCATGTAATGGCCTGAGGCACTGGGAGGATGAGAATGGTATCTGTGGTAGACGGAATAAGGTTCCCCCCAAAGATGTCTGTGTCCTAATCCCCTCAACCTGTGAGTATGTTACTTACAAGGCAGGAGGGACTTTGCGGGTATCATTAAATTAAGGTCCTTGAGCTGGGGAGGCAATTGGATTGGATTGAACAGGTGGGCCCTAAATGTAATCACAAGGGTCTTTCTAAGAGGAAGGCGGGCGGGGGGGGGTGCGTATCAGAGCCGGGGGACATGTGGTCCTGGGAGCCAGCGTAAGAGAGAGATGCTATACTGCTGGCCTTGAAGTTGGCTCCTGGCCTGGATGGGAGGTGCAGCGTCAGGCGACAAGGAAGATGAGTGACAGACATCTGGGTCACTCCAGAGGGAAATGAAGAGCGGGAGGATTCCATTTGTCCTGAGGGGTGGGGGACAGAGCAGTAGAGGACCCACTGTTCCTGAGGAATCTCTGTCCTGGCCCAGTCTTGGCAGAGTCCTTCCATCTGCTTCCATGGAGGCAAGCGAGCCCACCAAGCAGCCATCGATTAGTGATCTGCGTGAAATCTACATACATGAAATATATATGAGTGTGCCTATCTATGACTCTGAAGATCCATCTCGTGCAACAAAGCATATATATCAGTGCAATATTCAACATCCATTAACTTAGGGACACACTGTGGAATTTGAAACAGCTGAAGCTTGAAGTTGATCATCTCCTTTCTTTCCAGTTTGCGTTAGAGCATACATTACGATGAATGGAGGCAATTACAGGCGGATTCAATGACAGTGCCATCATTTATTGGAGTATAATTCCTCTAGCCAATCAGTGCTCTAAGTAACAATAAATTATATTAGACTTCCAAGTATGACTTGACCATGTTGGGGGCTATGGATCAATGGGTATCTGATACTTGAAAAGCTTCGGCATTCAGTTCTTGTTGAATCTGTAATTAACAAATGAAACTAAACTAATCATAGCAAATTGTTCATTTGACTACATTCTTGTTGAGCACACTGTGTGCTGAGGAACAAGAGTGCTAAGCGCTGCGGAGCGGGGGCCTGTGCTCTTATGTGTCGCGGTGCCCATCAGCAAATGAATGCAGCTATCAGAGCATTTGGGTAGTGTGTTACTGTGATCAAATGCTTTATCCTTGCAGGCTGCTGATTCATCTGGCTCGCACAGTATGTGTTAATCAATGATTGTTTTATATTAAAAGGCACAGTTTAATTTTGCTACAGATTGGCTGGCGATTTTCCAAGAACACATCAGTAAACTTAGAGGAGTTCTAAAAGTAACGTGTGAAATGTATGTGAAACAGGTAGAAAGAAACTGCCGGTGGCTTATGCTGATCAACATTCTTCCTAGCTATTACAGGCATCTTGGAAAGAAAATAAGCATAGAAGCTTTCAAAACCACACAGGGTTTAGATTTAAAGGCACAGCTATTGATAGATTAAGTCCCACTCTATTATTTATTCTCTTTCATTTCTATATCTGAACAAATGCCTTTCTCTTGTAAAATGAAATTGACATTAAGCCTAGAAGAGGCTTTTTGATATTTCAGAGAAGAGCCTGCACGATGTTCAGCAACTACTTAGCATAATTTTGTTTTACTAGTTTACTATGCACCACTGATACTCAATTGAGTCATAGCATTAATATGCTCGTAATATACAGTGCAGTGCCTCCATATGGCGCACTGGGTAGAAGCATATTAAACATATTACACAAACAGAGCTCAACATCTCACGTACTATTGATCAACAATGCACCAATTAGACAATACCGCAGTCATGAAAAGAAACACTGGCATATGTGCCCAAGGCCTAAATGAAAATGAAATTGAGGGAGCAACTGAGAATAGAGAAGGGGACCACTAGGTTAGACTGTTAGAACAAATCCAAAGGTTCAGAGTCTCCTATGGCCCTGAGGCAGAGCTCTGAACCCATTCTCATTCCAGATAAGTGAGTATTCCATAGACCTGGAACATAGCTCTTTTTAGGCCAGTGCCGTCCAACAGAGAGGTAACGGGAGCCACAAAAACAAGCCGCATAGAATGATTTTAAATTTTCTAGTAGCCACATTAAAAAAGGTGAAACAAAACAGGTGAAATGAATTTAGTAAATTTTGACTCTGTGTATGACACATAGCATTTCTTTTTTAAAAATTTTTTTTAAGATTTTATTTATCTATTTGACAGAGAGAGAGAGAATACAAGTAGACAGAGAGGCAGGCAGAGAGAGGGGGAAGCAGGCTCCCTGCTGAGCAGAGAACCCGATGCGGGGCTCGATCCCAGAAGCCTGAGATCAGGACCTGAGCCGAAGGCAGATGCTTTAACCCACTGAGCCACCCAGGCGCCCCAACACATAGCATTTCAACATGCCATTGGTATCAAATTATTAATTCTGTATTTAATACTATTTTCATGCCAAGTCTTTGAAATCTGACAGTGCAGTTAGAGATGATCCCATTACGGTTTCCCTCCCCCTATATTGTGTACTCCTTTGGACAAGTGGTTCTTTTGAAAACTTTGACCATGAGGCTGAATGTGTTCAATGCAAAGACAGGCCAAGAGGGGTCCAGGGACTTACTCAAGGTCACATGGCTTTAAGTGACAGAATCACTCTCTGAGGTCTTTCCACTGCATGGTCTCTTCCTTCCAAAAGTCCATCTTGTATACATCCCTCCATTTTATTGTTTTCCACAAACGTACATTTATGGGCTATTAGCTAGCTGTTAGCTGTGGACTACTAATAATGATAACCCATAGAAGGCTATTTTCTTCTTTTTTTTTTTTTTTGGAAGGCTATTTCCAAAAAAACCTTAAAATAACATCCCTTTGCTCTCACACTTAGTAACTTTTCCCATGTTCTAGAAGAACAGAATTAGCAAATGGCCAAGAGTTGAACATTAGGCACTTAGCTCGTATGGGTCTCAGTGTCTTCATCTGCGCAATGGGAAGTTGGGAGGTCAGACTGAGCATCTGTCCCTCTTGGTTCTCAGGGTTGTTGCAAGTCTCATGTAAGATCATACTTGTGTAAAGTGCTTTGCGCAGTGAGAAGCCGCCTGCAAATGTAAGAGTCTGTTGCTTTCCAAAAGAGAAGCAAAAATCCAGAATCCTGGTGTGTAGCAGATTCATTTATGCATTTATTTTGTAATGACAATAATAGGTGAATCTGCTCACCTTCAAAAATTACATTGGTACCAACAAGGCCAAGCCCTCCTCGGTCAACCCCCGATTTCTTCTCTCTCCCTCCAGCCACCTGCTGTGAATCCACGTATACAGAACTTTTTTCAAGGTGGGGACATTTGGGGACATTTGGGTTTGGGCCCCCCACTAGATACTGGACAAGCAGTCAGCACGTGCGTACTTTGGAACGACAGGCTTACCTCGGGTAAGCAGAGGGCCCTCCCCTGCACACTCTAAGCGTGTGCCGAAGGGCTTGTGCGCACACGCTGGGCCAATCCATCGGATCCACACTAGAAGCCTAGCATAAACCTGCCTCTCCTGTGGACTCTTTCTTTTCACAAGATCTGGAAAAACAAGAAAAGCTAGCACTTTCTTTTCTGTATTCATTGGCAGGAATATTCGATCATTAAGCCTTCTTTGGCAGTATTTGCTGTAGAGAATTTTCCCTTTATTCATTGAGGAGGGTGGAAGGGAAGAAAAATCTGCCGCCAGACATTGTCATGGCACCTTGAGCGACAATCAGGTAATGATTATAATGATGATAGATACAGGACCTGCTGTTTGATCAACAACAGCAAGTTAGTTTTGTTTCAGTGTGAAATACTAAAACACTAAACTGCAAGGCATTGTCCATTTTTATTCACTGCTCTTCAGAGAGCAAATGCAAAGTGACAGAAGATTTTACCAACGATAGCAAGCACACCTAGGATAAGCGTTTTTAACTGATGTCGTTAACATGTGTCATGTTTCCAAAGATGAACATGTTGTTTTAATTTGCTTTTTAAACATCCACAACAGGCTCTCTAAGCATTTAAATAAAACAGAAATAGTTCATTAGAACGGAAGGAAACTATCTGGATATATTGGTCACAACTTGCTAGCAAGCACTTCTGACAGCAGCCCTCTGTTGAAGGGAAATTGCACAAATTGCCAGTTATTATCATTTTTAATAAATAAGCCTTCTATTTTCTCCCACCCTCCCTCCCTCCCCCTGGCTTCTGGGCGATTGTGTTCAACAAGCATATTTTCAGTGGGACCATTTCTATTACAGAGTGATTGAGCTCTGATTTACACATCAATTACCCACCTTCATGGAGATTTTCATGCTCCCCTAGCTGACATCAATGAAGCATAACTGCGTAAACGCTTTATTTCATACCAGTTTTGGATAACTGAGACTGATAACTAATCATATCGAGAGACAATGTGCTATAATACAGGAAACAATAAATGCTTCCCTTTGAAATCTCATCTATTCTTTATGAGCTCACCATTCACATGCTTATCTCAGCCATCCATTTCTTTCTGTATGGCGCTTCCTCTCACTCGGTATCACAAGTGCAATTAGGGTTTTACCCTTGAATATGAGAATCTGCAAAGACCAAACTCTCATTTTCCTGCTTCCCTAAAGAGCAGAAAACCTTACCGTTCTGCCGCCATGGTCGTGGACCAATTTCGCCAGACATGGGCAAGCCGAGGGACTGGGCTTGGCTGCCTCTTTCATCTTTTGTTCACTCGTCCATGTTTGTCCCATGGGATCATCTTTGGTTAGTGTGTACTTGAACTAGCGATGTGCAGGATGTGAACCCTTCCGTCACGCAAGGCCCAGCTGGAACACAGCTGCCTGATTTTGCTTCCCACCCCAACCCAGCCTGAGAATGTTCCCACAGCACTTTGTTCCTATAGGCACGGCACGCCTCACCCTGTACCAGGATAATTTTGAAATGGATTTGCCTCCCCTTCTGGGCTATGACTTTCTCCAAGACTCACACTGTATCTTATTTTTTTCCCAGCGCCAAACATGGTGCCCGATGTGACGTAGGCACCAAGGAAAGTTTGTTGATTATATAGACGAGCTCATTAGTATGTTAATTAATAGATCTTTGTCAACATTTGTCACTGAACTTGGGCAGAAAAAAATATGTTTGCCTGTCATTTGTTCATTCAATCAGTCAAAAAAATATTTATTGAGAGCGGAACACTGAGCTTGGCACTTTTCCAGATAAATGGGAAGCAAAAATGCGTCCATTCCTCTCTGGCGACAGTTTCGTTGAATACCCACGGTTCTCTCAGACAGAGCAGGAAAGGGGGGAAGACGGAGAGTGGTGCCGGAGTAGAAGGGCGAGGAATGAGTGACATGTAATTGGAAGTAAACAAGGGAATCCTAAGGTCTCGATCACCTGTGCCCACTGTGATGTGGCCTGACATTTTCCCTGGGGACTGACTCAGAGGTGCGGTCTGAGGGCGGGTGAACTGGCTAGGGCTGCCCTATCAAAGTACCACAGAGCGGCAGGTTTGAAACAATAGAGACGGATGGTCTGTCTCACAGTCTGGAAGCTAGAAGTCTGAGCTCCAGGTGTGGGCAGGGTGGGTTCCCTCTGAGGCTGTGAGGGAGGGGCATGTTCCAGGCCTCTCTCCCCGGCTTGCCGGGGCGTGGCGGCCACCTTTGGCGCTCCTTGGCTTGTAGCAGTACTGCCCCCATGTCTGCCTTCGTCTTCGTGTAGCTAGCATTCTCCCCATTCAAATGTCCCCTTCTTACAATGTCACCGGTCATATCAGATTAGGGGCCCACCCTCCTCCAGGACAACCTCATAATAACTGACCTAATTTCATCCGCAATGACCCCATTTCCAAGGAAGGTCACATTCTGAGGTATGAGGGTCAGGACTTCATATGAATTTTGAGGGGAACACACTTCACCCCTAACGGCATGGGGCGCCTGGTCAGGCATCTCATCAAAGCGAGAGGGAGAAGAGGGACCCAGGAGAAAGTCACCACGCTAGGTCCGTGTGATGTGTGAGGAAACAGGCGTGGGTCGTGACAGCAAGCAGAGGACCGGAGGAGCAGCCCAGAGCTCCGGGGGTGCCTGCTACGGAGAGGCAGGAGCCCAAAGGGTGAGCCTTTAGGAGGTAGATTTTGCCTAGGTAAAAATTAGCCAGTCCACGCTGATCAAAGGGTTTGGTGAGACATGAAAATAGAGTCTGCCAAACTGTCAATTATCAACTGCTTGTTAAGGGCATTAATTTCCTTAGTTGGCAAGTAATTAAGAATACGATTTCTGAGAAAATATTGTTTTAAATTAAGTAGTTATTGAAATTGTCTTGCTTGTAGCTAGCTGAAAATAAAACACCTTCTAAAAGTGTCATTTATGAGAAGCCAGGTTCTGTTAAGGCTTTGACTTGGAAAAGAATTCCCAATACTTAATGGGCATAGAGAGGAAATTCTTCAGGCGGCTTCTTCCTAATTTGAAAGACAGAGTTGGGCTGTGTGGCTTGGCTGCAGAGGCAGCAGGTAAGGAGCTGGGGACGTGGCACGCGGGCCGGTGCCAGGATCCGCTGGGGCTGGACAAGAGATCATCAAGAGCAGAGGCTCAAGCCAAGCCTTGGCAGCCCATGCCAGAGACCTTTTGAGCCATCAGGGGCACTCAAAGCTTGTCACCGCCGTCTCTCGTGTGGATCCATGGATTCGTGTCCGATGACGGAAAGCACACTCACATTTCCTTCCAGTAGCTCCAGGTTCAGCTCTCGAAGCTCTTTAAAGCTCAGCATTAGCCTCTGCTCTGATTGGTTTAAAGAAAGACCTATAAATGAGATCATTTCAAGTCAACACAAAAGCGGGCATGAAAAAACCTTGGGTGAATAAACAAGAACAGAATAAAACTGATTACGTGTGATTGGCAGTGGTGAACAGGGTAGGTGCCGACGAGAGTGGGAAAGACAATGTTCTATGGCATTTTGATTTTTATATAGTTTCAGTTTTTGAACCGACTCAAGCATCATATAAGTAAATACATTCACTATATTCACTCTCTCGTTGCCGGTACTCTTGGTGGTAGTATCCACTTCAGGCCCCTTGCTAGCTAGCCTTCAGAAAACTGCTTCAGGAAGCTTCTGAATCATGGAATTGTTTGCAGCTCTCTTGCTTTGGCCCCACTGAATGCGAGGTGCTTGTAAGACACCAGTTTGTGTGACCGATGGGTCAGTGAGCCAGAAGAAGTGATAGTGAATTCTCATTTTTAATGAATGGATCAGAAGTAGTTATTTTTAAGTGATTTTCAATAAAAATGGAAATCAGACACTTAACCTAAGAAAATGTTACAAAAGCCGCAAAGAAAACTCAGGGATGCTTACCTATGTCTTGTGCAAGGCCGTCTTCTTGTAGCGGGGTACCTGAGTGTGGAAGAGGAGGGGCTGCTTGACATGAAGGTGAAGGAGATACAGGCTCGCACATTCTGAGCCGCCGAGAAGAGGAGGGAGGTGACACTTGCTGAGGAGACAGAGCCCTCTCTCTAGCGGTCTCGGATATTGGACCATGTCTCTTAACCAACGGATAGAGTGTGCGAGGACAAGAGAACTTAATTTCCCCCCAAAGACTGCTTTTAAAGCACATTTTAATAGGCTTCTAGAAAGTTACTGAGAAGCCAAGTGCCACTGCAGGCAGATGAGAGCCTTTGGGTTGCCGGACTCATGGTCATTCAATATAAAAGTTGCATTTCCATTAAAATGAAATCCTCTGGAAAAAAATGGACTTTCAGTGCACTCTTAGAATATTGTCGATAATCAATATTCATTTGAGTGTCTACCTGCACTTGCTGCTCTGAGAAGAAGCGTTAGAGCCCCTGCTAAGCCAGGATATTGTGCAGGGAGTTCAGGTTTTAGACATTACCCCCGGATCATTTGTCCTGTGCCCGTGATGTGAGCACTGCCAGTCTTGGCTTCCTTCTGGCATCTTCTTTTAGGCTAAGAGGGTGGCTTTGGAATTCTGGCGGCTTCTGCAGCCATTGTGCTCGCACGGCCTGTAACGGTGTGTCTGGCATGGGGCAAGGAGTCAACAGAGAGTAGCCGTTGGTGGTTTTGTTGTTCTTCTGCCTGACAAATCTATTCTCGCGATAGCTGCTTTTCACCTTCGAGGCATTTCTGCCGACATGTATTAGCAATGTCAATTTCTGCATAATAGAATACATCTGTTCCCCACAGGGGCCTGGTTCTTGATTTACCTTCCTGTTAAGTCCATCAGATTGAAGCACACCCAAATGGGTCCCCTAAAGAAGTTTATATACAAATGATCCTATCATATGTGAAGACCAGAAGTTGTTTTCTATCGAATGCCTGAGACCCACTCTGGGACATTCCGAGGCTTTTGGCCTGGCTTGTGACCAGGGCGTGAGGATTTATAAGTTCTTTCCTGGGTGATTTCCATGTGCAGCCAGAACTGAGAACCAGATGATAGAAGATTGATAATATTTGGAAATAGTTTAGATTAAAAGTTATGACTTTAAACCTCATGTCAGTATTAGTTCATGACTGAAGTCCCTGTATTTAGTGCCTTTATCACAAAGATCATTTTCGAGTCTATGGAGAAAACGTCTCAGAGGGTAGCTGATGACATATGCTTCGCCCTCATCTGTTACTAGAAAGACTTTAGACCTCAGCAATAATGAAAATTGGCTCTAATTTTTGTGGCATAAAGGGGACTTGTGCAAACTACATGTCTCAGACTTTTTACAAGAGCACTGAATTAGGAATCAGGTCAGTGGTGTCCTGGATGTAGCTCTCATAGTCTGGAACAATTTTCTGAGCCTCCATTTCCCATCCTTACACAGAAATGATATTAGCCATTAGTAGTTACCGAGAGCCTTTCTCATCTACCTTCATATTTAACCGTGACACCACCTGCAGGAAGAGGGAAGAGAAAGATTATTCCCGTTTTACAAATAACGAAACTGAGGCTTAGAAATAGAAAGCGCTTTATAAATGACCAAGTGACTTGGAAGTGAAAGAGGTGGGGGCCCAGCTCAGGTCTCCTGAGAACGGAGACCGTCATTTCTGGACACCCTGCAGAATTCTCGAGAAACCGCACAACCTGTTGGTTGATCTTGGGTTTGGTTTTTACTAGGTTTTTGCCATTCCTAGATGTAATCAATTGCCTTTGCCACTCGAGTATTGCGTATTTGTTAGAAGTATTACAACATTTGGAGAGTTTGATAGGCTGGTTGGAATAATTTTGTCCTAAGCCTAAGGCAAACACTTTTTAAATATCTGTGTTTGTATGTCTGTATTTGACATGGCTTATTTATGTTCCGGAAGCTTTGCTGCCATCACCTGTAGTACGGTGTCAGTGACTAAGAAAATACATAGCTTTCCCTTAAGGAGTAAAGTCTAATGAGAGACATATGAAAATATTATGCTATGTGAAAGAAGTCAGGCATAAAAGACCACGTATTGTATAATTCCATGTATATGAAATATCCAGAATAACCAAATTCATTCAGACAGTAGATCAGTGGTTGCTTAGGGCTAGGCTGGGTGGGAGGATGGGGGAGCAGTAAACAAAGGGTACAGGGCCCCTTTTTGGGGTGATGAAAATATTCTAAAATTATATCACGGTGATAGTTGCAGAACTCTGAATATACTGAAAACCACTGGATTGTACATGTGAAGTGGGTGAATTGAGTGATACGTGAATTATATCTCAATAAAGACTTATAATTTTTTTTTTTAAAAGGAGGGGGTGGGGATCAGGAGTTAAGGGGAGCTAAGCGACACAGACACAAGATGAGAGTGGTTCTTGGAATGTCTGCAGGATGGCTTGACAAGGTTTCTGCATGAGCTGAATTTTTGCTTTTGTTTTTGGAGGTGGAGGGAACGGGGGCATCCCCAAGGTACCCCTACAAGGACATATTGAGCCAGTTTCCCGCCAGGACTTCTGGAAGTATTGGTGTATACTTTGTTTTGAAAAGCACAGATTTAAGAGAATTCTAAGAATAAGCACTTGCTCGTTTCCTTAAGACCTAAAGAAATTGGCATGGCAGATGTATAGAGTAAATGTCTTACGTGTTTTCTCTCCTTTTTGTTCCTATCTTGATTTTTTTTTTTTTTTTTTTAATGAGAGCCAGTGTCCATGGAGAGATAGTCCATTTGGTGAAGAGAGTGGTTGTATGCAGAGGTCTCAATGAGTCCTGCAGTCTAAACATGACTTAGAGGGTCCACTGATTTTAGAAACTCCCTTTCAAGGCCATGTTCACATCTCCAGATCCAAGGTTCTCATGTGTCTCCCCTATATGCGTAAAATGGCCTTGACACAACGCTTTATTTAATAGTTTTGAATTTAGCCCTTTACATTTTTTAAAGATTTTATTTGAGAGAGTGCACACGTGTGCATGAGTGGGGGAGCAGAGGGAGAGGGAGAAGCAGGGAGCCCGATGCAGGCATTCATCCCAGGACTCCGAGATCATGACCTGAGCTGAAGGCAGATGCTTAACCCACTGAGCCACCCAGGTGCCCCTAGCACTTTACATTTAAGTGCTCATGGATATTAACAGATAAAATAAGTACATAACTTGCGGGGTGATTTTGAGGGTATTCAATAGCAGAGGTTTTTGTTTTTTTTTTAACTAACAGAAGCTGTGTAAAGATTAGGTCAATGTCAAATTCAAAACAGGGCTAGCTATTGACGAAAAAAAAAAAAGTACCACTTGGAACTCTGGAATATGTAGTAAGTATAAATACAAATTTTATAGAAGGCAGAAATTCATTCAGGAGAGCCGTAAGGAGTGAGTTATAGCTTATGTTTGTCCCTTGGGTGAATTAAATATGTATTTTTTATGCCTTTACAAAGATATTAGCCAAAATAAAGGTATTTTAGTGCCAGTTGGATTAGAAAACGAGATTGAATTATTTACCTTCATGTATGTTGTTACTACAGTAAATCCTGTATTAGTTAGTATTTTTAAACAAACTTGTCATTTTAAGACAGCAGTGGTTTTTTTTTTTTAATGTTTCCCCAACTAGCTTTGTAAAATCACCAAATTAGGTAAACGATGATTATTAAACTTCATGAAATACACAGACCAAATGGACTTCAACTGGTTTTTAGTCTCTCCCGCTCAGCTTCTCCCTGCAGATGTAGTTAATTTTTACGATCCCTTTAGGGTCTGTACGTTCGGTGTAAGGAAACTAATGGTTTTTCTATACTCGAATCCAAATTAAATTTCTATAGTTTTTTTCCTACTGGCAATCTCTAATCAAATACAATCCTAAGGAAAGTTGACCAACAGAGCACCAATGGGACTGATGTTTATTCATGAGTGCAATGGAAGCGTGGGCTGCAGAAGGCACAGACATTGGGTTTTAGGTGGAGACGAGTTGGGGCACTGGAAAACCTGGGTTCTGGGCTCTCAGTGCTGCCCCAAACCTGCCGCGAGGCCCATTACCTTTCTGAGCTCAATTTCCTCATCTGGAAAATGAAGAGACCACAACTGCATGACTGCCAACGTCTCTTCCTGCTCTGATGGTCCTAGTTCTAAAAGATGAGCCTACGTCGTCAGCCCAGGCATGCAACTACCGGGAGCTAATGAAGATGGCCTAATTGAACTTTCTCGATCTCCGTGAATCTACATGTGCTCTGGATTTTATCATCCTAGCCATGCACCTGTGGCTTCTAGTGATGAAAATGGGAGTTACATGACCGGTTTAAGTGCAAGGTTAGGAGAGAATCTGAGAGAAGGAGGAGACGAGGAGGAGAAATCACTTGACCTCAGAAGTGGAAGAGACCCAGGTTCACATCTTCTTTTGCTTTTCTCTCGATGAGGGCTTGGCCCAACTCCCCTCCTCTTGGGAGCGCCTTAGTTTCCTCCTGTGTTAACGAGGGCAGTTTCTCATGCAATGAGGCCAAGGGAACGGACAGGTGGGTGAAGAAATCAGAGCTAACAGAAAAGCCCCATTTCTAGAGAGAAGCTTCTCTCCATCACACCTTACATCGGCGTGAGTGACAGTAACAAGTAACTCGTTCTTTCTGTCCTTTTCTTATCAGCTAGCATGGTGGTCAGGAAAGCGGGGATTCCAAGACATGGGCTGCAGAGAGAGAGAGAGAGATATCAGAGGCCTTTGGTTAATCAAGAGTAAAGTGAGTTGTGAGTGGTTGGTCAGTGGTTCTGATGGCACCGTAATGTGGCGCATTGTGTTCTATCGGGGGGGAGAAAGCTCGAAGAATGTCCTGACTTGCTACGAAGGAGAGAGGCCTCCAGTTGAGCTTTTTGGCTCCACCTTCCAACAGGGAAATGGGTTTTCACACTCATAGGACCAATTCCCCCAGCCCCCCTCAGTGTGAGTACATTTGAATTGTTTAGCCCAATCACGCGGTGATTAATTCACATTTCTGGCCCGAGCCTTTCTTCCTGGGCCACGGAGCCCTTCGTTGCTCTGGAGAACGAGCCCGGGAGTGTACAAGGTACATCGCATCATCGGGGGACAGCCACATGCTTTCCTGTGGCCCCCGCGGGGCTCAAAGGATCAAACGCAACCTGCCTGAATCATAAGAACTTTAATTGAGTAGATAAAGAGGTCCTCATAATTATAAACTGCAGTAGGTATAACAAGAGGCTAAATACATAGCTGTGGTTTTAATTAGCTGGTGCTTCAAATTAGTAATTTTGGTTTCAGTCAGAAATCGGTGACATTGTACGCTGTGAAAGCCTCATCGCCGTGGAGTTCGTTCCCCATTATACCTCGCCCTGGGAAGCTTTCAATACAACGCCATGCTGAGCGAAGGAGGAAGAAGTTGGAGCGATTTGGTTGCCTTCCAAGAGCAGTGGTACTCTGTGGAGATTCAATTCATTCTCGCCAGAGATAGGAGATTTAACTGTTCTTTGTTATATGTGTTAAAAAATGCAGCAGGCACTTTGCTTGCAACAGATAAGGCCCATGTGCACCCTCAATCTGCTATTCACATTTTCGTCTGGAATTCGGTAGCTAATGAACTGATGCAAAATGGAGCCAGGAGCCTCCCTCACAAATCAGACCCGGGTGGGAAGCGCCCAGAGTGCCCTGGCTGCTGGCCGCTCGGTGTCGTGCAAGTGGAAACACGTTTCCTTTTCTTCTCCTCCTCCTTCTCTTCCTTCGGGGTTTTAATTATATCTTTCCCTCGGAGGAGAAGGAAGGTCGTTTGCAAAGCCGAGAGACCAAAGCACCTCGGTTCTCTTCATGGAAGAACTGAATGTGATCTATGGGCCTGTCGTTCCCGGCTGTCAGGCGCACCGAATGAATGGAGAGCTCGAAAGCTGACATCTTGCTCGCATTTCTCGGAAGCACGAGATCGGGGCTCTTGTTTTTGTGTGGAGAGTCAACTGCTGTGGCAGGCAAAGAAATGAGGTGTCTTCTTTTGCAGCAGACCTTCCTGGCTCGCCCCCCACTAAATATTGCTTTAACTTGTTGGTCCACCTCCGCCCCTGATGCCCCCTCTCTCTTTCTTACATTTGGGCACACCAATGATGGGCTTGGGCGACGCACGGCCAGTGCATGGCGCTCAAGCCCCATCTCATGCTCCGTGTGCACGGTCTGAAGACCTGACTGTGTCTGCTTGATCGGAAGGCAGCCTCCAACACAAAGATGTTGCGACCCACGGCGACCGTGTGGGGCTCTGATCTCAACTCACGACCGGTGAGGAGAGATGATGCCAGCAAGTGTCCCCGCTGCGGATCGTGTCTGAGACTCCGAAGGACAGGCTTCCTTCCAGGATCTGGACTTGGCATCTTTCTTGACCAGACGGGGCCCAGATGTGGGGTCTGGGCTTCGTGTAGCGCTCTCGAGCTCCTTTGTTTTCCCCAGATGGTGATAACATTCGCTGAGCGCCCTCGTGCCTGGCCCAGCGAGCTCCTCCGTGCCTGGCATTGTTTGTATCGTGAAAGTATAACGTGCGTCTGAGCATCCTTTAAATGTTGCCACTTTTTTTAAATCGGAGGAATGAAGTGTTGTTGATTCAGAAGATGAGGCTATCAAAGTCACTTTGAATCTGTCAGTTCAAGCATTCCTTTGGAGAGAAGGGGATGATTAAGGGTAGTGGCAACTCACACTCCATGTATATCAATATCTAGTTCAGCTGCCATGGCTATTTCATGCTCTGGGCTCTTATTTTGTAAATTAAACGTTATGATACTCATGAGCAAACTAGGCAACCAAGGATAGGCATTAAGGTCTCGGATGTATTCAAAACCTGTCGACTCTACTCTTCTATCAGTTTATCTCTTATAATTCCTTTAGCTATTATGTTCATTTGCATGCCAATTATCTAATTAAGTCTTAACATGGCAGTATTAACATGGGGAAGGAAAGCAACATTTGTACAGCACCTGCTAGGCATTTTACATATATTTCTATGATTTAGATTTGCCTCGCATATATGTGCTCACTTTGGGTAAGATTTCGATCAAAAGCAGGGGAAAAGAAAACCCAATGGACAAAATAAAATCCACCACATTTGAGACTTACAGGTTATAGGGTAATAGGCACATTCTTGCCTGATTCTTCATCGGGAAGCATTGCATTTTGGAAAATCCCAGGGCCTGGAGTATATCTTAGATATTGTCTGGAAGTTTCTGTACTGAGCCTGAAACGTGACGAGTCACAGAGCTACACAGCATTTATAAAACGTGTGCCTTAAGGTCACTCAAGGCTTTTGACACCTTTCGTTGTTAGCTGTTTGCCGTTCAAGCCAGACACTTTCCTTGTGAAGAGTTTCCTAAAGAGGCTGTCAGTCTCCTATGACACAAACTATGAGAAGAGCAAAGACACAGCCACCACCAAAAAAGGAGTGTGAGCGAATGAGTGGTTCGGTGTTTTGTAGACTTCCAAAAATGTCCGTAAACTCTCCTGTGATTTCGTTACAACAGGCTAACTCTGGCTGTGGGCTCAGGACAGAATTACAGGGGGTCTGGACATCTTGGTTAATTCCTTTCCCTTAGGACTTTATGACATCTGTGAATTCTGACCCCTAAACAGTTGGCAACACAAAGCAACTTGAATTCACTACCTTTCTGCAAGTGGACTGACTTTCAGGGAGCCCGTAATTGCCTGTAGTACTCAAGCAGGGCCAAGAGAAGACGATTCTGGAACACTCAAGTGGGCATGAGTATGGTTTCTAATAAGCATGTTTCCATGTTCTATATTCCAAAGAACTGGTCAGGATCTTAAACGCCTTGGGAGTCAAGAAAATGTTTCCCTGCTCCCCATGCAGTGTATCCGTTTGGGTAGCCTTGGCTTGTATTGTTTTTCTTCTTATTGATAACAAGGGAGATCTGAATGACATGACTTATTAATGTTTTTCTTCTTTTGTCTTTTTCTTTTCCCATCAGCCACTATGAACAAGACCGTAGTGCACTTAAAAAAAGGGAATGGGAGAGGAGGAATCAAGAAGTCCAGCAAGAAGACGATCTCTTTTCTTCAGGCTTTGATCTTTTTGGGGAGCCCTACAAGGTAGCTGAATATGTATGTAATTTATCTTTCTGGAAAATGGTTGCTTGTTATGTTTTTGAACATACTAATCAACATTTAGTCTATTTTTAAAGCACCCAAATAATTTCCGGGAGAATATATTTGACAAATGAAATCTATACACACATTTTTTGGGGGCAATTGCAGCTTTCTAAAGAAGTCTTCAGAGACAAATTCTGTCCTCTCTGGGGAGGACAGTCAGATTTCAATGGGACTAGCGAGACTTCCTGTCTCCGAGTTCTCTCCCACCCAGCACCTCCTACAGCAAGCAGGCCCCCCTTGACACTTTTCCCCACCTTGGCTATCGGCAAGGCAGCCCCTGAAGACTTCATCAGAAAGTCAATGGTTGTGTCTCTTTCTCCTCCCAATCAGTGCCATCTGTTGCAAGCGAGACCACGCTTTCCTTTCCCATGTTAGGTTGTTAGCAGCTGTGGAGTGGTCTGAGTGCTCTTTGAAAGTCCTTGTTCTAGGAGAAAGGGAAAAGCCAATCATTTTTTCCTGGTGATTGATCATCCTGGATGAGGAGGTTGCCTCGGGTGGGGGGGCGCGCAGCATAGCCGGGTTGATTGCCTAGCGGTATTCGAGCTAGTTTGTAGCTCCAGTAACACTCCCACTGCTCTGTCTACAAGCACTGATTTCACAATGACTGCCTCTGAACTTTCTATTCAGGGTGGGGCTTGGGGAAGAATCTTGTGGAATTGCTGGCAGCTGGTTGGTGTTTATTGAAATTTAGTAGCAGTGTAATTTTCCATAATGAAACAAAATGATGTAAGAGTTAAAACAACAATAGAGGGAAATTTCTGAGAGTCGTGCTTTTAGAAGGGCACCAATTAGGGGACAATGACTTCTGGAAAAGGAAAGGACAGCATCGGCACAAATACCACTTTGGGGTAGAGAGTAAGCTGCTGGGCTCAGTGACCACTGAGACCGGAGTCTTGCTGCCTTGTTCACGATAAGTGAGCAGCTCTTGACTGAGACTCAGGTGCCTTCTGAGTTCGGTAAGTCTGACCGAGAGAGTTAGGTCACCTAAACTACTACTTTCCACTTTGTCAATAATAGTATAATCCTTAAGAAAGCATTTCTCCTATCTCAGTTGATTTAATTTACATACTGCCTTTGAACATGTGTATTTAAGGATATGATGAGTTTAGCGAACATTTGTTGAAGGCCCACTACGTGCTAGTCACGTCTTAGATGAATGCACTAAGAGGAGTAAGACATCATGAGCAACGGAATGCACGAGTGCAGGGCAGCTGCCACAGAGGTAGGCAGGCGAGAGGTTAGTGGAGACTTGGTACCTCATGCCAAGGAGGTTGGACATGATTCCGTACACGAAGAGAGTCACCACAAGCTTTCAAGTAAGGGCATGGCCAGGACAAAGAATTTTGAAGACAATGTTGGCAATGTGGTGAGTTGGTTGGAGGTGAGGCAAACAAGAAGGCAGATAAAGAAGCTTTTGTAGTTAGCTAAGGGGAGTTCATGGCAGGGAGGATTAAGACAGCAGAACGACCTTGACATGACGAGACTGGATGTCTGACTAGCTGTGGAAAAGGTGGGACAGGAGTGAATGATTCCCATATTCCTGACTTGAGAAGATGGCAGTCTCATTAACAGGTTGTTCCAGAGGAAATAGGGTTGGTGCTTGCAAAGAAAAAAAGGAATTAATTCTGTTTTGAGCACTTTTGGTTTGAGATGCCAGTGGTATATGAAGAGAGACCTATCCGGTAGGCATTGGGTCTAGGGATCTGGAGCTACTGAGAGCACTGGAGAGAGAGTTAGGTGTGAGCAGGGAGGTGGTGGTGGAAGCTGTCAGATTACTGAATAAGGAGGACAAAGAGAGAGTCTTCAGGAGCAGCAATATTTAAGGAGTAAAAGAGGTGGCAAAGTAGATGCCAGGAAAGGAAACTAAAAAGGAGTGAATGATCACAGGTAGGAAGAGAACTAGGAGAGAATCATTTAATAGAAATCAAGGGGATATAGGGTTTTATGGAGGAGGAATTTGTTAGTTCTTTGTGTCTGGGAGGGCAGGAAAGGTCAGGACTGGGAAGTGGCTGTTGGATTTTGTAGTTGGGGTTGGGGCCGATCAGTGAGCTTAGGAAGAGTTGTTTTATTTTGTTGATGGTGGTGCTCATCTTGGGAAGTGAGCTGCCTGGGCTCAGGGAGTAAATGGGAAGCGGTAAAACAAAGACAGGCAGTGAGTTTTTGTGTGGAGGGAGGAAGAAAGGAAGATAGGTTAGAACCTGAGGGGAGAAATTATATGGAAAGAGGCTCCTTTTTTCATAATGGGAGAAATGTGAACATGTTCAGAGATCGATGGGAAGGACCAGATGTCAGTCAAGAGGGAGAGGGTGAAGGGACAGGAGGAAGAGGTGATGATGAGTGGGGCAGGCTCCCGGAGGAGATGAGCAAGCACAAAGTCCAGAGCATGTGAAGAGCGACCAGCCGTGGTAAGACGTAGTGGCCTTCATTTTTTCCAGAAAATGGAAGAGAGGTCAAAGGATGATAGATGCCTTCTCCCTTCTTGAGAAAGGAATAACCAGATGAGTTTTATGTCTTATCTTTGGATGAGTTAGAAAAATGAGCTTTACTCAAAGAGTCATTCTTAAAGTTCAAAATCTACTCCATGCTCAAAGCTATTACCATGATGAGGTGTAGAACCCTCGGTTTATCCCCTCTTTATAACTTTAAATCATGCTGAATTAATGGTCTTGTACCTTTAACGTAAATGCCATCTCTTATTAACGAGGCCTGTAATATAGATACATATTTATTTTTACATGTCAGTGGTGTGGTTTTGAGTAGGCAGTTAAAAAAAACCTGTGATCAACATTGCCAGACGTTTTCAGAAGTCATCTGTCTTGCTATGGCAAGGGCGTATCAGGTAGAGATGCTAGGAGGGAACATTCGTCTAGCTCAGGGCCAAGCCTGTTGTGTGATTAGTAGCCCATTGCCTTTTTGTTTCTCGATGGGGAAGAACTGCTGTGCTTCAGTCGAGACTGTGTAGAGGAATTGAGCTAACAGTTGATGACCTAGTGACTCTGTTTCTTTCACCATCGCTTTGATGACCAGCTGCCATCTTGTGCTGCATCCGTGTTCAGGATTCCCTGAGAAATCACTGGAGAGTTTGCCTTTCCTTCCCCCTCCCCATATGATGATACTAGAACTGATGTTCCCCTCCATCAGCTCCCTAGACCTGGACTGGTGTGGACACCCTTGGACTTTCTGGACACACCAGTGGCAGTGGAAGTGTTAGAGCTGGCCCATGGTCCACTGGTGGAGACAAGGGCATACCCCGACCCTTCCTTACGGTTGTGGTAGGAATACTTATCAAATTAAAAATCAAAACTCCTGGTGGTGGATCAAAACTTTCAGGAAACCTCTTGCCACCCTAAAGCCTAAAACATGGCTTATTAAGTTATCCAGTAGTGTTGGTAGTTTGTGAAGTAGCCAATGAGCATCAGTCTCTAAGACCCACTGCCCTTTCTTAGCAGTTAGAAGAAATGGTGATCTCTCATCATCCTGGCTGATTTCTTTCCTTTCTTTGCTCCACCCCTACCATTCCCAGAATGGAAGGAATGTTGACCACCCCTGCATTTGGTTGGTGATGGGGAACTTCTCCGTGGGGCTGCTTCTGTTGTTTATAACTTTCAAATCGGATTTTGTGCTATGGTGTTGAGAAGGATGTCTTCAAAAGCTCTTGAAGAGCGTGAAGCTGTCGGCCATGTCTAGGCTAGTGTGGAAAGACTGGGAGGGCTGAGGAACCCGTGCGTCGCAAGTGCCTGCTGTGTGCCAGGCGCGGGCTAGGGCTTTATATGTGCCTGTTTCGTCCTTACGACAACTCGAGTACTCAGTTTCCCCATGTTGCCCACAAGGAGTTTGAGGCCCAGAGAGGAGAGGGGCTTCTCTGCAGCTTCCTATCTGTGCCAGTGGTGAATCTGGAACCTAGTTCTGTGATTCAGTACCCGTAACAGGGAGCTGTTGATCCTCCCACAGGAGGTCAGGAGACCTGATAAGCTTACCTACCTCCCGTGTGACTTCGGTGAAGAAAGTTCATTCCTCTGACCTGTGGTTTCCTCCTCTCTGAAGTGAACAATAATACCTGGTATGAAATAATCCCCAATAATAATAATAATAAGGCAACAACCGCAACTGACATTGTATAGCTCTTTGCGCTCTATGAGAAGGAGGAAAGCCAGGCACAGAGAGATTAAGTGGCTTCTCCAAGGTCATTTGGGTTGGGGTGGTAGAAGCCAGACTGAGATCAGAGTTGCTCTGCCGACTCACGTGGTTGTTTTAAGGGTCAAGTCAAATGAGCTGGGAGACCTTGCTTGGAAATCTGGAAAGTGCTGTACAAGTTCAAGATGTTATTATAATTAAAGAAAGAAATAGCAACTTACAGCTTAGAGAGATTAACTGTAAAAATATTGCAATTAGGAAAAAAGGAATTACTAAATCACATACAATAGCCACAATGAAATAAAGGGAAAAAAATGAGCTGCAAAACTTAAATTATTTTGCTACTTTTTATTAAAAAGAAATACGATGGTACAATTGCCTCCTAGTGCATTAATCTTGCAATGAACTTCTACTACTGATTTGTAGATAGCATTAGAAGCAGACTGAGGCAACTTTGCATTTCTTAGAATAATGGGAGGCGAAAAGCTTAAATGTGAAGGAGTGCTGTTAGTCATGAGCCACAAACCAGACATATAATTTATGCCTGAAAATACTTGGAAAATGCATTTCCTTGATGATGGAGAAATTGTGATTATTTAGAAAGAGCTGCAGAGGTTACCTTTAAGAATCAACTAATTACCTAGAACGGGAAGTAAAGAACTGGCCAATTGAAAGAAGCCTATAATTGAATGAAATGGCCAAATTTCATTTTTGCCATTTCTATAATGTCCAATCAAGACTGCCAAGAATACCTTGCTCCTTAATAGGGTTACTAGGACTCCAGAGGGTGCAAAAGAACATTCGGTGCGAATCAGGTCTCTGTGGTGTATGAGAGTCCATTGTGTAGGGGTGTAGAAATGCATTTCAGGCCCCATTGGGTTTTCTATCCAGTGGCTCTCCTAGCTACATCTTGAGAAATTTAAAAAACTAGTTGACAGTTACTCAGCATCAGTGGTGGAAAGACAGAGAGGCGACTCAGGTGACCCCGACTGTTGCTAATTATTATTTGGAGATTTGAGGCTATGTGTCTGTGTGTCCTCTGTGCCTAACCCCGCCTCGTGACTGTTTTGAATTTACCAGTATGTGTCTTAAGCATGACCATGGTAATTCCTACTTGTAGCCACAGCACGTCTGTTATGCAAAGCATATGGATCTTCCTTCAATCAGCAACTCAGAAAGTGTCGCCAGTGAACTCAACCTTGAACTGTCTGCTATGCAGTTCTGCTCACAAGTCCCTCTGAGACCGTTGCTCTGTGAGGAAGCTAGTCTAAGGGAGTTGACACCCCTTCATTCCTCCAAGTTATCCCAGCTCCGGCCCTGTGTCATCTGTACACAGAAAAGCCCCACACCTGGAGCGTAGCCCCCTGACTCCACATAGAGATGTGCCTTCGCTGAGTTAGACTTTAATGCAATGCTCTTTTTTTAGTCATCATAAGAAAAAGCCACATGAAGAACATCTTTGCATCTTCTGTGAAGTTAGTGCTGAAAAAATTGTTTTATTGTTAAAAGGTTCTTTTTTAAAAAGATTTATTTATTTGAGAGAGCGAGAGAGAGAGAGAGGGCAGGGGGAGGGGCAGAAGGAGGGGCAGAGGGAGAGGGAGACAATCTCAAGGAGACTTGACACTGAGCGAGGAGCCCCACACGGGTCTCAAGCTTACGACCCACGAGATCATGACCTGAGTCAAGATCAAGAGTCGGATGCTTAACCAACTATGCCACCCAGTCACCCCATGTTCAAAGGTTCTTATAACTGAACCAATGATAAGAATTGCTTTCTACATTTTAGTATCTGGCAACCATTTGTCTTATTTAATAAATTAAGATATGCTTTCTTCCATCACACAAACAGAATTCAGTAAGCTATGAGTTTTTCCTTTTTGCCTTAGCTACCAGGAAGCTCAAACTTCAATTTAATATTCAATCACAGTAACCAAATCAGCCTGACTTTTGCTTTTCTATTTATGTACCTTTTACTCCAAGCTATTGCAAAGCCTTTATTTTGATATAGGTAGGATATGACTTATAATTGGATTCTATTTGTGTCAGCAACAGTTTTTTGAGTATCTGATATGCACCTGACATAGTGCTCAGTCGTGAGGATATAAAGGTGAATGAAAGGTAGTCTCTGACCTTTAAGAGCTTATAGTTTTATGCAGGAAAAGAAACCATTACTATAGTATACCCTATATGGTGGGAAGTTGATTTTCTAGACCTATTCAGAGAACTTTTAATTTTTCTCTAATTTTGTTTACGTAGACACAGTTTTAGACATTGGCCAGTTTAGAAGTTCTCCTAATTTTAAGCATATTTTAAAACCCAGAGTTGGGGGAAAAAACCTCAGCATGCATTGGAAAGCCAGATCATTTTAACAGTAGAAGTAAATGAAGAGACATTCAAACTTAACTAAGGTTCTCTCCATTGAAGAAAAGATGAGCACGTCCCTTTTATTTACTATCGAACAGGAACAGGAATGTGACTAGCTTGCTTGCAAGCAAATGAGTCTTAAGATTCTTGAGTCTTCATTACGTTGACCTGGAGAGAGTGAGTTACTTCTCAGGACTTTGAGGTATTGTCCTGGTCTCTTTGATATCTCAAGGCAAGGTTCTGATGCTGTAGAGCTTAGTTTCAATGGAAGTTGAATGAACTTTCAATAGAAGTCCACTAAACTCCCAAAGAAAGTTCAGTCGGTTGAAATTTGAGCTTTCTGCTAGCTAAGGCCAAAAGGGAAAAGTTCTTACAGAATTCTCTTTGTGTAAGGGAAGGAAACAACATCCAAATTCATTAAATGAGGCAGTGTAAAACAAAGGCATTTAACATAGGAAACGAAATGGTGTTGTCTCCCCCTTCGCTGGGTCAAATCTTTGGAGGTAGCCAGTTATTAGTGTTTGTTAGGCCATCCTGTAACCCCAGAGGTAGACTGTTTTAGGGGCCAGAACAAGTTTAAGTATTTAAAGCTTGCATTAAATCCTTTTTTTTTTTTACAAAATATTTTATTTATTTGACACACGGGGGGGGGGATCACAATTAGGCAGAGAGGCAGGCAGAGGGAGAGGGAGAAGCAGGTTCCCCGCTGAGCAGAGAGCCCGATGTGGGGCTCGATCCCCGGACTCTGGGATCATGACCCGAGCCGAAGGCAGACGTTTAACCCACTGAACCAGCCAGGCGCCCCTAAAGCTTGCATTAGATTCTTACTGGGCCCTCAGCATGATAAAATCTCTTTGTTTTGAATTAGGAGACTGAATAGGAGAGAGACTGGGTTTGGCTGCTACCCAAATGATTGGTCATACGCCGCTGTCGAAGGAGACCACTCTATCCAGAGTTTATCCTGGCCTTGGCTGAAGAGTAATTTGTGCCATTAAAATGGACAAACCTAGGGATTTTCAGGGAATAAAAGTGATCTCTACCTGTGTCTATCTATTAAACAGGCCTTTCAAATGTACTTCTGAAAATGGAGTGATTATTCAGCTGAGGATTATATAGAATGTTAATTGTTTAATCACTGCTTTAGCACCAAGGTTGCATGTGATGCAGTATCAGATGTTCTTGTGGATAAGAAAGCTGAAACAGACATTTATTGGATTTCTAAAACTCCCCACCCCCCAATAGGACCCTCGTAGCAAATACTGAGCGTACTTTTCCGTAATCTCTGGAATCCTATTTCCCTCACTGCCCTCATTTCTTTGGAAATGTCTTATATGATTTCACACATGCTATGAGTTGGATACTGCATACAGTACACGGAGATCATGTTTACAACGAGGCCAAGGTCACCAGTTTGATTCCCTCTCTGGTTGCTCCTTCTTGGTATCCTTTGCCGGCTCCTCTTCTTCTCCTCTCGGTCGCTTAAAGGTTGACGTTCCCCGGGGTTCCTCCTGAGCCTGATCTTCTCATTCTGTATTTTCTTTCTCTGGGTGATTTCATCCATCTCCAGCACTTCACCCTCCATTCATCTGCACACTTCCATCTTCACATACAGAGAACAGCACACAGCCAGACAGCCTAGGTCTAGACTGAGATCCCAGCCTTGGATAGGCACACTCCCCGTGGATGCCAGGAGCTTGGGCTGGGTTAAGGGCATGTGAGAGTTCCGAGAAGTCCAACATCTATCTTCAGTGGAGGCTGTGTCGGTGGGGAAGTTGTTACCCCTTCCTGTGCATGGAGGGCATGCCTGTGGCCCCAGGGACCTAGAGGCTACATATAGTGGGCGTCTTCCCCATCCAGTGGTCCTGCTGCCACATGGCTCCGTGGAGGCCAGTAGCCTTGTCTCATTGCAACATCTTGGGTCAGAATAGTACGGCCTAAGCACAAAGAAGTCCTTTGCCCTTCCGAATCCAACAGCTTGTTTTGAGAACGCCTTTGGCAGGTACAGGGAATAATAAAAAGTCACGTTTGAAGATGAACAGCTGAGCTTTAGTCAAAGTCATTTCCAAGCACATAGCTATCCACCATTTTCTAGTTATGAAAGCTGTGCTTTCCGTATTACAGAAACCCATGCAGCAACTTAATTATTGGAAGAACAACCACAGCCATTTTTAACGAGATTAGTATTTCCTACAGGGGATGATAGAGCCGGTGCGTGGTGTGTTGATTGTCCGTAGAATGATTTAGTTGCCAACATCGCTTTGGAAATCTGGCTTTGTTTTGATTTACGTAAGCAATAGTTTAAAATTCTTGAATAAATTTTTCTAAATCACTGAAAAGACACAGGAGAGCTTGAGTCGGTGTTGATGAACAATTGCACCGTTTCAAAGTAAACAAGTATGAATCATCAATACGTAAACACAGTTGCCCCAGAATATGTGGGCAGACACCAGTAATTTATACAGTCCTTTGATTAAAAGGAATTAGATTCGCTCTAGTCATGTTAGCTCAATTAGATGTTGAGCTTTTCTAAACCAATATATTCACGGTTGCACAATTACACTGACTTCCTGATCCAATGGGCTAAGCCTTTTTCATGGTATAATGTGTCGCAAAGGGCTGACGTGTCAAGAACAAATAGAAGTCGAACGTTTCATTACAATTCGAGTGATCACTAAGCTGAAGTTGTTCATCACAATATGGAATGTAACCGTCCAGCTCATCTGACCTAAAATAAGTTACATTGCTAATAAAATTCATAAGCGACGTAATTTAAAACTTTCTCCCAATGAGCACATTTAAGGACAGGCCAGGGAGTATACAGACGTTAAGCACACAGCTCATTCCAAGAGACTCTTTCAATAGTGTTATTGATTTTTTTTTTTACATAGCACATGAAAAGTATGAAATTATATGGCAGCATGAGAATTTTAAAGAACCCTATATGCTAGTCTACTTAGGACATCTGTTTGAAACATTAACATTAGGAAAACACAAACCTATTCATTCTCTCTCCTCCCACCCCCATCTTTTTGTTATTTTAGACAAACAAAGGGGATGCACTTGCCAACCGAGTCCAGAACACGCTGGGAAACTATGATGAAATGAAGGATTTGCTAACTAACCATTCTAATCAGAATCATCTAGTGGGGATCCCAAAGAATTCTGTGCCCCAGACTCCCATCAACAAAAACGAACCGAGCTTTTTCCCAGAACAAAAGAACCGAATGCTCCCACCTCACCAGGATAGCATTCACCCCTCGGCACCAATGCCTCCACCTTCCGTCGTGATACTGAATTCCACTCTCATACACAGCAACAGGAAACCAAAAGCTGACTGGCCACGCGATAGTCATAACGCTAGCGTTGTCCCAGCCAGCCAGGCCAGTGGTCAGCCAAACAAGCTGCCGCCGTCTACACAGGACCAGCCCCCAGCCCGACTGGAAGACTTCTTTGTCTACCCAGCTGAACAGCCCCAGGTCGGAGCCGTTGAAGAGTCAAATGCGTCTGCAAAGGAAGACAGTAGTCTCAAGTCCAGTGCAGGGGATACGTTCAAAGAAATCTTTCAGTCCGTCTCACAGGAAGAATCTGAATTTACAGTGCAAGCTCCTGGGTCTCCCCTAGTTGCCTCCTCTTTGTTAGCTCCCAGCAGTGGCCTTTCGGTTCAGAACTTTCCACCAGGGCTTTACTGCAAAACAAACATGGGGCAGCAAAAGCCAACTGCGTATGTCAGACCCATGGATGGCCAGGACCAGGCACCAGACGTCCCTCCAACACTGAAACCTTCCATTGAATTCGAGAACAGCTTTGGGAATCTGTCATTTGGATCACTCTTGGATGGAAAACCCAGTGCAGCCAGTTCAAAGCCTAAACTGCCAAAGTTCACGATTCTCCAAACAAGTGAAGTAAGTAATTTTTAAAGTTTTGTTTTGTTTCTTTGTTTCTTTTTTTTTTTTAGTTCACTGCTCTAACCTCTATGATCAAGTATTCACAAGCAGCTCTTATTTACCTTCTTGAGCCAGAGATGAGACTCTTCAAGGTCAGTCTGAGTCTCGATCTTCTGTCACTTGTGACTTGACTGATTACCATTCTGCAAATACAGTTAAATCTCCATAATGTGGAATGGCAAAAGACAAGGTCAGTCTGAGTGAATGAAAAGTTGCACTTACAAAAGAGTTTCAGAGAGTGCACTTGTAGTCGTATGTACAAATTAATAACACTGGAGATTATAATTGGTCGTAAGCAGTGTGAGGTCCACGGAAAGATTGGGAGTCACCATAGGCCTTTACTAGCAAATAGCATCTCATAAGCACAAAACACAGAAGCTCCTTAAGGTACAAGAATGTAAAAGTGTGATTTGCTGGCATCGGAAGTGGAAGGCATTGTTTAAGAATCTTGGTTTCTTGAGTGCTTGCGGGCCCATTCCTTGGCAAGATCCTAACGTTATCTTCCGTGTCCCTCAGTCTTCCCTTCTGCACCACCGTCTTCCACACGTACCTCCATAGCCCTCTTAGACTACCTTGATCCCTTCTGTCAAAGCCAAAGGCATTGTGCTCAACCACAATCCCACTGGGTTTAGAATGACTAAATGTCCTACCCATCTCAGGAATCATTGCCTTATAAAAGAGAAGTCGGAGGGACCCAAGCCTCTCCCAAAGGAATGAATCACTAATGATTGGATCTCAGGCCTTGAGGCTGCTGGGTGGGGGACACGTATTGGGTGCCCCTCAGATGCCACCATGTAAGCAGCTGCCTACAGCACCCCCAGCGCTTGATTGGAAGAAGCCACTGCTTCTAGATTGGATTCCTGTTACTGATGCCTAAAGGCTTGAAAAGACGCAGAGGAAGAAAGTAGGTTGAAATTCTTACTCAATAGGAGCCCCAGACAGTCGGTGCGAATTGTTGCAGATTCCAAGTTAGCGGGGTCTGAATTAGAGAAGTGTGACCGTGTGCGCCTCTGGCTCTCGCGCCGTCACTCGTTACTCGTACTCAGCACACATGGTGATTGCGGAGGACGATGGGACCACGAAGGGGGAGGGAGGAGAGGGGCTGTGGATTGTATTTTCGGAATGCATGCTTTTCATATTGTTTCATCTCTGAGGCGGTTTTGCTTCTTGTATCATCATTCATCGAGTCTTGTCAAGCTTCCTCCTAAGTATCTCTCCGGCCTGTCACCTCTTCACCCTCCCCACCTTCGGAGTGCCCGTGGGCCCCTGTGACGGCCCCTCCTCACTGCTCTCCTTCCCTCTGGTCTCACCGCTCTTCCAGACCATCCTCCATCCGGGCTGACCTCATGGGCACGTCCAGCCATGTCACTCCCTGCTTTGGATTCTTCCGCGCCTTCTCATCGCTTCCAGGACGAGGTCCGGATTTCTTAGTCCCACATACAAAGCTCTTCACTCTGATTCCATGCTCCTTCTCTGACTTCCCATCTCACCGTGTCTTCACATGCAGACAAAGTCCTTGCCTCGTGGAGCTACCTGGGGTTCCCCATCATGTCATGCGTTATCATGCTTCCTTGCTTTTGTGCCTGCCGTTCTCTCAGCCTAAAATGTCTTTCCCTGCCCTCCCTTGTCTTCTGGTGAAGTCCTGTTCCTCCTTCAAGTCTGCTTCCTCTGGGCTCCTCTAGCACCTTAAGTTTGCCTTGACTAGCACTTTCTTCATGTCCTGTGGTCACTCGTGTATGTGTCTGTCTCCTCTATTAGACTGTGAGCTCCTGGAGAGCAAGGAACGTCTCCTTCTCTGTATCCCGAGCGCCTAGCAAATGCCTGGCACATAGTAAATACTTAATAAATGTTTGTTGAATGAATGAAGTTCAAAAATGGTTACTCGAGTACATTTTCTAAGCTATGGCGTTCGTCAACTAACACAAACCAAGGGAAACAAATACTAGCAAATCCATCATCAGTTTTATCTCTTGAATGGTACCCTGTCTGCCTGTGTCTTACTCTGCTCTGCTCCTACACAGTCGTTTGGAAATCCTCATCCTAATTTCCATGGGATGACTTCGTACGGGATTGTAATGCTTAAAATCCAAACAGAAGCCTGCCCCGAGAGAGGAGTATAATGAGAGGCTGGGATATCGTTCTTGTCCCTTCTCTTGCCCCACTTTCTACGGCAGTGCCATTATTCAGGGCCGGTCTGGGAATGGCACTGGCCCATCAGGAGGTCCATCAGCTGTGTCCATACCTCGTTAGGCGAGTGACAGGTCACAGACCCAGTGAGACTCACTCCGTTGTAGTCCTCTCTCTTGTACATGCACAACATGGCTGACCCAGATTCAGAAACAACTTCATGCTTTTTTTTTTTTTTTTCCCCCTCAATGATCTGGCACACCAATGAGAGGTACATTTCCAAAGAGAGTCTGAGCTGTCTTCAGCTCTGGAGATGATGATCCAAGGAGCTGCCTGCGTGCACGCAGCCTTTGGTGATGGTACAAATAGACTTTGGTAGAACCTTGTATGAAAAATGGGTCAGGTGCAATAAAGTCATGATGAGAGATCAGTGGAGAAGGTGCTTATTCTAAAATCTAGGTCTCAAGGAAGGATTTGAAAGATGGGACAGAGGGTGGGACAGAGGCTTAGGGCCCTAAAGTCAGGAGAACGTACTGGCTTCAAGGGTAGTGGGAAAACCGAGGGTAGGACGAACGGCAACAAGAGGTCCGACGGCCTGCCCGGGAGCTTACAAGGGTGTAGATTCAAACGTGGGCATAAATATAGACAGAGTGGAGCCTTATGGAGCTTTGCACCTAATGGAGTTTATGTGGCTGAAACTCTGACAAGTCTGGAAATTCATCCTGTCGAATCTTGATGCACTTTTCAAAAGCACTTAGCATGAGAATTCAGCCCCAGTCTCTGGCGCTGAGAGGTCCAGGCATTGGGTTCTGGGTCCCCACAGTAGCCATCACTGATGAGTGGTGGTAGCATTATTCCTTGGAGTTACTGTTAAAGGGCTTGTCCAGAGAGCAGTCACGGGGTTTCTGTGAGTATTCCGCATCTGTCCCTGGCTCTAGGGAGAAAGGCCATCCCGTTTGGGAGCAGAGGGGTGGGATGGGGAGGGCAGGGGGTTTGACTGACCAGAAAATAGATAGCATTCTACAATGTATGAATAAGCAGATATGAATATACTTGTGAGTTGTGAGACATAAACTATTACTGAAATGGAATCAGCATGTGTGTGTGCCCATGTTTGTTTGTGTGTCTATGCTCGTGTATAAAGTGGGGAAATTTTAATTATGGCCCATCCTCGAAACATTTCCTTGCATCTTAGAATTTCTCTATCAATGATAAGGATTCTAGGAGTCTAACCGACTTTATTGCAAAAGGTCAGCTTTTCGATTGAAGCATGCTTTTGGAACAAAATAATTTGTTTAAAAACTTAGTTTTACAGAATTTACTAACATTCTGGGAGACCCCCTCCCCCGCCAAAAAAAAAGACTGATGTGCTCTGCAGTTGAGCTTAGGAGAATTTTCTGGGAACTGCATCTGAAAACAGTAAAAGACCGACTTATATCAAGTGGAAACTGGGGGTAGCTCGCAGATGGTATTTTATTAGGAAATGAATTTGTTAATAAATGTAGCTTTATATGTGATTTCATGACATATGTTTTTGCTTACGTTTCTCATTAGGATAAAAATCTTTTGGTGTGGCTAGCTTTGCATTTGGGTGCAATTCATCGGTAGGATGGTTTGGGAAGTAAATAATTGCATGGAAATGAAAGGATCGATGACAGGTAGTAAGTATTTCCATCCTAGGTCAATAAGCTTTCATAAGTACAATACTAATGGGTAGAGTGCCATCACCATAAAGAATCATTTGCCTTACAAGCTGCTCTTGACTGTGACCTAAGGCTATCTGAGGCTCCGAATGCCTCAACATTAGGAGGCTCTTAGAAGAGTTTAATGGAACTGATACGAATGATGGGATCTGGCTTTAGCTAATTTTAGTGGCTGGCTTTGTCAACCAGCTAAAAAGTTACGGCCCACGTTTGTGACTGTGCCCATTTTGGTTCGTATTCTATGCAGTGAACACCGTGGCTATAATTAGCTTTATTTATTATGAGGTAGATAGGAAGCTCAAATCCCTTGTGTGGGAACTGCAGAGAATGCTGGGAACTTAGCATTCGTGTGCTGGATATGCCCAGGCAGCTCCGCAGAAACCACACAGACCGCTCCTTCAAAGAACGGAAGGCCACCAGCTGCTGTGTGCAACTGGGCTGAGCATTTTCCACTTGATGTATCTCAGGAGTTTATTTATTTTTTGGCTCATTCTTACGGAAATGAACTAGTATCCAGTCCGAGGCTAGACCAGGTCTTATTTCCAACGCGGTGGGAATGAATGGAGATACCTCTGGAAGTCCTCCCCCTTTCAGGGTGCCCCAGAGGCCTTGACCTTAGCACATATTTCCTCTGGGAAGGGAAGCCGGGAATACAGATAGACCGCGGAGCCTTGCGTTGTTTGTGACGGTGAGTTCAGAGGTGCTGCGTGATTAGGAAGGGTGTCTTGCTCTGGAGACACCAGCTTTTCCTCTCCAGGCTTTCCCAAGGCTCTTTCTGGTTCTCAGCCACGCTCTCCTTCCTCGGTGCCCCTGCCCTGCGCTGTCCCTTGCCCTCCATTTGCTCATCAGCACTAGGCCGACTGAGGAGTAGAGCTCAACTTGGGCTTAGGAAAGATCTTGCAGATCCCCAGTCTTGTTTTTGTTTTTTAGGTGTTTTTTTTCCTTCTCATTTCCTCAAGTCCTGTTCTGTAGCATCTGTATTTTCTTTTCTAAGGCTGGATGTGAGTGATTCTCGCCCTCGGCATTCTGGAACAATGTCTGCTATTTCTTGGTGTTCTGCGCTTTTAAATCCCTTATCACTTTGAACATTCTTTTGGTTGGAAAGAAGCCAAAAGATTGACTTATTCTTATTCCACAAGGAAAAAATAAAACTCTTTAATTCCTATACTATGCAAATTTAAGTCCTTAATAATCACACGTTTTAAAACATCACTATTTATTCATCATTTCAGTGCATCTTTAGAAGCGAGCTGAAAGCCAGTCTTATGTGAAGGAGCACATGCTACACTAGCAAGCAGGGTTTAGACGATGTCCTACTGAGCTGTGGGTTCCAAGTCTGGCCTTGACTTGCTCTGTGAACTTGAGAGAGTGATTTTGGCTCTTGTTACATGGGGAGTTTACAGTAGTAGCTCACCCGCGCGGGTTCTTCCCGCTGTCCATCTCTGAGGGCAGGTTAATCCTTTGTGATGGGCCCAAACCTGCCTTGTTTGTGAAGTGACTTCAGCCGTCCCCTTGTCGCCCACACCCCACCAGGAGTCTGGGGACACCGTGGAGAGATGTGAGCCCTGCCTGCACCATCTCCTTACCGCCATCCCTCAGAACAGCTGGGGAAGTTTTAAGACTAGGTAACTGGGCGGAAACTAGAATTGGATCTTCTTTGGGGATTGGATACTAGTTCAGCCCAGATTCAACTCATTTTTAAAAAAGATAAACAGTTATCTGCTATACTTCACTGGAAAACACCAAGCTGTGAACTCAGGAAATCGCCTGCTAATCCCTTTGTCGCCACCCACTCACATTATGAAAGATGGAGAACTTCTATTTTCACATTAATTCTCGGAAAATATTTTGACAGATTCAGTACGCAGTAAAGTGATAAGCTTTTGTTACATGTGTTCCAAATCATCCTGTTATCACTGGATATATCGATTAGCTTAGTACATTCTGAGCCAGTCGTAAAAACAGGCTGCTCACATTCTGTGTTAAAGAATAAGAAAAATTGACAAGTAGATAACCATATTGATTCGACCCAAATAGTAAATGCAAAGGGCTTTAGAGAGGAGTTATAAACTCTTTACGGCTGTTGTAAGTCTCTTCAGTATTTTTTTAATTGATGTGAAAACAAATAATCTTTAATTAACTATCTTTTTAAGAAGTACTGTGCTTTGGTTGCCAAACGGAGTTTATAATATCAGTGACTATAATAAAAACCTCTCCTTTTTCTACTTTATAATTTACATATGCTTTCACATTCATCATCTTATTTTCCCCCACCTGTATTGACGTGTGATTGACAAGTAACAGTTGTGTATGTTCAAGGTATACAAGATGTTTTGATATACGTGAACATTGTGAAATCATTTCTATGATCAAGCTAATTAACATATCCATCGCCCCATATAGCTGCTGGTTTGGGAGTGTGTGGTGAGAGCACTTAAGGTTTACTCTCTTTGCCAATTTCACGTATACAGTACAGTATTGTTAACCGTAGTCACCATGCTGTACAGTAGATCTCAGAACTTAGTCATCTTGTGTAACCAGAACTTTGTACCGCTTGACCAACATCTCCCCCTTTCTCCCTCCCTGTAGCCATCTTATTTGGATCCTATTCTAAGAGAGTCCAGGATTATCATCATTCCCTTTTCATAGATCAGAAGTGTAATCTGAGAGAGACTTAGAGTTTTTTGCCGAAAGTCACACAGCGAGCAAGGGACCCTTCAGGGACTAGAAGCCAGGTCTTTGGTGCCATTTCCTTGATGGCATTTGGTGCCCAGGGTGCTACTGTATATGTATGGGTTAATTTTTTCAAAGTAGCTTCTCTGCTGGCACATAAGGGGCAAGAGAATAACAAGCTGAATCTAGCTTAAGTTGAAATTCCCTTGCTGGGTTCATATTTCAAAAGTCTGGGGCCAAGCATACCAAAAGAGCAATTTTTCTTGTGGTATTACAGGTTACAGTCATGTGTTTTTCATTTGCAAATATGGTGAGAAGTAGTGTTTTTGCAATATTCCTAAATGAGTAACATATGACACAACTTGTTAGAGGATCTTTTCTTGGTTCATAAATTTTCTGAGTTTTTGCCTATTTGGTAAGATGACTTTAGCAGAGCGCTCAGACGACATAGCTCAAATTTGGATTTCTGGGGCTGAAACACAACCACCGTGGAGCTAAACCTGACATGTGAATGAGAGGTCAGTAAAAAGCGGGCAATGTACATGATCACTGTAGAAAGTACGAGTAAGACTTCTCTCAAGTGTTTGACACCCCCCCCCACCAAGTAGACTGATGGAAACAGCTTACAGATCATCAAATTACAAGAGTAGTTAACAAAGGACAGGCAGGATCCCTGGCTTTTATTCGTAGGTACTACGTGGGTGAGTCTCCCTGGACGTCCGCGCAAGAATGCAGGACCGCCTGCCCGGAAAGTCACTGTGAGCTTAAGCAAGCTACGTAGATATGAAATGTCTTTGAAAAATGTATAAGACTCTGGAAATGGAAGATATATTAGCTTTCTGTAGATGTCCTAACAAAGTATCATAAACTGGATGGCTTAAAACAACAGAAGTATGTTCTCTCGTGGTAATGGAGGCTAGAGATCCACAAAGGTGACGGTAGGGCTGAACTCCCTCCACTTGCTCTACGGACAAATCTTTCCTTGCCTCTTCTACCTTCCAGGCGGCCCCTGGCCTATAGCAGCATCGCTCCCTTTGCTGCCTTCCCCTTCACCCGTCTTCTCCTTTGTAGGTCTCTCTGTGTCCTCTCCTCTTCTTGTGAGGACGTGGATCATCGGATTTAGGGCCCACTCAATATCCAAGATGATTTCATGTCTGGATCCTTAACGAATTACATCTGCAAAGACCAGATTTCCAAACAGCCATACTCTGAGGTTCTGGGTAGACACGAGTTTTGGGGGTCAGTAGCCAACCCACTATGAGAGGGGTCATTCCTCCACTTCCCAGACCAGGAATGGAGGGAGGCCAGGCAGTCTTCATTGTGAAAAACCCAAGCTGGTCCAGAGGAGGCCGAGGGCTCCCCCATCTCAGAAGCCACCTCACGTTCGGAGCCCAGTTCTCTAAGCTCTTCAACTTGACTGTGCCTCGAAGCGAGATCATTTTTGTGGATAAACGATTAAAGTACGACTGTGGAAGAGTGATTTTTTTAAAAACTTTTAGAATAGTAAGAATGAAGGTGGTTTTTTTTTTTTCTGTTTAAGTAGTAGAGAAGAAAGAATTTGTCAATGCAATGGACTCGATTACGAAGGGGAGCTTAGGTGGGCAGGCATATTCTGTGAAATGAATATTTTCAGTTGTGTGGACCATCTGGTCTGTGGCAGGTACTGCGCTCTGCCACTTCATGTGAGGGTGAATGGGCGTGGTCATGTGCCAGTAAACTTTTACATTCGAATACCGAAACTCCAATACTGTGTATTCCCATGGGTCCTGAGATGTTCTTTTGATTTCTTTCAACCATCTTAGAGCGTAAAAACTATTCTTAGCTTATGAGCCATACAAAACCGGGCAGTGGGCTGGTTCTGACTTAGAGAACTTAGTATGCCGACCCCTGGACGAGATCTAGACAAAGCCTCGGAAAGCAAGATACATTTGCTATCGTCTGCGTGTCATCAACAGGAAGACAGCTTTGAGCAGAGAGGGGAGAAAGGTCAGCCCTGCAGCACGTAGAGGGCAGGATCCTAGAGACAGGAGAGATGTCAGTAGTCAAGGTAGAACTGGCCCCTGGAGTAGAGGCTTTGCTAGATCCGTATACAGGTGGATAAGAAGGCTCTGCATGCAGAATTAGAAATGCCTTTCGCACTACAAATCACATCACCATTCGGGAGGGTTCTTTTTCCTTGGTAACTCATGAGGTGATGATGATTTATCTTTTGTTGTCTTAGAATGGGAGTGCCTGGGCTCCCGGGGCCCCGAAGTATGGATTTGACTTGGGCGTGGGATGATAGGGATTTTTTAAGATCCCGGGAAGAGCAAGTCCTCTTGCACAGCCTGAGACTTTGAGTTCAACGGGACAAAAGGACCAATGGTCTGTGGCAGCCTGCACAGGCTGACGTGTGGGGGTGGGGCATTTGTGCACTTGTCTCCCTGGGAGGCCTGAGAAGCCAGTGGACTTCTAGGGCAGTAGCTAGGCTCTGAAGGACTGCTAGGAGAAAGGATCTATCTCCTTAAGGCTTTAAAGATGAAACGAGGTTGAGCTAAGGCTTCAAAAAACTAATATACGTGAGTTGATGGAAAGAAGGGAGTCAGATCTTAGCCAGATCAAATGAATTGAGATAAAGCCTTAGAAGTTGGTGGAGTTTCAAGGGCCATGCTCCTGTGATGGGGGGGTGCCATGGTAGCTCGCTGCTCGAAGTATGTACCATAGAAGAATTGTTATATCTGTGTCATAATTTTATTAATGAGGTTGGTGGTGGCCAAGGCAGCTGCCATCTTGCACGGTCTCAGGAGTCCCCGTTCACATAGGCTACATGTGTGAACAATGACTCCCGAAGCTGGTTTTAAGAAATGGTGCTGGCTTTAGAGCAAACCTGCTGTTGGACCTCCCTTTGCCTGTCAGCGTCTAATTCATCCAGGTCTTCAGGCGAACTTACTGGTGAAGCTGGCCTCCTCTGGGATACCCAGAAATGCCCTCCCAGGCACCCGCTGGAGATGCAGACCAGGGTGCTCACCCTGAGTAAGGTCTCAACAGGCACAGCCACACAGTCTCTCGGCAGCTCTGCTCGATTTGCTTGAACAAATGTGATCTTCAGATCCTCGGGAAGATCAATAGATCTAACATCCTCCCAGGCAAGACAGATGGGTAAAGAGGACCCACATCAGAGAATTCAGCTTGAATCCACAATCCATCTATAATAAATCTCAAAGAAAATGGTATTGTTGGATATTTGAGCACAACATTTGGCCCAAGAAGGACATAAAAAAACCCCAAGTGTAATATTTTGACTTGTTCACATTGAGTCTCATATTATGAATTGTGATGTCTTAAATCTGAAAATATTGTCATCTGTATCATTGGAAAGGTCCATTAGAATATCTATAAGACATATCTTCTTTTATCTGTTTGTTTTATTCATTCATTGATTCAACAGACTTTTATTGAGCACGCATTATGTGCTGGGCACTATGCCAGGAGCTTGAAGGCCGAGGTGTTGAAGACATGTTGCCTGATCTTAAGTAGCTTAAGTCAGAGGATGTGGACACAAAAACAGAAAAATCACAGTGAAAAATAATAGATGGTTGTTGAGTATTCTTTGGGAGTGGAGAGAATGGCTAAGACTGTCTGAAGTGTTCAGGAAAGCCTCTTCAAGAAGGTAGTAACTGATATGCTGGCTCTTGTAGCGTGATTGGAAGTTGTCTTGGTGAAGTGGTGGTAAGAACATTTCCTACAATGTCAGCCCACATCAGGCTGTAAATGGGACCGATGATTCCTGAGAGGCAAAATAATCCATTCTGTTTGGGGAGTTCGGGTGGAAGATTGGTTGGGAAGATTGGGGTCTTAGTCAGCCCTAGGTGTTGAGGAGCCTCTTAATGCTCTAAGTATGGCAGGTGGTGTTTTAGAAAAGTCATGCCAGAGAAGGGATTGGCCAGGATTTCAGGAAGGGAGTAGCAGGCATGATAGGGCTGCTGAGGTTTGAGGCAGAGAGAGCACTGAGCAAGCTATTCAATTGTTCCAGGCCAGAAACGCCAGCAATTTGAATTAGGGCCGTTTTTGAGATTTTTAAGGTTGATTTGATGAGATTCAGGGATCAGTTAGAGGGGCCATTGAGAGGAAGCCGGCAGAGAGGGTCTAAAATGACTTCAAGGTTTCTAGCTTGGGCAGTCAGTGGATGGGGACACCATTACCCAAGATTCTTTACTTTGACACCCAAATCCTCACAAAGCAGGTACATTTCTTCTCTCTCTTTTATGATAGATATCATTAAAAAATGATATTATAGGGTTTGGTTGTCATGATATTCGATTAATGTTTTCACAGTGCTTCTTGTGCAAGGCTTTGTACAAAAAGTCATGATTATTTTCTTATGCTTCGATGAAGGATTTATTTCCTATAAATGGCCTTTTTGGTTCTTCACTTAAAAATTAATATCTTAACTCAGAAAGATTCTAGTATTTCAGAGAACATGGGAAACTATGCTGAATACTTTCTTAGAAATCACAGAATTGGAAGTGACAATTTTCTATAAGTCATGGAGTATATGAAATACTATATTATGTTTTGTATGGTGTAATTTTTGAAAATTAAATGAATGCATTTCCAGTTGAATTTCTCTTGTAATGATAGCTGTGGACTCTGCTATGATCCTTCCTGATTTTTTTCCCGTTAGACTCACGCCATCTCCACAGGGAACGTGCTTACAGTGGAGTGTTGGGGTAACTTTCCACTCAACACTATCCTCCTCCCGGTCATGATATAATCTTCAGGGAGAAATCGCACCCTTTGATTTTGGTGGAGTTGGAGTAGGGTTATTGCAACTGGTTATTTAGATAAATTGTTACCTTAAAAACTGTTCAGCTCTGCTTGCTCGCCTTTATTTGGTGGACATGGTCATTGCCTTTTCGGTTAAGGTCATGAATTTCTGGTAGAAGCAGGAGAAAGGAGAAGAATTGAGTTTACAACATGTTTGCACTCCATGGTTACTAGGATTGAAATTGTATTTTTCAAATACAGGAAAAGATCATAATGTATTTACTCGATTTTACTTATCTACTCCTCTTCTGTCCTCAACTGTTTTACATTCTCTCTGTAACTCCTACATACTTCCTTATTTGGAAATTCTTCTACACCCAGACTTTGGGAGCTGAGAGCCTCATTTTTTGGCAGTGGCAAACATAGAAGCCAGGTGGGAAAAGTTCTCATCAGTCTTGAACTCTAGACTCGTAACTCTGGACATTAAGTTAAAGGAAAAAGTGGTCAGTAGCCTAAAGAGCAATGGTACGGTTTCTAGAATTAGAGAATCTTCATGCTGGAAGGACTCTGCAAAGCCAGCCAGTCCCGCTGGCTTCATAGAGATGCATCAGTCTGCTCTTAGGCTGCATGTTCCTCGCTCAAGAATGGGCAGGTCCTTGAAAGCCACAAGTGAAACCTTCATCGGAGAGTAATTGCAACAAAAATAATCACATGCAACATGGAACTTGGCCACTTTCCACAACTCAAAGATACAGATAAAAGTTCCTTTATTGGGATGGTCCAGCAAATATATTACTATGTGAAAAAAAACAACATCTAGTTTCCATATTTTGACTTATGAAGGAAAAGGCACTCCTACCACATAAATATGTTCTTTTCACCTTCTGGGAGGAAAAGAAAGGAAATTGCAGCTTCGGTGTGTTATCGAATCTTCCTGAAATTAGCCTGTAGAGTTTGGGAAGATTGAAAGATTGAAGGCCAATGCCTTCTACACACACAAAATAAAAAAAAGGCACGCTCTCCATTTGCTTCAGCACTGTTCAGCCCTTAAATAGAGTTAGTCTCAATCCTATTCAAAATGTCCATGTGTTCTTTATCAAAGCTGTGAGATGGCAAAATATGTAATGAGTTGGGAAGAAATTACCAACGAAATGTTACACTTAGTTTGTGGATTTTAATTGCAACATAATTTATTATGTGATTTCCATAGGTAGACATAAATGTTTCTTTCCAAACCGTATAACAATATAACACATAAAAGCCATATAATAAAATAAGCAAAAATTGTACTTGATCACTGTTAAGAAAAGATTACTGTAATTTTTTTTAATGGCAATCTGATAGTAAAGTCAAAGTGGCATGGGGAAAAAAGATTTCACTAATAGAAGTTTAAAAATTGCATCTTCATAAATCAAGAGGATATAGTACTTAGAGCTAGAAATAACAGTGTTGTGAGTCCTGTTTTGAATACGCCATTAGGCATTTTTGTCTTTGCATTCCTATTTAATCTGTACAGCATTATTTATTCCAATAATTAGTGTTAACTTTCTTGGCAGTAGGCAATATAATTACCTTTAAAATTTAAATGGGATAAAAATGCCTTGAGAACATGGTTTAGGAAAACTCTTAATATTTATTTTCAATTGCCTCTTTAATTATTCATTTATGTAGTATTTGGGAGAAAAAATCTTGGAAACTGGGAGGCCACTGACAGAATGACATCCCAGATGAATGGCTTCGTTTCCTCAGTTGGTTGAGTAAGATCCTGGACAGCTGAGACCTTAGCCATGCCAAATGGAAGTGCCACTACCCGTGCGCCTTGCCGATCTAAATATCCTTCGTTTAGATCAGCCCATGCTGCTTTTTCTTGTTCTGATTGGTTCTCCTTAGAATAATTCTCCATCATCATCCCTGTCCCCCTCCCTTTCCAGGTATGTAAAATCCCAAGGTTGTAGCTACTGAATTACAAGCTTCGAACCCTCCATTCCCCAGGCAAGGAGGCACTTACTTTAGTTTATTTGAAGCCTCTTAGTGCCATTTATGTGACTCTTGATTTCAAATATAAATATGAAAGCGATTATTTTCTCAACTATATAAATTAATTAGAAAGCGCTTTTTTAAGCTTAATAAACCCTATAATTCTGAATAAGCATACTGGTTTCAAAGAAAATCAATGTTTCTAAAGATGGGAGGACTAGAACTAGCCTGCTCTGAACCATTATGAAGAACAAAAGCAATCTCCAGGTAACATTGATAGTTATTCATTCATTCATTATGTAGTGAGCACATCTCCATGCATAATGTAGTTTCAGTCTTTATGGGGGACTCGAAAATGTTAGAAGAGACGACTGGGTTTTTGCCAATTCCAGTCAGATGCTTGGCACAGAATAGGTGCTCATTAAACATGTGCTGAATAAGTAAATGAATCCCCAGAAGAAGTGGAGAGTCCGTAGCGTGTCCGAGGCAACCGGAAAACAGTCACAAGAAAACACGTCTTCTCTTGCAGGGTAACAAGGGACAAACAGGAGGGTATTTTAGATGCGGGCCTTTCTTGAAGACGAGGATCCTGAGACTGACCAGCCAACGAGGCTAGGGCTTGAGGAGGTGAGCACTCTAGGTAGGCGAGGGGACTTAGGTGACCAAAGATGAAGAGTAGAAGTAAGAAGAGTTTGGACCTTGTCGGACACCCCTGATGTGCAGAGTACGGCGCTGGGGCTTTGGGGGAGACAGAGTTGGACAAGACTGCACCCTACATTCAAGAAACTTACCTCTAGCGGGGCGACTAAGGTATATGCACAAATAACCCCAGAATGAGACCAAATACCAGGGTTCCAGGAGCCCGTAGGAGGGAGAGGGGCAAGCTGGCGGGCAGATCGAGGATGGGTCTGGGGAAGCATCACCATCTACGCCGGGTTCTGTGAAGCGCTGGGGTTCGTTATCTTCTGGGGCCTCGCACCTTTCTGAGAAGCTGATGAAGCCTCCAGCTCCTTTCCCCAAATGGACAGACCCAAACACTTGTGTATACGATTGCTTTGATTTCCTGAAGACCATCTGTACAGCCTCCAGGGAGTCCCTGAACCCCAAATTGAGACCTCTGGCATAGTGGGAAAAAAAATGGCTTTGGAAAATGGTAAAGCCACATTCAAGTTGCAGCTCCATCACCTCTAGCTATGTGAATTGGCCAAGTTTCTCAAGCCCTCAGTTTTGGCTTTCTCGTCTATGAAACAAGGACAGTAAGACCTGGCTGCAGAGCGAGGTTGTTTTTGAAGTGTGGTCTTTCTTTTATCCATTCCCACCAACAAGTTACTTGTTCTAAAATAATCCCCAGTATGTAACAAGGAATGAGCCTATGGGGCAAAATTAACTGGGAAATATCCCATACTAGATTCCTACGATAAGCAAATTAGAAAATGAGCCTAACTGTTCTCATTTGATATTGTCCATCACAGTGTGCTGGAAGAGTCACGGCCGTGGGTGCGTGTGCATGCATATTTCTGCGTATGTGTGTGAATAATGGGGCTTTGTGGTCTCTTTGTTTCACCCTCCCCTCCGGACGGCTTTCTGAAACCATCTTCCCGTATTTCCCCATGGTCTGTTTTGATTTACTGGTGGATGCCTCGAGATTTTGGTTGGAGCATCCACATTCACACAGAAACACACACACAAACACAAAAGTATACATGCATATATATATATACAAAAGCCTGTATAACAGCAGAACAAAAGCAGCAGGTGATACATACTGTAGTTGTTATACAAATTCATAATGTAGCTTTACAAACATGATATTTAGAGAAGAAGTAAAAGAAGGGTGGCAATGGGTGGTTGGGTTTAAAATCAAAAGTTACTCAGCTGGTCATCATCCAGGTGACTCTGGTTGGCTTTGTGTCCTGTGAGCATTTTGATTGCAGGGCTTGAACGTATGTAATCCTAATTTTAAGAAAACTGGCAGAATAAATACTCAGTGCACAAACAAAAACCCTTCCATTCAGCTTTTCATTGCTGTGCAGTTATTTTCTCCCAAATAAAATGAGTAATTATTCGAAAGTACTTTTAGCACACACACCATGGGGGCTGGCCTTGTTCCTGACATCCACAGTCCTTTGAATGGAAGTGCACGATGGGCCACAGCCAAGTGTCCTGTGAATCTGCATCTCACAGGTTACACGGGAAAGACACGACTGAGAAAGATGCAGAATGGAAGGTCTAGAGAAGAGCGACGCGGTCTTGTGTGAGGCTAGACACTGAGTAGGTATTTCATACATGTATGTCCGTGGTGGGTGGGTGAGCAGGCGGGTGGATGGATGAATGGATGGATGGACAGACGGGTGGTTGTTTGGATGGAGGATGGTGGGCATTTTGAGCCAGCCTAGTGATGTAGCAAGATTAGAATCTTCAGAGTAGATCAAGGCATGGTTACTCCTCACTTACATAAAAAAGGAAAATTTTCAAAACAAGATCCTTGGGATTTGGTTTACAATAGTGAATATTCTGTATTTTTCTGATCGTACACTTCCATAAAATGATCTTAACCTGTATCATTTGGCTTTCTTTCCCTTGGTACTGAGAAACTCCAACAAGTTGATGATTTGGGTAGGTACGAATTCCTAAAGCTCAGGTGTTGGTGAAGTATATTATAGATATTGTGGTGCTCAGGAAATGGCAGATTTTATTCTACTGATGTTATCATTATCAGAAAGATAGTCATTCTGGAGCTGGACGAGTGGGTATGCATTTGGCTACATCGCACCCTTGCCTGAGGTGAGCGGGGTGGAGAGATCAGAAGAGAACATGACCAGCAACAAGCTGATCTAACTTGTGGTCTTGGGTCTTCTTGTATCGGGCAAGTCGCATCTCTTCTTTGAGCCACGTATTTCTCGGCTCTGTCAGAGGGAGAGGTAACCCTTGCTTTCCTTTCCTTCAAAGGCTACATGAAAATATACCGAGGCGAGGGACGTGCAGGTGCTGTACACACCACGAAGTGCTTTATGCATGTAAGACGAGAGCGTCCCAGATCCTTTTCTCTGCCCGCTCGATACCACATACGTGTCCTTCATCGCCGTGGTTGCGAACAGTGTATCCGTCTGTGTAGTAGTCAGCAGCTGCATGGATTGATCGTTGAGGTTCAAATATCATGTTTTGAGCTCTCGCTTGGCATGTTTGCAAACCTCGAGACTTGCCCACAAGGAATTGCCTTTTCTGCTTCACTTGCTTAGGAGGAGGGGACGGTCCGGAGGGGTCCTGGAGCATTGCTGTGTTAATTCGGCCCACGTGCATTTTACATGTTGGTCTCGGGTCTTTCTAAGTGCAGAGTTTACATCCAGGGCCTGTGCTCCCCTCTCCTTTGCTGAGTCGTAACTGCAGTTTTTGTAAGCTTTCCAAAGCTGGCCGTGCATCATTCCACTCAGCCGTTCTCGCGACAAAACATGAGCCCCAGATGCTTTACCTGTTCCTGGTCAAGGTTTAGGCCCGAGCTAAACTTGTAGTTGGCATCTTGTCTCTCGGAAGACCACTTTTCTGGGATCGCTGACTTTTGTTGCCTTTTGAGACTCGGGGAACTGTTTAGGACATTTCCTTTTATGAGGCAGCATTGCCCAATGGAAACTTGCTTTCTGTTGACTTTACATCATTAAAATGAATTTGTGCCTGGCTCACATTAATTTTACCCATACCTAATTGCTCTGAAGTTACCCCGTGTGAGAGCCTATGCAAACATTTTAAATGAAGATAAGCTAATGCACAATCTCTATCTGAAAGGCATTAAAAAATTTAAAAGCATCGTCATCGGAGAGGAAGTGATGGGGAGGCTCTTCTTAATCTAAGTGGGATCGTTATTGTTAGAAAATGATTAATGAATATAATTGGCCTTCCCTAATCAGAAAGCTTTCAAATTAGAGTCAGCGCTTAGAATTCTGACTTCTTTCAATTCAGCAATGCCGAACAGTTTTGATTTTGAAGGAGGCTTTTGGTTGGCCTTTAAGTTTGGACATTTAATTCCTAATGTAGTCTCTTTCTGCAGTGTGGTATGTGAGCCCAAATAACATTTGCTGAGAAATGCAATTCGTTTCTACAAAACATTTTTAAAAGGCAATATAGCAAGTCTGATAAAGGGATCACCTGTAAATACATCATTAATGAGGCAGAGTCCAATTTCCTAACCTGGCCCCTCTCTTCAAAGCACAAATTCCTGTAACCGCTCGAAAGAGCACTTAGGCACTCAGAACAAATATATACCTGGCCACCTACAGACCTATTTGATTTTCTGAATGTCAGAGAAGAGCTCCAGAGTTTAAAAGTGAACCTCAGTAAGCAAGTATCAATTTACAGAATGAGTACCCCGGTCGCTAAATTGAGAAATGCAATTGTAATTATTTGGCGAAGTGGAAATCAGGTCATTGGAGTTGCACGTTGGTGGTTGCGCCATAAACTCAAAAGAGAAATGTCTTCATTTTTTTAACCTCAGGTTTGTTAGGACCTATTTTTCCATGGGCATTATCTATATTATATATGTTTAGACAGCAAGCAGTTCTGAGGATCCAACAGCTTAAGTGGAAATAAATGTGTACTTGTTAAAAAGCTTTTCTAGTGTACAAGGAGGGAACGTTGCTTTTCTGATTTAAATAGCATAACTTAGGACAGGATCCAGGTTGGACATTTCCAACTAAAGACATTTCTGTAGGTGCTTAAGTTCAAATTAAATGCATTGAAACCCAAATTAGAATCAATCTGATGTGAGCCAGTTTAGTCTGAGCCGCAGTCCTGGGCAATGACAAGCGAAGTGCTAGGTCAGGGCTTAGCTCGGCTCTTGGCACTGAGTCTATGGGGCATGGCTGGGGAAGGGGGAAGGGCAGATGGATGAATAGTGACCAGTGGCTAGAAGTAATGTAATAATTAGTTCGGTATACTCATTAGTTCTTGCATTATTTAAACAAAACCAGGAACATTTTCAACCCAGTTAGTTATGCCTGTCCCATAGCAGAGATTATTGGAGGATGCCAAAGGAACACACTGGGTCACCTAAAGCATTGGCATAGAGATTTTAAGGTTTCATTCCTGTTTAGTGCAAATTAGCACAGGGGGTGACTTGATTTTCCTATGAGTTTGAATATTTTTTAATAGTGGTAAAGTATTCGGAATTATGAATACCTAAATGAAATGTCCAAACTCTAGAATGGGACGATAGAATACTTTTGGACAAACAGCTATTCCAGTGAAATATCACTGTAGATAGGAGCCATTTTGGAGGTCATGTTCGTGAAAACCTAAGGGCTTTGAAATTTAATGTTCCGAATTGCCATAGATCGCCCTTTTTCTGAAGAGCTCCCTCCTAGTCCCCTACCAAAATATTACTTTATCTTCATTTTTTAAAAATTGCCAGTCTATTTAACTCTTTTGTAAAATTTCAAAACTCTAGTATATCACTTTCATTCACTCATATCATTCTCTTTGTCTCTTTTTCTTTCCCTCCATCCCTCCCTCTCTCCTCCCTCCCTCTCTCTCCCTCACCTTCTCCTATACTCCGTCCCTCCCTACCCCCCCCAACTCTGATATGTCCTTTCATTTTCTTCTCAGGAGATTTGAAGTCCAAAGGCCTATGTACTTTATAATTTCAAAAATCACCAACAAGGAATCCAGTAGCCTATTGGCAGTGGAAATTGTCAAGTCTGTGATTTTTAGCAAAATCTAAATGAATCTGGCCTAAGTAATAAAAATGATAATAAACTGTTGCATTTCTATAAAGGTTTCCATTCTGACAAATTCCTGACAATTTCATATATATATATATATCTCATATATATACCTGTAATTCAGAAACGGAGGAAAGAAGTGAAATCATTGACCTGGTTTCACACGTGATGAATAAGAGGCCCAGGCAGTGAGAGATGCCACACCTTCCACCAGCGGGTCCTCAGACCCTCACATGAATGTGCACAGCGGCAGCGACCCCTTCTCTTCTGCTCTTCATCCGGCCAGGCAGCCCACGGGGGCTGAGCACCTAGTCTGTGCTAGATACTGTCACAGCGTGTGACCCACATGACAATAGGAGTTGTTCTGAGTGGGATACTTTGGAAGTGAAGAGACATGAGCCAGTGCTCAGGCTGTCGACCCCAGCTGAGGGACCTGTAGACAAGTGACTTATTAGCCTCTCTAAGCTTCTCTTGTCTCAACTGCGGAGGAGAATCACCCACCCACAGGTGGCGTGTGCGCGGTGCCTCATGGCCCCTGGTTTGCACAGTAAGTCCCCCAAAAGCATTCATTTCTTCCTTTTCCCTGGAAACGTTCCCACCACTGGAATCCTATGCATTTTTGTCTAATACTGAATGGCCCCGAGCACATGCTGTCTTCTGTCGGGATGCATAGCACACACGTACTTCTTCTAATGCTATTTGGATCATAATTCATTGGAGAGCTGGGCATGCCTTATTTATCTCCGCATTTACCAAGAAACCATTAATTAATTGATTAGCTACTGATGGAAAACCCTCATTTAACAGAAATATTTTTAAAACAAGGTAGGTATAGGGAGGCAGGTAAAATAAAGCATGCCTGCGTGGAGTGAATACACAACAACTTGGGGAAATTAAAGAGCTCTTGTGGACTCGTGCTCCAGCAGTGGCTATGACCAAGGGAATTTTCCCAATTAAATTCTGATACCAGAATCATCAGTTTGAATTTCGTAAAACACATACTGCGTTTTCATCGGAACAGGGTGAAAGTGAAGAAGTGGCCATCTGTATATGACAGGGTTTCTATTAAAAAAAAAAAAAACAAACAGAACAAATGATCAGGTTTTTAAATAGTTTCAACTATTTAAAAAAAATCTTGCCAAGAACTTGCTTTAAAACTTGTAATTTTGTCCATTTTGGGATGAGTTTGAGGTTTGTTTTTTTTTAGATGTTTAAAAATAACTTACAGAGATTGCAAAAATTGGAAGTTTTCTCATGGTGGTAGCCTTGTTTCTTTATTTTTAATTAAAGTCAATTAGGTGCATATCAACGTGTTGATTTGGTAGCAGCAAAAAATTCAGTACTGGCTTTCATAGTAGAAAAATGTTGAAAGGCATATTTTCAAATGTCATTTAGTTGATGAGATTTAGAGTTTTCTACATATTTAGTTTGCTCCTTAAGATGATATTGGTACTTAGATAAGAGCTCATTATCTTGAGACTTTGATTTCCCTTCTGCTTGATCCTGCTGTGAAACCAAAAGCTTGTGTCTGTAACTTCCTAGTCTCCTTCTATACAGTGTTTTTTTTTTTTCTTTTGCTGTACAACCCAGGGTGTTGGAAGCATATCAAAGGGTTGACTAGACACTGATGTTTAAACAGTTAAAGGTATTAGAGAAACCCAGCTGGGTAAAGAATTTGGACTTACATATGATAAATAAATCTCATTGCCTTCTGCTTTTCTCCTCCTCTTCTTCTCCTTTTTTCCATTCTGAATACCTGCCCTGCACTAGACATCAGATGCCCTTACATGGATGCCTTCTAGACATCGCGCCCCATACTTCACTAACACGGAGCAGTTGATGGTGCTACCATGTAATCACCTAAGATCCCTTCCCACTCCCTCTTGCTCTGTCGCCTATCAGTCATGAAGCCCTGCTTTCCTTTACTTTGAAACTAGAGCTCCAGCCCTTTGGCCATCACCTTATACCTGCTTTTCTTGCCTCTCGTCTTGTCCTCCTTCCCCTCACCCCCCGCTCCACCGTGCCTTCTCTACCTTGCAGCCAGGCTGACCTGTGAGTGTGTCCCGTTGCCTAAAGACAGAGGTTAAGCCTTTGGGATCACCTCTTGACCTGACCCTTGCCATAAGTGGGTGGCTTAAACAAGACACTTGGGTTTTTTTTGGCACTTCTTGAGGCTGAGAGTCCAAGGGCTAAATGTCAACAGGATCGATTTCTTCTGGGGCTTCTCTCCCTGGCCTGTAGATGCCCTCTCCTCCCTGTGTCTTCCATGGTCTCCTGTGTGTGTCTTTGTGTTCTACTTTGTTCTTGTAAGGACACCACTCATCGGATTAGGCCCGAATGACCTCGTTTTAACTTAGTCCACTTAGTCTCCAAACACAGTTACACTCTGAAGTACTGGATCTTAAGGCTTCGGTATACGAATTTGGAGGGGACAACTCAGCCTGTAACACTTGCTTTTCTGACCCTGGCAGTCCAGGGACACATCCCTGCTGAAGGCCTATCTACTGTATGTGGAAACATACATCAGGAGTACGATTCTTACAGTGGGCTCCTGGGGTGCTGGGGAGTCCCTAGGTTTTAAGCATGTGTGCCCCCCACGACCGCTGCTGGGCAGAGAGCGTATCTTCTTGTAGTCCATGGATTCGGTTGACCCGATTGCTTGAGCGGCCCTGCCAACGGTCTGTTCTGTAGGGCAGAGGTGAACAGATGCCCTTTGATAATGTTGGCTCTACCGCCGGATCCCAAGGGCTTTCCCCCTAGCAGAATGCCATGCTGATGTGATCAGATCTAATCATTTGCTTTCGGCAAGCCTATTTGAAAAACTTTATCCTTAGCTCTTCTGAGTTGATTTGCTGCCACAGAGCGAACTTGGATACTCAGAGAGCAGTTGGTTAGCCTTGGTGCATTTTGTCACCTTCTAGATGAATGGAATCTACTAGCTATCAGTTCATTCAGAAACATACGAATTATCAATAGCCTATTTTCTCCCTGGTATGTTTGATTGACTAGCATTGTTTGCGGCTTCTAAAGGATTGTTTGTGTATACAAAATTCCAGACATGCATGCAGTCGAAATATGAAATTAAAATGTTATTGAAAGACTCAGGCTTTCTCAGCCAGGCCTCACAGCTCATCTAATGGGAGGCCTGTTTGAATCAATGGACCCCTGATGTGGTCAGACCCAGACTGCTCTGGTCAGAGGAGAGGAAGTGTCTAGGATCATAGATCTTCCAAAGGAAAAGTGCTGCTCGCCTGCACGGACTGCAGTTTGCAGTGAGGGATCGTCAGCAAGAGAGAACTTGATAAATTCAACCATAGCGAACACGTATTTGAGAAAGAGAATGCCTCGAACGGTCAGCATATTCAGCTGACCCTTGAACAATGCTGGGGTTGGGGGGCCAACCTCTGTGCAGTTGAAAATCCATGTCTAACTTTTGACTCCCCCAAAACTTAACTATAAATATTCTACTTAGCTGACTGGAAGCCTTACTGATGACATAAACAGTAGACACATACATTGTATGTTATGTGTATCATGTACTGTATTCTTTTTTAAAAATTTTATTTGTTTGAGGGAGAGAGCGAGAGAGAGCGAGCACGAGCAGGGTGAGGGGCAGAGGGAGAAGCAGACTCCCCACCAAGCAGGGAAGCCGATGCGGGACTCAATCCTCAGGTCAGGATCATGACCTGAGCCAAAGGCAAAGGCTTAACTGACTGAGCCACCCAGGCACCTCATATACTGTATTCTTAACAATAAAGTAAGCTAGAGAAAAGAACATGCTATTAAGAAAATTATAAGAGGAAATACATTTACAGTATTGTCCTGTGTTTCTAAAATAAAAATCTGTATATATGTGGACCTGTGTAGTTCAAACCTGTGTTGTTGAAGGGTCAACTCTATAATCCTTCAATGGCAAGTCAAAGATCACTCTGTCACCTGGCAGAAAGCTTTTTGTTTTCCACTGGATCAACCATTACCACCAGCTCTCTGGCCATGTGGATCGAAGACGTGTTGAAATACAGGGCATGAAGGAAGGACCCATAGGGATCATCTAGTCCAAACCGCTCGTTTAGACATTGGGGGAAAATGAGGCCCAATGAAGAGAGGCAACATGTCGCATGGGACAATGTGTCATGCCAGCGACAGGGCAGGGACCAGGATTTAGATCTCCTGACCCTCAGTCCAGCCTTCGTTCCTCAGCATGCTGGGGCGATTAGAGCTCACCAGTTCGAGGGATCGTGGCCAACCCGCTCAGTGGAGGGCAGTAGAGCTCAGTGGTTTAGGGCTTACATTCCAGAACCAAACTGCCTGAGTCAGGCTCTCATATGAGCTCTGTGACCTTCAGCAAGGTGTTCTGTTTGTATTAGTGTGCTATGGCTGCCGTAACGAAGTTTCCCAGGCTGGACGGCTTAACCCACAGGAGTTTATTTCCTTACAGTTCTGGAGGCTGGAAGTTTAAGATCAAGGTGTTGGAAGGGTTGCTTTCTTCTGAGGGCTCCTTGGCTTGCAGGTGGCAGTGTTCTCCTGGTGTCCTCACCTGGTCATACCTCTCTACACATCTGTGTCCTGATCCCCTCTTCTTATAAGGACACTGGTCATATTGGATTAGGGCCCAACATATTGACCTCATTTTACCTTAATTACTTCTTAAAGGCCTTATTTCCAAATATGGCCCATTTGAGGTACTGGGGTTTAGAACATTAACATATGAATTTTGGGCGGACACAATTCAGCCCATAGCCATGACTCTAGGTCTGGGTTACCTGATCTGCAAACTAGAAATGATAATAGGTCCTACTCCAAAAAGGTGTGGGAATTCAGTGAGTTGGCTCCCGTAGAGTACTTAGAGCAGTACATCGTATGTGGTAAGCCCTCATAAAGCCTTACCTAATACTCTGGAAAGTTAGGTTCAAAATAGTTTTGAGACTATTTTGTTGTCGACCATATAAACACAGCAACCGTATACATTCCTCGTTTCTGATGGATTTTTAATTCACAAACCGACTAAGACCAGATCTAAAACACTTTGTTAAATCAGACTGTTCCAAATGGATCAGTATAATTTGAAACACACTGAACCTTCATACAGAGGGTTCTGAGAGCTGGAAACAGATTTTTAAAGAGACAGTCTTGGATAATGCCCCCAAAAGGTAAAAATAACTAACAAAGGAGAGAATTATGGTTCTGTTTGTGCTTCTAGTCTCCTGGGCTATTATTTAATAAAACCTTCTTTCTTGCTCAGTTGGCTAGCACTGGAAATCTCTTTTGGGCCTAGCATCCTGGTGGATGGAATGTATGAAATACAGACTTTTGAAAATGTACATACATTTTTCTACTTTCATTCGTTTAGTCAACAAATGCTTATTTCATATCCGTATATCTTACATCACGGTAATTATCGTCTCTCCCCTAAGAAACTGATAGTGTAGAGGGGAGATAAAGGATTACCAGTGGATGAAATGAAAGAGAGATGAGTAGGGGGCCACTAACTGAGGAGCCCTAATTCGACCTAAGAGAGCCTGCAAAGTTTCCCAGCGGATATGAGTGAAGAGCTAAATCATGAACTATGACTATGAATTGGCCACAGAACCAAATGAGGAGAAAAATTAGGGTGCAGTATGCGTAAAGGCTAGGGAATCTGGAAGAACATGGTGGTGAGTGGACCCACCATAGTTTGCTGTTGCCGGACCATCTCATGTGCTGACCAGAGTGCTGAGACTGAAGGTTCTATGCCATCCTCAGGAGGCCAGGCTTGTACTCTGTAAAGGGGGAGTTGGCGTACATGATGGCCAGCATTACCGATAGCTGCACTCACTCCCAGTGGGTCTGAATGAGGCCTCCGACTCTACCTCGACACAGTCATAGCTGTTCATCACCCGGAGTTGGCCTCTAGCCTAGCTGTAGGCAGTGGCAGTTATCAACAAACAAAATTAAGTCAGAAACATCTGTCTTTCCTAAAAACCACTAGTCTTGGAGTCACAGTCTTAGTATTTTTGCTTTCTCTTAGGGACAAATGATTTTTTCACAAATCCAAACAAAACAAAACCCCTGAGATTACCTATAACAAGGTAGTCTTTTAGAACACAGTATATCGGTCAACATTAACCAATTTGTATCACAAGGGTCCACGGGCTGCACATAACATTCTGGAAAACTCAACTCAATTTTCAGTGTGCTGTTTTAATACTTGTGTTTTTGTTCACCAGGGAAGACGTTGCTGTTAAGGTAAATTAAGCTTAAATGGTCACTTCTGATTTTGGTGAGTTTTGTCTAATTTTTAAGAATCACAGGTTACTAATTTCTGGCAAGATGAAGTCACATTTATTTTAGCACTAGCCATATATGCGTATAAAACTTAAGATATAGTTGCACATTCTATTCACTTTCTTGTGCTATGAATGTAGAGATAATGGATGTTATCAACGTATAGCAAGGCTCTCACAGGTTAGTTTCTCCAGGAAGCCAACTCTGAGAATGGGATCCGTACGTGGGGAGCTTTTTGGGTCAACACCTATGAAGGAGTAAAGAAACTGAAATAACCTTTCGGAGTTGTCCCAAATCGACACCAGGTGCCAGGCCTTTAAACCCCTGCATCATCCAGTTACTGGATACGTGCTGTCCCCAGGGAGGGGATGCGACTTTGGGTGAAGAGCTCTCTTCAGCTAAGGGCAGTGCCTGGGAAGGTAACTCAGTTGAGGGAAGCCAGCGGCCAACTCTCGCAGCTGCTGGAGGAAATGGTGCTTCTCTCTGGAATAGGGGCAGGGGCCTGGGCCACTGGGGGATACTACATGGACGCATGCATTTACACAAATCTGCATGTTCTTTGCATCTGATGGAAAGTGGGCTTTCCATTGATGATGGTGCACTTAATAGATACTTAACTTAGACTTTTCCTGCCTGGCTTTAGTTCTTCTACTGTTCCTCTCTGGAGTACCCTGATGTATGTGTCTTTTCCTTAAACTGTCTCAAACCAGTTGATGTAACCCGATACTTGTTTCTGACCCCTTGGACCAAGCCGCTTGGGGAAAGGCTATCATTTTCTATATACTGACATAATTCTTTCTTTCGTATGCCTGTGAGTGCCCGAGCCCATTGGCTGTGCCTGCCAAAGGGGAGGAAGCCATTGTTTGAATCCTATGAGTGTTTCTGGCCTCAACCTGCCAATAAGCTGTCATTTGGTATAGACTTAGGTTGAATTAAAGTCCCTTAACTCATGCCACCCCTTCAAAATGAAAGTAAAAATCAGAGTCCCATTTAAGAATGAGATACCCAAGAACAGAAAGCTGTGTAATTGGCTAGGACCAGCCTACTGCTGGTGCATTATTATGGGGGAAACTCTGTTCCCTGGAAAAGACCCTTAATTCACAGGCGTGTGCTCTAGGGCATGACTCTTGTTAAGCTTAAAGGGACAATTGCATACAATCTAGTGTCCATCCACCTTGCCAGGTAAGGGGTGGAAGAGGGGGCAGTGAAGCTCATCAAGTTCCCAAGCTGCCCTTGAGTAACATGTTTGAGTATTTTCAGATCTTAAAAGAAAACACTGGCTTCATTGGGCATAAATTACCTGGGGTTTGTTTGAATCTTCTGATGCTCTAACTCAGGAGAGATACAGTCAGAGAAGCATTCGCATTCATGCTGCAATTGTCATTTAATTAAAATGAACGAGTTTAGGAGAATTACTTGGTTAACCATTTCCAGTAAGGGTTTTTGAGATTCTGTGTTCAGTTTTTAAATTTGAAAATAGAATGTCTGTTTCGAACTATGCACGGGGTAGCATAAAGCAGATGATGTCTTAAGCACCATACATCCTGCCCACTCAGTTACCATTTGTGTGGGCTGGGTTTTATTTCTAGCCTCATTTTCACTTCCCAAATATCGACTGAGCGCCTACCAAGTAGGAAGCGGTATTCGTCTGATAAGACCCCATCTGGTGACAGGTGGCGAGGCTATGCATTTGGATGGCGCTGACGTCCGGGCATGATGGAATCAGAGCCATTGGAGACCGTGCCCCAACCCTGTCTGAGATAATGACACTGTGGTCTAACGCGTGTATAGAGACTCGGAAGACAGCCCTGATAAATAACAATACTATCTGACAGCAAATAATCAACGCGGGAAATTTAGGCCACAGCAGCTTGCTTGCTCTTTACACTGTCATGGCTGATTGGTTATTCTCATCACCCTTTGTTTAAAATCATTTCGGAATTAATTGGCATTCATTAACGAAAGTCTTTGCAGTGGAATTGCAGAAACAGTCATTAATGTAGCTAATAAACATAAAAAAGAAAAAAAGGTCCTATTACTGGGTCCCTACAGGCTGTTAACTAACATTTTGAATAAGAATACATAAACATAAATTAAACATTTTTCAAACTGCTAAGAATGTGGGAATTTCACACGGTGGTCTGTAATAATGCTTTGAACTTATTTGTTCCTTCTTAAAAAGTGTACTCCAGAGAAAGTAGTTCAGGTTCGGAATCATCATCTTGGGTGATCGCTCAGAGAAGCCAGGCCAAAGCCAGAGATAAGCCATCCCATCAGCCAGTAGACTTTACTTAAAAGTAAATTCTAGTGTAAGACAATTCTAATGTAAGACAACGGCTGAGTCTAACATCACGGCATTATTTGATCACGTGGGAGGTTCCCAAGGTAAGCACCTTCCCGAGATTTAGAGAAAGAATCATTTCACGAGACACAGAACCAAACCTCTTTTTAAGAATGCATGATGCTTTCTTGACCGGGTGCTCGGTTGTGGCGTATCAGTGTTATAAATGCCAAATCTTCAACCACCTCTCATAAGAACGAACTCCAGAAAATATCCACATTATTTTGGAATATGGAATGATGCTGACCTCTGTTTCTGCCCAGGGACCCAGGCACTGGGACTTGGAAATATTTTCAAATGAGCTTTTAACCTGCATCCCTGCATATTTTCATCTGCACAGATCCATTAACATCCAAAAGGTACAGCATTCTGGAAGTGGTCTGCAGCCAGGCTAGAGAACCCATCAGAATTTCTCATTTTTGTTTTTTTATGCGATGCCACCAGGCGTTTCCAATGATCGGAATGGAAGTAAAAACAAAGTATAGTTTTAAAAATACACTTTATTCTTCAAAGGATATTTGTCATATGGCAATGTTGTGTTTTTAAGAACAGTACAAGGCGTGGAAATGGGGAGAACCTTTGCTCTAACACCAAATACCATAGCAGCTTCTTTAATTTACTTCCACCCAACTGCGAACCTGGAAGTTTCGCCAATGCTCTCTGAGCCCTGCGGCCATTCTCCTGGCTGCCTAAGACCTATGTACTGATGGCCAGAGGCAACTTTCAGGCACACCTGCTGCTTCAGCTCCCAGCCTTTGAATTGTATGGCTAGCCAGGGTAATGTTTGTCCCCAATTCTGTTATTGACATTTGTATTTAGTATTATAATTATGTAATTTAACTCAGTATTGTGTAAGCCAAAGAAAAATGAGTGTGAAGAAAAGGAAATTGTTTGTCCTATGACATGAAGTTGAATGTTTTGACAAAATTCAGTTCTGTTAGTTTCCTATTGTTCCTGTAACAAATCACCACAGATTTAGCGGCTGAAAACAAATTTATTCTCTTCTGCTTCTAGAAGTTAGAAATCTGAAATGGAAATCGTAGGCAAAAGTCAATGTGCCTGTGTTCCTTCTGGAGGTTTTAGGGAAAAATTTGGTTCTTGGCTTCTTTAGTTTCTAGAGGTTAGCTGCATTCCTTGGCTTATAATCCCTTCCTCTATCTTCAAAGCCAGCAGCGTGCCATCTTCAAATCCTTCTTTCTCTGACTTCCACTCCCATCCTCATGCAGCCTATTCCTGTCCCTGCCTTCACTGTCACGTCACCCTCTCTGACACTGACTCTGCTGCTTCTCTCTTCCACCTCTGAAGATTCTTGTAATTTTGTTGGCCTGGGATAGTCCAAAATAATCTCCCCATCTCAAAACCCTTAATCACAGCTACAAAATCATTTTGGCCACAAAAGCTAACATTTTCAAAGGCTCTGGGAATTGGGCTATGGTCATTGTTAGGGGAGGCATTCTTTTCTCTACCACAGTCCAATCTCTGGGCCCCAAATATTCATGTCCATCCCACACGTAAAATACATTCACCCCATCCCAACACACCCACAAGGTCTCAACCTGTTTCATCAGTAAATTTTAGTTGATTAAAAATGTCATAAAAAAAAATGTTGATGAGACAACAATCAAAGGTCGAGGAAACAATTATAAAAATCTAAAAGATCCTGCACTTGGATTGCTTTTTAAGTGTCTTAAGTTCCTAGTCCACTTGCAAGAATCTCAAATGGGCAATCCTGGAGGATGCCCTAGAGGTATGGTTCTTGCGAGGAGTATGTTGTAGAAATCCAGTCTGTGATCTGTACTCAGGGGCTTTGGCCTTGGATTAAAAGATTTATGAATGAGTTAACAATTTTATGGGTGAAGTTATAATATAGTTTTTAATGTATCAGATGTTGTGATACCCCACTGGAACAAAATCCTTTGATTCAATGACCCAACTACAGGTTGTACTCAAGTCCATTTGAAAGAGCTTCTTTGACTCTAGAGTGTATTTCTAGCCTGAGTTACTGTCTCAGATGAATAAACAAAGTTGGGAATCAGGGTTCTAGTGTTTAGGTCTTGCCACTGCATCTTCCGTGGGCAGAGTGGGCCAATCACTGACCCCCAAACTCCTCATGCACATTTCTTTCCGTGCCATTGTTCATATCATTTCCTCTTACTTGCAGGGCCCTCCCCTCTCCTCTTTTTTCTGCCCCTCCTTCCTGGCCAATAGGAGACATTTATCTTATCTCTGGTTCTCTTGTAAAGATTTTATTTATTTATTTGACAGAGCGAGAGAGCGATCACAAGTAGGCAGAGAGGCAGGCAGAGAGAGAGAGAGGGAAGCAGGCTCCCCACTGAGCAAAGAGCCCAATGCGGGGCTCGATCCTAGGACCCTGAGATCGTGACCTGAGCCGAAGGCAGAGGCTTTAACCCACTGAGCCACCCAGGTGCCCCATCTGGCTCTCTTTTAAAAGGAACCAATTTAGGTAAATTTACAATTCTGAACTTTGCCAATTTGATGAATAGTCTCCGTAGCTGAGTATCTGAGGTCATTGGGTCTGCAAGGACCGGGTGGGGGTGTTGGATGTGTGAAGCTCTGGGTGTCTTGTCTACTGGAAATTATTTTGGAGCATCTAGAAATAATGGGACTATAGCTGGTTTCTAGTATGTGTTATAGGTTTAGCCTAGAAAAAAAAATGTTTTGCTAATGTGTTTGAACATAAAAATGCCAGGACGGGTCATTGGTAATGGGATGCCCACACACTTTTAATAAAAGCCAAATCTCCTCAGAAGTGCAAATGCTGAACGTATCACAACAAGACCTAATTTTATTATGGTGGCAAACATACACGTGTGTGTCTGGAGAATACACGTAATTGCAGGCCTCCTAGTACAGGGGATTTAATATTTAACTCTTAACTACAACCAAAGTTAGTCCTGATGTGATAAAGAAAAATTGTGTTAACCTTTGGTAATTAGAATATAAAACCAGGAAGACTAAAAATTGTTAGTCTAACTTTTGTTTATTGACTAGAACATCTAAATGGCTTCAGGCATCACAAAACAATAAAAAAAAATGTGGCTTCCTATTGGGTCTTTGATCCATTTTAATTTATTTTTGATGCTGTATGCAGTTTCTGAATATCTTTTGTGGCTTGTAATAAAATAGCCGCAGTGCAATTTTGCATGTATGTCAAGCGACGCGTGACCTGCTATGCAAATTTAATACCAAGGTGCCAAAGCTGAATTCATAATGTTTCTCAGCTACAGAGCTGTTTAAGGCAGTTTAGAAATCAATGAATATGTAATATGAAGGTGATAAGACCTAAATAAAAACCCTATTTATCTACTATGAAAAAGTATTTATACACAGAATACTTAGCACAAGCAGAAAATGGACAGAGTTTCCAATTATATGGTTTGCATAAACAAATGTTAAACTGCGTGCTCTGCATAGATAATAACGAAGGCAGTCCCTCTGCATTGTGCTTTCAACTTTGAAAATGTTTACAGATGTGTTCTCCCTCTCAGGATATAAATAAAATGAAATGCGCTGCTGAAGCAGTGAATATCCTCTGAGTTCCAGTATTTCTTCCGTGTAGTATGTCAGCTTAGATTCTGTACTTGATCTAGGACTGAATTGCGTTACTACCAAGGTAAACAGATACATGTCTCATGGTGTCTTGCAGTCTGTTTGGCAATCGGAGAGATCGATTGGCGGCAATTGATGAGAGCGAAAAAATCTTTTGCCGAGGTTGTTTTCGAATGTGTAATATTATAAGGGTCTTACCTTTGGATATGCCACTATTCAAATCGATGTGATGCTCCTGATGCTGATGGAGTAGCCGTGCCATGATTTGAGGAAACATTTCGGACTTGGCCGACTGGTTCCTTGTGTAGTAACTGGCTATCCCGTGGACGGAGATGGATGGGGGCTGAAAGACTGGACTTGATCGATGGGAATCAGTCCTAGCCTTTTATCATGAGAAAAGTATATTTCTCCTTCCCCCTAGAGAGGGTTACAAAGCAAGCTAGCGTGTTTGTGTATATGCAGTGTGTGTACACATGCATATGTGAGTATGCGTACACGTGCAGGTGTTTGGGTGTGCGCGCACACACACACTCAGCTGCCACAATGACTAATAGTGTGTAGAGCGGTCAAGGGAAACGTAGGGGTGGGATTTGAAAAAGGCATCCAGAATGCCATCTGGGTGGTGCTGATACTTGGAAGGGCTGGGGATGAACCTATCTAGAGGCCAAATGCTCTTGTAACGAAGTCAAAAGAAAGTCCAAGTGATCGGGGACGTCACGACTCTCGGTGGATAGCGATGAACTTTTGTACTGGGTCTATGTTTGGGTCTTTTAGGGGGGAAAAAAAATCAGTTTCTAGAAATGCAGTGCAGTGAAAGCCACAATGTGTCCTCAGACAAGTTGCCAGAATAGACGCTACAGAGAGAAAACTGGTGGGTCTCTGCCTTTGAATTTTCCCTTGCCATATGTCTCCTTTGGAATGGAGCAGACTCACTAAAAGGGCTTAAAAATCAGACAGTAATTCTGAGGAAGGACAAAATAAAGACTCAATGTATCCAATATAATCTCGAGATTTCCCTAGCAAATTGTATTTGTATTGGTGTTTGTCATTGTGTATTTTCCGTTAAAGCTTAAATACACGGTAATTTATGCATTTCACCGGAAGGTTACATATTGCTTTCTAAACGAGATGTGATGTCAGGTACTGTTCGTCTTATTTAACAAATGGGGAAGCTGTCAGGGTAAGTAATGTGATCCTGCAAAGATTGCTGACATATTTGGGTTGTGGAGACTGGTGAAATGGAGATTTGGCAATTATCTGGGTCATTTCATCAACGGAGACAGCCAAACTTGATAATTCAGACAAAAAATAATCTACCTTGGCCACTTTTATTGAACAGATGACCTGAAAAATTGCCAAATGCCTACTTCCTGATGCTCTCTTCAAACCAGCCTTGTCTGCCACAGGGCCAGGCAAGCAGGCTGACTCCCAGGGTAGGCTTTCCTTCTACTTAGCTTAATTAAATGTACCAGACACCCGAAGTGATGGAGTTACCCACGGGAGTACTTGAGCCCCATATTGAACCAAAGAGAGGTGTGCTGTTGCCGTGGGGAGGTGCCATTTTCAGTGCCCGCCCTGTGCCGAAACAAACCACAGTCTTGACACTTTGGCCCGTTCAGCCTCCACACGCTCCCCTCCCCTAATGCGTTCTTCCCAGGAAGCTGTTCTGACCTTGGCCTGTGGCTGACGCTTTCAGGAAGAAGCGGCTCGTAAGGGATGTTTTGGAATATAGCTACAGAAAAGCATTAAAAATTGTCGTCGTCGTCGTTGTCGTCGTTGTTGTTTAGAAAGAATATCTGTAGATGCTATTTTTCAAGATTCGAACTTACTGCTGTGCAAACAACAGGCCAAATTACATTATCTATATTTAGTCCTAGTCTGTTGCTGTACTCCTGAGGATTGACTTGGCAAGCAAATGTCCTGTCAGAATGCTTTCTGGGGCTGGAGATCTTTCGAGCTCTTAAAGATTGTAAGGCTCAAAATTAACTAGAATTTCCCTAATAAAATTTTAGTTTGTCACGTAGGCCCTTTGTATTTAGTATTCTGTGAAAACCTTTCTTTCGTGGGTACAATGATAAGGAGTGTGTGTGAGCGTGTGTGTGCGCACACGCGCCCGTGCATGCACATCTGTGTGTGTGTGTTGTGCCCATGTGCGCATGTGCCCACACCATTATGGTAAATTGCCTTGGTGGATTCCACTCAGCTGTGCAAAAATATGTAATGCTGGCAGGAGCAATTATATCATGTCCATAATATTGAAATAGACCTCCCAGATTGAGGATGAAATGGCGTTTGAATGGGCAGACAAAATCCTGTTCTAAGTGATGTGCTTGTAAGCATTTTGATGAGAATGAGCGTCTGTGCAGGAAACGTCTGACCTGTCTCTCAGTACCTGGTCAGACACTGGCCAGTTTTCACATTGAACGTGCTCTTTTTTTTTTTTCATGAGGCTTATAAAAACTGGACAGGGCCCTCTATCTCTTCTGATTTCCACTCCTTCATGGATAAGAAAAGTGTGTTCACGGTTCTGTTATTTGTTGCCATGATAAATGACAAAACTTCAAGGGAATTCATATAAAGTCCAGATGATGAAAACGAATCCAGAGGGACTCTGCATTTAAAATACAACACATTGATCATTTGCAATGATTATCCATGATTTGGGGTTTTCAAAAATGGCAAAGTTTTGAAATTATTTGAATATTCATGCAGAAGAACACTGTTTTCCTGAAGACGAATTTTTCTAGACTCATTGCTTTAGAATGTAGTTTTCAGTGCATCTTATGGAAATATCTTGTGGCATACCCTTGCTCTCGTTTTTAATCCTGAAGTGTAATCTACTTAGCAGTTAAATTGATTTCATGTGCGATTGTGTCTGTACATTAGTCTGGGACTTACTGTGAAATTTGCCATCGTTGCCATGACCAACCCATGAAATTTATCATCTGTCTTTCTGATTTACATAAAACTCCATTTATAATCATCAAACCCAATTCACAAGTGAAAAGTGTTCGACGAAAGTCCTCAACATGGAAGCATTTTGACTTTGTATTTGGTGTGCAATGAAAAGGTCAATTGTGAGAGTGAACCATGTATAGATATTTTGACATTTATATATTTAGATTTCATTTGATCTTAAGTGTGCCATCGTTATGAATTCATTTGCTATTACTGGAAAAGTACTTAGTATAATGGATTCATTTGGTATCCATGTGGATGTCACATGTTCTTTTATACATGTTCTACTATAATTTTATCTCAATTCCACTTTAATTCAGAATTGGTTAATGGACTCTATCATAACTGTAGCTCATTTTTAAAGATCCAAACCTCCCAACTAAATTTTCTCATACTTAAAGCTGTTGAGCTATGTGCCTTGGAAATAGCGAAGTTTACTTGGTCCTTGTCAGAACTATGGGGTAACAGCAGCTTCATTAGAATGGTGTGCATTGTTGACAACTGGGCGCAGAGCGATATAAACAGAAATGGGAGGGGCACGTGGGGGGCACAGTCGGTTAAGTGCCTGACTCTTGGTTTCGGCTCAGGTCCTGATCTCAGGGTCGTGAGATCGAGCCCAGCGTGGGACTCAGCACTGGGTGTGGAGCCTGCTTAAGATTCTCTCTCTCCCTCTCCCTCCTCCCCTCGCCCCCTTGCTTGTGTGCTCTCTTATCTCTTTCTTTCTCTCAAATAAATAAATAAATAAATAAAAATAAATTGTGTTATAGGTTAACATTGGTGAGGGAAAAACAAATACCGTTTCTAAGCAAGTTTTTTCTGTGCTCGATTTTTTTTTTCTGTTAAATGCTGCCTTATCAATCCATCCTTTGTTCTCACCGCCTCCCACCCAATCTTAATACTTTCCCTATCCCTTGGGTGCATCAGGAGGGACACTTCCCCTGGTAAAGGGATATTTAGCACTGTCAGGAGTGTCACATGAAAGGCCTTCCTGGTATCTACAAACTGCTGATATGTCATTCCCCTCCAGAGGATTCTTGTAACTCACTTTGACGCTTAGTGAAACCTTAAAGAGTAGAATTACGTAACATTGCAGCCCAAACCCACATGATTAACAATGAATCTTCCTAGGGCACTTAAAGCAAAAGTGGCTTCGTATCCCATTCTATTGGAAAGGGCAGACAGTCTGCATCAAAGCTTTGGACTGCTGAGAAACAATAGCAATAAGGTCATAATTTTAGCTTGTTTGTAGAGCAATAGTGAACTGTTTGCCCAAGATTCGATCTAGGGTAAACAAGCTCCTCTAGACTCACTTGGAAAAGCCAGCAAACTCACTGAAGCTCTTTGCCTATTAGGCTCAGGATGAAAAGCGAGGCTGAAAGCTGCCAATATTTATATACAGTATTTGATTTGGTTGTTTTATCTTATAGTAAAACCAGTCAGGGGGAGATAGAGACTTTGAGGGACCAGAACAAACAAAAGTACATATGAAAGTATTTAATCAAGGCGTGGTGTCAAGGTGTTTAGTCCTCTCTATCCTACTGCCTGGGTTTCTTGTTGCCTTTAACAGTGTGCCATTTCTACTCTAGGATCTACCGCAGTCTTCTAGTTCAGGAGCAAATTGCATACCAGCCTCTACCAGGATATTTCAGATTACGATATGGTTTTTTTTCCCTCATTCATCACTCAACATGAACTGCCCCTCCCATTCAGGAACAGAAACCATGTGTCATGCCAGATACTTCCTTTAAAATCATATCCGGTTCCCATATTGTGGCTGGACACGTCTCCCAGGGAGAATGGGTCTCATGACTTGGATGTAGCCACAAAGCACACTCAACTTGGAAAGGTAAAACAGTGGGTTTATTGTAGGTGGCTCATGGATCTTGAAAAGTAGTTTTTGTTTTGTAGGCTTTGAGGGTAAAGCCCTTGCTTTGTAATGACTGATCCAATGGGACAGGCAGTACGTCAGTGGTTGATTCTAAGGTAATGGAATTTCAGAGACTTTACCCTAAGGTTCTCAGCCTTGTTTGCGCCCTCACCCTGCCACCCATGCTGAAGATACCCAACGTACACCTCCTGTCCACAATCACATTTCCAACCGCACAGGACATTTTTACCTAGATGCTTTGCATATACTAAAAAACCAACTATTTTATTCTTAAGTGTTACACTTACATTAATGAGTTATGATTATTAATGGAACCTTACATAACAGAAAGATAGAGCTCCATATTCTTTTACAACGTAGTATTTTTCATTTTTGTCTGCTAAGAGACCACCATCCACACAGGCGCCCAGGCTCAAACCGTGCCCCCCACATCCCATCATTTGTTGCCCATCCATTTACCACCCTGGCTTTGCCCATTGCCACCTTCCTCTTCATCTCCTGTTGGGATGATTGCAAGATCCTCTCCAGCTATTGGTCCTGCTAGCAATTCCTACTTTCTCTTCCATCAACTCATTTTCCATATTCTTTCACTGACTGATTTAAAAAACAAACAAACAAACAAAAACCCTTTCTCAGCATTTATTTCTCTGCTTAAAAATCTGGGTGGTATGCTGTTTCCCAAAGAGTGAAATCCAAACTCATCCTAACCCTCAGCCCCAAGCCCATCTCTCATTACTTCCCCAGAGTTCCATCCGCCCCCTGAGCCTTGTGCTCCTGCCTCTGATGAAGCATGGTTTCCCACCTCTGTGCTTTGGCATAGACTGGTTTGGGTTGGCATAATCTCCCTTCTTCTCAAAATCCTATTCATCCTTTAGTCATCCACAAAACTTCCTCCTTCTGGGGCATTTTTAGTGTTCCCATATCTCCGAAGCAGAATTGATGATGCTTTCCTCTTTGGACCTTTTTGAATGTTTTAGTCATAATATATCTCACACTTTAATTTTTTTTATTAGGCCACCTCTGTCTTTCCTTCTAGAATGTGTGTTCCTTGAGTAAGCTTTTTGTTGTATTTATCACGGTATCCTCAATTCCAATCAGAGCATTTTCACACAGTAGGTACTTTATAAATGTGTGGTACTCAAATCTCCCGGGATCAAATGGGCTCCACAGGCATGACTTCATGGCAGGAGCACTATGCTTCCTACTGCTTAGCATGAGCTGTCATTTTTTATTGTGATCAGAACAGCAAATAGGCTCTTAGTCGGTCAGGAAGAAGTCTAGTGTTTCACAAAAGGTCAGTGATCATTGCAGTTGACTCAGAACTTTTAAGACTATGACATGTGAGTTTCACTGACGGCTGAGTGCCACAGTTGAGGGGACCATAAACTGGAATGGATGAGAAGGGGGAAGGGAGGGCTCTAAGCTTTCTCATCAGAAGCAGAGGCAGTGAACTTAGGGGAACAGGATATACATCTCACAATCTGTCGAATGGAAGGAAAGCCGAATTAAGCTTGTTCTATGTGGCTCTAAGAGATGGAATCTGTCAGTCGGGGAGGCTGGTTCTGGCTGAGTGTTGAGTGATGTATGTGTCATCCCGGGGCAGAGGAGGTGCAAGGCCCCTTCGCAGAAGGTACGTGAGGAGACGCTGCACAGGAGTCAGGAATCGGTTGAGGATTTGAGCTAGATGACTACAACTCAAAGGACTTCCGACCCTATAGTCCTACGGTTCTGTACATTTGGGAGGGTTCTCCTTCACATTCCGTACAATGTGTATGAACTCAAGTTGTCCGTGGACATTTTAATCCTTCATTAAGCAGCTGGGTTTCTTGAGCCTTTTAACTGGTTTATTTGGTTTATTTATCTAGCTTCTTTCCTTTTTTAAAAAAGTTTTTATTTATTTATTTGACAGAGAGAGAGAGAGAGAGAGCACAAGCAGGGGGAGCAGCAGAGGGAGAGGGAGAAGCAGGCTCTCTGCTGAGCAGGGAACCCGATGTGGGGCTCGATCCCAGGACCCCAGTATTATGATTCAAGCTGTAGGCAGACACTTAACCGACCGAGCTGCCCAGGTGCCCCTATTTATCTGGCTTCTGATGTCACTTTCTAACCTCAGTGTCAGAAGCACGTGTGCTAGTTTCAGAGGTGAGGGTTGCTTGTGGCCGTGCTAGCTATAGTTCTTTCTAGAAAGCCATATGGGCAGGATGTTGTTTTGGACACTGTCCATCCAGCAAGGAAACAAGTGCTTAACGTTGGCGTATGGAGCAGTGGGATTGTACCCAGAAGGCACCGTTCACCGTTCATGGATCCCCCACTGTCAAACCCACCTGCAAGACTCTTAGCATAAAAGCCACATGTCACGTAAGCGCAGCTGTCAGAAACTTTGAGAAAACCCACACGTTAATGGTATGCACAAGACGAGAAGGACGCCCAATACTGTCATGCCTGCACTTTGAGTTGTCCCTGTGTGTTTCATTTTCCAGACCGAGAATGTTCAGGTTAGGACCATGGTGCATTGATGTCCCATCTAGCCTGGAGCCCAAGGATGTTCTTTCTTTAAGGCATAGAAAGATGAAATGGGAGAGCTCCTTTGCAAAGAATATGGCTTTCTGTGTTTCAGTGGCTGCTTCACTGACCATTTACGAGGTTATTCTATAGTCTGTGAGTGAAGCTTACTTTTGAGTGTAGTGAGAAAAAACAAATCATCAGCCATTTTGAACACTCACTGTCTACAAATGTGTTGTCCGATGTCCACTTAACCAGAAGATTCTTATTTTCGGAGCAAGAACATTCTTTCATTCATCTGGTTTTAGAACCAAGCCACCTCTCTCAGTGGCCTGTCATCTCCTTTAGGGCAGAGGTTATGTCTTGTCTTCCTTTGTGTCCGCAGAGGCTATCAGGGCCACCTGTACCGACAGTAGTGGCTTTGGAGCCATTTGCTGGAGTAAATGGTATTAATTTAATTTGGAAAGTTTTGATCTGTTCTAGCTTTTATTTCAGTTTTGGTTTCCTAACAGTAGGTCCGATGCACAAACTGGAAGAACCTAGACTGTTAGAAGAAATCTCAAAAAGCAATATGAATATACAGAGAGGCAATTTAATTCTCATTTCTAGGGATAATAATAAGGTAACCTCTGACATTCCTCTCAATACCCCTCTTTGAGGAGTTGAAATGCTCTGCTTGCTGTATTTGCACAAGGATATCTTTTATTAAAGTTTGATCTACTCATTGTAGAGACTAGAATCTGTCCATTGTAATCCTTAACATATTCATCTGTTTTAATTATCCAAAATAGGATCTCTTTGGCACTTCTGTGTTTGGAAATTCTGTCCCAGAATTAGGCAGACTTATCACTTTATAAAGAGTGTATCCTGTTACAGAATTTAAAATATTACATGTTTTTTGTATTGCTTTTTGGTCATTTGGGGAGAGGAGTAGAAGTTGCATTTAGTGAGTATCTCGTATGTGCCCCAAAAATGTGATCAGTTTTGGTATGCAGCATTTCATTTCATTTCTACAATTCCTTGAAGCAGGAGCTGTCATCATCTCAATTCTATGAAGGTTGAAACTGAAGCTGTGAGGGATTCAAGTATCTGATCCCGTGCGTGTCACCATTAGAACTTTGTAATGCTTGTCATTTATTCCAAGAATGGCAAAGATAGAAAGAGATGCAGGAAGGATGGTCTCCTGCATCTAGTGTTGGTGGTGTCGGGGGGTGGGGCTTCCAGTGGTTGAAAGTATAAAATAAAATAAAATAAACTCATAAAATAGAAAGGATAAGCCATGTTGTCAGAATTACTGTGCAGCACCCACCCCCCCACATCTTTTAAGCTCCTTTAATTCATTGTTGCATTTGTTGCCTTGTTATTTTTATCATTTTTGTATTTCTTTTCTTTTTTTTTTTTTAATGCCTGCTCGCTCATTGTTCCAAAATGTTCTGGTAATTAGATCTTTTAAAAAAAATCTTCAGTATATTATAGATGAGCTTGTCTGTAAATTTGCATGGGTTAGAGCCTGGACTGTGTGTTTTGTCTTCAGTTCTGTTGTGCCATTTTTTCATCCAAGTGGTGTTTTAACCACCACACAGAGGTATTTACAGCATCCTAGGAAGTCATGCCATGGAATAAAAAGGAGTTAAATCGAAGATTTACATTGCCTCATGTCACTCTATTAAAGATAACTACTCACATGTACCATTGTAGTCTAGGTGAAAAGTGAGTTTTACATGTAATAACTTTGTTCTTATATTCTTTGATCAACTCAACTCAGTTGGAAACACAAAAGCAATAGAGAAATCTCCAGCAGGTTAACTCTGCCTTTCATCTACTTTGGTCAGAAAAAGAAGTCTAGAAATAGGGTAATATGATACAAAATGGACCACTTCAGACCAAGATTTCATGGGTCAACTTTTGCAGTTAAATTGTAGGCTAATCAAATTCTAGAATAAGTTGAGTGTCTTAGCCAGATGTGCTAGAGTCCTTTCATTGCCTCTTGACCTACTGTTAACTTGAATGTGAAAAGATAGCATTAGAGCACTGGGCGTTATACACAGCTAATGAATCATTGAACACGACATCAAAAACTAATGATGTACTATATGCTGGCTAACGGAACATAATAAAAAATAAACAAATAAAAGATAGCATTAGAATGAGTACAATGACAATTTTCAAAACATGTCTTTGTGTGTCCTTGACACTGAGACCAGTGGCTGGCACCCAGTAAATGGTGGGCACTTAATAAATGTGTTTTTTTGAGTGTATGAATTAGCATCTTTACTGTGAACCCTTGGGGGGAAAACAATGTACTATGTACCACCTCTGTAAAATTATAATTACAGTTATCTCATAGGGTTGGTATAAGGATAAAATTATATAATCATGTGAAGTCCCTTGACTAGTATGTGGCATATTGTAATCACTGAATAAATATTAGAGTATAAATTAGATAGTAATGGCTTCTTACAGTGACTTTGCTGTTTGAACTAAGTTTGAGACACATGTGCACACACACATACACACCCACAAGGTGTGGCATAGTAGAAAGGGTAACATCCCAGTGGCCAGGAGCACTAGTTTCTGAAACTCATTCCATAATTTGCATGTCCCCTGACCCCAGGAAAGCATCATTACCTATCTTGCTTCATTTGTCATGCCTGTAAAATGGGAATTATAATACTTGAACTGCTTTGAAGACAAAGCCTCTCTTGAGGGCTTTTCTACGATATTTAATGGCCATGAGCCAATGATCATCTTAACATAAATTATGAAAGCCTGATATGAGAATAGATTTATGATCTATAAATACTTAATCTGAAAATTGTTACTGTGGTGATGATCAGAGACTCTGGAACGGTGACAGATTATTTGAACTGAAAGAATTCTTCACACAACAGATTTGAAAATAGAGCCCCAGTTGAGTGACGTAAATTCGCCAAGGCCAGTCACTGTCACTAAGGGGAAGATTCTCGATTAGAAATTAGGTGTGCAGCTGGTGATGAGCTTGATCAAGTTATTTTTATTGCATCACTGACTTGGATGAAAAAATGGCACAACAGAACCGAAGACAAATAAGGCTCTTAAAACATATGCAGTGATAAAATGGATCTCTTTGAAAATGGATGATTCCCTGTCCCCTTCCTCTCTGCTTCCTTTGATAGCGGTGCCCATCCATCATCTAGGCAATATAGATTTGCGAACAACATTTATAATTTTTTCTAGGGTTCTGTTCCATCTTCCTGCGTAGACAAATGGAAACATTTAAGTTCTTATGACTTTATAAATAACATAGAATTTAAATTATTTTATTGTGGTGGAATATATAGAACACCAGAGTCACCATTTTAACCCTTTTTTTTGATGTACGACTCCGTGGCATTAAATACATTTGCAATGATGTGTAACCAGTGCCGCAATCTGTTGCCAAAACTTTCATTATCCAGAACAGACATAGAACATTTTGGAAAATGAACTAGACCTTGATTTTTGGAAAATGGTGTTGGGATGGTACGTTATCTCCACGTAGATAAGTGGGTTTGTTTCACGCGTTTTTCTCCTGTTCAGTTCAATTTAAGCAATTGGTTTTATCTTCTGGGCCTGTGCCATACTCCTCTGAGGCAATCTTCACAATTTTGCATCTATGAAATCTCAACAGTTCCATAAGATGGGAGGAGGCGTTGGTATTAGGTCAATTGGCTGGCTGACCTATAATTATTATCTCTCTTGAAAATAATGACAGGGCTAATTTTAGTATTCTTCATCCTGATTGCTGTTTTTATTTAATTATTTAGAAACCTCTTTCTATAATAATGAATTATACCTGATGAAGTTACTAGCATTACCATGTATTTAAATGTACCAACTGTAGTCAAACATAATCATGGAAATGCTTGACGTACCAAGTTTAGACTTCATTGTCAAGAGCAACTGAGGGAACAAGGGATGAAGGCGTTGGCTCCATGTACACTAGTTTCCCCCTTGCTCGCATAGATCATAGTCTAAAATTCTCTGAGAGGGAACAAAGTCTTCAATCCAATTTGGCTCTGGGAAAAAAAAATCATTTTGTAAAATGGATAAACTGCTGTTTTCCATACCCAGTGATTCATCATGTATTTCTAAATTCTGATAAGAATTGTTACAAGTCTTTTCTGTAGCGTTATTTGAAAATCTACATTATTATGTATGACAGACCATGTCAAAATAATTGTGTGTGGGACTAGTCTGGGTTAAGGGGAATCATATTTGATGTTACTAATTTTCACATTATTTCACCCATAAAAATTCTTCTAGCAGCAAAAGTTTTATTGCACTGTATTTCAGAGTCTCTAATTTATTCATGGGATAAATGTTTCATATAATGAATTTTCAAGTAAATGTATTCTGAAATTCATGCATAACCACGGCTGCTGTAAAACCATAAAAATTTGGTTAAAATTGAGGCATCTCTCCATTCCTCTTGGAAAGTGTAGTAGGGAACCTGGAAAATTTTATGCTAATGAAGACAATATTGTTCGGCTTTCCTTTTTATCCAATATAGCCCTTTTATTGAGTTCAAGCCATTATCACAATTAATAACTTTAAATGGAAACACTTCATCAATTGTGCTGAGCTACTACCGCTGCTTAAAGGGTAGCGTGTGCTAGGCACATTTTATGTCATTTCACACATACCTCTTGCAAGACAAATGCTCTCTCTTTTGCCTTCTGAATGTCTTGGGTGGTAGACATGAGCCCTCTCCCTTTTTGTCTTCTAACCTGCCCTTCTCCCCTCACTCCCTCTGTGCCCCGTCTACACCTGTGGATATCCGTGGGGGTGGTGGTGGTGGCCGAACTCTATATTGAAAGAGCCTCTGTGGGCCTTGATGAGGGGCATCGCTCTGCCTTGACCCATGTCCAACCAAGAGATATGAATGAAAGCAGGCGTTGTGAGCCCTGGGTCTCACCTGCCTCCATTCTCACCTAAAAGAGTGGGATCAGATTACTCTACCTCGGATTTGACTCTAGTTTTCATTCTTTCCGACTCACAGAAGTAAGAGGTAATCCTAGGATTTGGAAGAATAGAATCTGTGTTTATTGTGAAGATCAGGAATCCTTGTGATATGGGAATGTTGCTCATGCCAAATCGGTGGGATTACACTTGAAGATTCAGTTCACCAAAATAACTCTGATTTTGAAAGCACACTCTAATACTGCATTTGAATAGTTTTTAAGTAGCATCCCCCATTAAAAAAAAAAAAAAAAGTCTGGAGTTCACGCTTCCACGAGATGGTGTTTCCTAGGGACAAGGACAACACAGAAGTTAAAAGATCACATAGCACATGTTCCTCTGTCTAGACAGCCTCTCTGGTACCCCTGATCCTTCCCTGAAAGACGGACAATGATCAGAATGGAATGGGCAACCCCCTGCTCAGAAAATTGAAAAAGAAAGAAAATGAGCTATCAAGTATGGTGTTTTAATGAGTAGAATCAGGAATTCAAGATATAATTATTTGTCTCATTTGAAGAAAGAGGAACTATTGTGCATTCATACCTGTCCATTCATTCAACAGTGTCTATTGTATACCTACTATGAGCCTGTCACTTTCCTAGGCGCCGGGGACATAATAATAAAGCCAAGTCCCTGCCTTCATTCACCTCCTGTTCCACAGAGGGGTGGGGGATAGGGGACAGAAAATACACAGGGGCTCAGTTTTTAGAAGAGTGGTTAAGAGAGGCCCCATTGAGAAGACGATATTTGGGAACAGACTTGAAGGGGGTGAGGGAGCAAGCCATGGGGTTCTGGGGCGGGGGGAAGAACCTTCCAGACAAGAACGATAGCAAATGCAAAAGTGTGTCTGAGAAATATGAAGCAGGCCAATGAGGCTGGAGTGGAGCACGTGAGAGGGAGAAAGGTAGGAGGTGGGCCAGGGAGCAGGAGATTGGATTTGTGCTGAGTAGACAGCAGGTCAGGGAGCATCTAGCAGGCCATTTGTAAGGGCCCTGGATTTTCCTCTAAGAAACATGGAGGCTTTCGAGCAGTGTGAGCTAGGCACGCTTGCATGGCATGTTGGTCAATTTAAAAAAATGCATCAAATTTAGTTCTTTTCCTTGGTATGTGATGTAAGCTTTGGTAAGAGGATGTGATAAAACCTACATCTCCGAGGACCAGCACCTTTGTGGGCGTGGGGTGGGGGAGGGAGGCCGGCCTTGCACTGCAGGATGCCCAGTCTGCCCTGATCTTAAATAATGAGCAATAGATTTCACAGGAAATGCCTCTAATATAGAATTTCCAGAGCTTTCTGTTTCACCAAACGGGCAAAATTTCCAACAATAAATTCCATTCCCAAACCACGAGTAGTCAGCCTAATTACAGGCATCTGAACCATCTCCTCTCTCCATTGGCAGAAATAAACTTGAAAAGTCTGCCCGGTTATTGACTCTGAGTCCCAAAATCAATGTGAGGTAGTCCGTTCTCAAATAGAAGAGGCTGAGGAGAATGTAGGAAGAGGCTTGAAAAATTAGCCTCTTCAGAAATGCAGGAAGAGGATGTTTGCCATCTTGGGGTTGGGTGGGGGGCATACTTCCGAGCAGCCTGTGTTGGAGGAGCCCGATGGAGGTAAATGAGTTAATCTTAGTCTGCTCAAGAAGTTAGTTCCGTTCCAATGGCTCTTTCAGGGGATGAAAATGCAAAGTGAATCTCTGGATGACCAGATGGATGGAAACAGGTCTTAAATGACTACAGTGTAATTGATCTATGCCGCCATCAGTTGTGACCCAGGTAATAGTAGAGCTAAAACAATTTCAAGTGGGTCAAGACATCCCTGGAGTACTTGCTGCCGTGATATAGAAATCTCCCAGCCATGTGTCTTAAGTCCTGTAAATCATGTTAGACTTAATGAAACCTTCTGCAGGAGCGTTCCATTTCTATGATGCATTTAACTGCAGTTGTTGACATGTTGTATCTGGATTGAAGAAATATGGAAACTTTTGATTAATTGCTGTGGGCCTACGAAGATAAAATATACAGACCCCTCGTTTTTTTCAGTGAGATTCCAAGTGTGTGTCTTTATGTGTAATTACTCCCTAATTATTTAAAACACGCTCCCTTAGACTTTGTCCTCCAACTCAGACTAATATTTGCTCTTCTGCTTTGTGGGTTTAGTCTATGATGTTTATTTATTTATTTATTTTTTTCTGGTAGAAACCTCTAAGACTCAAGTCTGATCTGGGGTGTGGTCAACACGTTTAGTTTCGTTGCTTTGGCACAATCGAGTTTGATTGAAAAATACCGCCGGTTTAGTTCAGTTCTGTCAGATGGATTCGACTGGAATTCCTGCTCTGTGCAACACGTTTCTAGAACATCTTCAGAGCGAACCCATAGAGACCACAGCTCCAACATAAGAAGGTTACTGAGAACCAAAATTTAAAGCAAACTGTGTGCATTGTCTTCTGTCTCTTGCTCTCTCTCCCTCCCTCCCTTCCACCAGTCCTCTCTCCATCCACGTACATGAACATACACTTAATCTTTTGCTTGTAAATTGTGTCCATTCTCTCTTGTCCCCCCGCCCCTGGGGCTTAATAAGTATCTATGGCCAATGGTCCGTAACCGTTCTTTGTGAGTCACAGTCATAATGGTGGTGGAAAGAGCAACACACGGGCTGTTTCTTGCTGCTTCTGATCTCGTGTTCCAGATGAAACATGAATGCTGCCATCAATTACTCCCCAAAAGATGGTGGGAGCATATTTGTTAGTAATATTTTGATAATAACTATATAAACATATTTGTCATGCTATTCTGACTCCTACATCTTCATTCATGGAAGAACATTTTATTTACATTGTCAAGTAAGAGGGTGGCAGTTTAACCGAGACTTGCAATTTATCACTCGCTTTGCTTTCCAAGGCAGATCCTGGAAGTTGCTCCCCGCCCCCTCCTACCTCCTCCCCCTGAAATGGATCTGTGATCATTCTTTTGAAATGTATGTTTTCTGTTTTACTCAGAAGGGAAAAGCAGATATCTGTATCTGTATATTTATATTTATATCTGTATCTATATTGACCCTCCCTTTACATCCTGGGGTAAACTCCCTGCCTCCGGAGGCCAAGATGATTCCAGTCCGCTGGGGTTTATATGTCTGACCGCCTGTTGGCCTTCCAGGCTTAAAACCTACACATGGAGAATTCATCTCACTCGGTGGAGGGCAACTTTCTTTTGAGTGTATATTTCCCAATCGAAGCAAGACCATCCACAGTGTGAAGGGATCTTTGACACACAAGAGGTAGCATGAATCTGAACAAAATTGGGCAAGGCTAAAAGAAACTTACATGTGGACAAAGGGAAACTTGAACATGGCAGTGAAGGGCGCATGGCTCAACCACTTTTTCGCTCTGTGACACTGGGGAAAGTCCTTTGGGGCCACTGTTGGCTCACCTGTAAAATGTGGGTAATAACCCTGCCCCGTGGCATCATCGTTAGGCTCCAATGAAACAGATGCATTGAAAATCACTTGTGAGGATAACACGAGATAAGGCTTATCAAGTGGTGATCACGTGGAATCACTTAATAGACGAGAGCAGTTATTATTGCCGAGGCAGATGGGTTGTCTGTGTCCCCCCCTCGTTATGATGGCGCCTTGCACCCAGGGCCACCAGTGGGGGGCAGGGAAGGATTGTGGGCTGATGATTGTTCTCTCACTGTTAGGGACAGATCATTTCAGGCTTGAGGAGACAGGGTAAGCTTCATGGAGGAGTCATGATTTTATTCGTTTTGCTTCACAAGTGTATCATTAATATATCGTCGCACAGTTCTGAAGTCTAGAAATCCAAAATCAAGTTGATGGTAGAGCCACGGTCACTGCGAAGGCTCCAGGGGAGGATCCTTCCTTGCATCTCCCAGCTTCTGGTGGCCCCAGATGTTCTGTGGCCGTGCACTTCGATCTCTACCTCCTTTGTCACATGGCCCGCTCTGTGTGCACATCTCTGTCCGGATTTCTTGCTTCCTATGAAGACACCAGTCATTTTGGATTAAAAGCCCACCTTCCTGTAGTATGACTTCACTTAACCTCATGAATTACAGCTGAAACACTCCGTTCCCAAACAAGGTCCATCGTATTCACAGGTACTTGGGGGGGGGGCAGTGCAGGAATTCAGCCTATCTTTTGGGAGGACATAGCTCAGCCTATAACAGCAGGTCTGTACTAAGGTTCTGCTCCATGCTGGGTGCTGGTCTTAATTCAGAAGGACAGGCAGGCAGGGCAGAGGGAAGGAGGGCTTATAAGTGAGGGACATCAGGTGACTTCAGGTTCTGAAAAAGAAAAGCAGTTTTGTCCAGGAAATAGCACACTGATGTGCTTGTCCGAGTGAACGTTTCCCCATGAGCGTGGTGGAGGTGTTGCAGCGAAGGTGGGCTGTGTCACATATGATGAGGCCTTCTGATGTTTGGAGTCTTACCGGCCACTTTTGCTTTGTTGCCCAACTTGGGGGCTGGCCCTTGCCTCCACTCAGTCTCACGAGAAGCAAACCTATAAGATGTCCTACGTCTCCCCACCTCCATGTGTCCCTCTTTGTTCAGTCATTACGGTCGGTCAGGCTGACCTCTCCCTGTACCCTTACTGCCTGGGACATGGCTAAGTTTCTTTCTGACTCGTTCCTCTGCCGCTGGATCTTCTGCCTAGTTGATGTAACATACCGCTGCAGAGCTCATCACCCCCAGCCCCTGCTGGAAACCCCTTCAGGGGTTCTCTAACACCGACACAGTGTAAATTGGGCTCCTTGCTGTAGGACAGAGGCTGAATGTACCTACCCCTTCATGGCTGGACTCCATTTCCCCGTAAGGACTCCTCATTCCCATCACACTGAACCCCTACCCACAGTGCCTCAACCACCCACGTGATGTCATGTGCAGTGCGTTCTTTATATGGGGAGTGCCTTTGTTCATGGTCTTGTTAGTTCCTTCTCAGCCTTCAACACTCAAGGATCATCTCCTCCAGGAAGTCTTTCCTGATCCCCTTTCTGTTCTTCAGCAGGTGCTTCTTCTTCTCATGCTTCCCGAGTATAGACCTGTCGTCACTTCTGTGCCCGGTCTCATGGCACAGTGTACCGCAGGCACTGATGACCTTGGCTTTCCACTCCACCACACAGTGAGTGCTTGAGAAGGGCCCGTGGCTCATGCCTCTGTAGCCCCCATGCCTAACGCGGGGCCTGGCCCAGGGAAGGCGGCCGGGAGAGAGGTTCACGAGTTGGAGATAGAAGGGCAGAGGCAGGCCAATGTCATGGCCTGTGAGTTACCCCTGAGATGACTGACCGGCTAATGTCTCCTGGCAAAAATGCAGGTAGAAACATCCTCTCCACCACCTACAAACACTGTACCCAAAGAGGAATTTAATGCAACTGAGAGATAAGGGGAGAAACTTTCTAATTATACAGCCCACGGGCCCCCATCATTTGGCAGAGACCATATGCAGCACTCACTTTGCTCTGTCTTAATCCACCATTTCCCAAAGTCTAATTATTGAGAGAACATTAGGCAGAAGATGGGGAGTGAGGAAAAAACTTCAGTAGACAATCACCTTGTAAACATCTTGTGATGGGGATAGCTATTAAACAGGAGCACTTGGTACCAACTGAAGCTCGGGCGAGTTTAGCCAAGCAAATCAATGCAAGTTAATCTTTCAGTGTCAGCTGGCTGAGTTTTGGACGAGTGATGAATGCCTTGACTGGAAAGATGGAATGCCGGAATGCCAGCCAGCGCTCTGACAGCTACAGATGGTGCCAATTACTGCCAGTGGCGCCTGCCCTGCTGTGAGCCCAAGATGTCTGATTTGTGGCCACAGGAAAATGAAAAAGAGGCCTTCCAGCTGGGCCTGTCACCTGTCCTTTATTGTTCTGTAACCAAAATTGTATTCAGGTGTGAAGACCTTTTTGGCGATGGTGGGGGGGTGGGTCTTGAGCATGGGGAGGGGACAGCGTGCCTCATGTTAATTACACAGCCACACTAATTGCCGAGGATACGCCCGACAAGGGTGGGGCAAGTCACTCGCAAGGTGGGCCACCTCTTCCCACCCCATTCCCAGCAAACAAAAGACTTAACTGTAAATCATCCTGGAATATGGACAAAGGCAAATGAAAATAGCCCACATACTTGTCATTTCCGTGGGACTTCGGACACAGCAGCGGCATCTAGTGCATTGTTCGATTAGGTGTGCCCTTGCTAGAAGCATTGTTGTGCCTATGTCCTGGGCAGACTTCGGAGTCGGCCTCCGCCCACGTTATGGTAACGGATGAGCCCATGGTCCAAGGCAGCCACTCTCACTGGATGAGAGCTCCTGATGCGCTTTACCTACGTTATTCTTAATCTTCCCAACAACCTCGCCTGCGAGATATTATTACCCCACTCGAAAATGAAGGGACTCGGCAACAGAGAGACTGAATGGCTTTCTCGAGGGCTCAAAATTACTGAGCGATGCCACCTGGATTTGAGTACAATTCTCCAAATCTTAAGTATGGCCAAGAACAAAAAAGAAGACTATGGGTTTCCGTGCCACGTAGTTGAAGAGTGAAGGGCTGGATCGGTGTCGGCCAGAGCAGTCATGGCGCTGATGCGGGGCTGGGGAGTAGGAGTGGAATAGCAATGGGGCAGGGAGGCAAATGTAATGAGTACATCATCTACATTTTTGCTATTATTGGTAGCCACATTTTCTCTGCAGTGGGTCACTGCTAAATCTTAACGGTTCTGGCCTTAGATAATAGTTAGGCACTGGGGTGGGTTTCCCTGAAACAAGTAAGGTGATAGGGACGGCTGACACCCAATAGCTCGAGTCAAGAGGAAATACCAGCCTATTCCAGTTGCTGAGCCTTGGAGGGGCATTGGACTCTTCCAGAATACCTGAACGGAGCTCCTCCAGCCACACTCATCAATGGTTCCATCATCCCTTGGGAGTCCCATAGATGCAGAGTGAGGAGCGGAAAAAGTGGCTGCGAAGTCCGCCTCCCACCCAGGGAGCCCAGGGACAGTGTCACACCCCCATGGCCCAGTCTTCACCCCCAAACACCCCAGCCCTGCCCACCTGGATGTGGTCCTCCACGCTGTGTGGTTTCCCTGGGGGTGGGGGTGTGGTGGCTCTCCGCTGGGGTTCTCGTCTCTGGATTTGGGAGTACAGGTCCTGGGTCGGGAATATTGTCTGTTGAATTAGAAGATTCTTCCCTCTTTGATAAAACATGAAACAAAATCAGGCTTCAGTGACCTGTGGGAAAGCCTCAAAGACTTAACACAGGGTCTTAGAAGACGTTCCCTCTGAGACTGCGGGAAGACAGAGATGGAGCTTGGGTCCTAAGGAAACCTGGCTCACCAAGAGGCAGCTGGTACCTTTAGATCACTTCACTTTTCTGACTTAACGCTCATCTTTGGTAAGCTTTCCGTACATTTCTCTCTTTCCTACTTTGTTCTTTTGTACATTTTTTTCCTGATTCAACACAAATTACCATTGACTGCACTTCCACGTTTCTCTCTCTTTGTGATATTTAATGGAATGAGTCTAGACATCTGTGATCTCTAATTGATTTTTTTCCCCCAAAAGACAATTTGTTATAAGAACTTAGGCAACTCAGATTTACTTTACTTGGAATATTGTAACCTTTGTGGACAGAACATCTGGGTCATTTTGGTTTTCCTTCCTGCTTTTCAAGATGGCCAAGGGTATCCCCTAGACTGTGTAGAGCAAATGTATTTTTGGAGGGATTTTACGTAAAACTAATATAGTATCTGAAGGGTGGCAGTCTTGTCCTCAGTAATGGCCACGTGGTGATCGTTTCAGGGGTTCTCCAGATCACCCAGGGCTCATTGATTTGCTAGAAGGGCTCATAGGACTGAATGTACAGTCTTACTCATGGCTCAGATTTATTATAGAGACAAGAGTCAAGGATATATAGCCAGATCAGTAAGGGAAACGATCCATCAGCAAGAGTCTGGAGGAACCCTGGTGGAGGCTTCTAATACTCTCTCCCTCCCACACTGAATATCTATCCCCAGTGGCAAAAATGTTGCAACATGTGTGACATGTTTCTGCCTAGGATATCCTATTTGAGACTTAGTGTCCAAGATTTTTACTGGGGTCTGGTCACGTAGGCCCAGTCTGCCTAGCCACTACCAAATTTTCAGATTCCCAGAATCTAAGGTATTCTGTGCCCCAGGCGGGTAAAATAGCCTTACACTTAGGAAAAGGTCGCTATCACTGTGTCTTAGAGAGGCCTGGTGGCTTCCTTCTAATGTCTCCCCATAAACCTTTGGGCCTGGCAGCAAGTTGGAGCTGACCTGAAAACCTTCCAGGAAAACCTTCCGAGGTGCTGTCATGATAGGACACACACACCAAGTATCATCCCCGCACATGGAGTTTACGATTATGAGGCGCCCCGGGCTCCATGGGCTAACAGAGCCCCCAGTGTGACTGACCTCCTTCCACTGCAGGAGGCGATGGTGGGTCTAAAAGGTAGGAGTCATGCTTTACCGTCCAATTTAGATGTTTGCTGTTCTATTTACTTATTTATTTAAAATTAGTAATGATCTACCGATTGACCCAATTTAAGCGTAATAATGTGGAGATCTGCTTTCTTTCTCTGTGGAATTATCAGGCTGGAATTACCTAACTGCTAATAGTTTGTAAATTGAGATGGAGAAAGAAGCCTTTTGTCCTCATTTTATTAAATGTGACCTATAGGAATTGAGCTATTTTGCCCTCAACCTCAAACACAAACATTTCACAGATTTCGGGATCCAGTTAATGTAGAAATATATCAGTAGACAAATGGCCCTATAAAAACGATCCTCTAAGCACCTGGGAATCAGGTCAGAGGTTCCAGATAAGCCTTTGCCAGTCAGGTACATTCTATCTCCAACCATAACACCTTGGAGAATTGGTGGCTTCTGCTCCAAATGACTACGAATAGCTAAATCGCTGTCTCTTAGGTGGGAAAATGGCTTTCGTGTTACAACATTTAGAAGTAAAGGTGAATGGAGAGCATGACACAGGGGTCAGTAAGGACCCAGCACTTTATAATTTATAAAATCTTCCCATCAATTCTCACCACTACCCTCTGTGGTTGCATTTTCGTTCCCACTTTAGAGGTCAAGAAAAACGGAGGTGGGCACATGCTGAAAATCACTGTGAACAGACAGCGAAGCGGGGATCGAAAGACGGTCATCCTGCCCCCTCACCCCCCGCCTCTCCGCCTCTGTGCCCTTCACTGTCACCGCAAGGCTCAGAACCGTTGGCCCTCACCTGGCTTCAGCAAGGAAATGGCTTTTACAGTAGAGAAAACATTCTTGGTAATCTCCTAGCACCTCAAGGCTGATTTTTCTCTTGCAAACATTCCTCACTTTTTCCATTCGAGGATTCACAGAGTCCCTATAGAGAAAGGTTGCATTTTGTGCGTTTTGATGTTTGGGGCAGCTGAGAGCCGCAGAAGGGCCTTTGGACCAGGGAAGACATCGGGAGACATAAACCTGCAAAGACTTACCGAATAGCACGTACGACGTCCTCTCTGGGTGTCATGGGGGCCGGAGAAGCTTTGGGCGGGTGAGCACTCCTGCCAATGGAGGTGGTCACCTGCCAGGCTCCGGGGCTTGTTGGCCTTCCTAGCTGAGGATGGAAGCTTCGAGCAAGTCTCATTCGGCACAGAGCGGTTCGTGCAGCTCCCCCGACCCTGGCTTACTGTCCATTGTCCTTGTCGTAGACCATTGCACAGCCGGTCTCCAGGCTTTCACCTTCCCTGGGCCTGGCCGCTCACTAAAAGATCTCTGCCGGCTCCTGAACCCATTTTCATTTCCTGCCAGCAAGAAGAGAAGGGGTAAAGCTGGCGCAATCCGTAGGCCATAGGCCCCAAGTGGACAGTTTTCTGCGGGGCTGGAGAGGACGACGGGCGGGTTTATGTAACATTAAACCCAGGCGGGCACTTACCCACTTTGCCTCGGTGCAGCTCGGCTAGGACTTGGCACAAATGAGTGTGTTTGCATTTCATTCCACTTGGCCACTGGCCAGCAGGGAGACTCTATTTTCATTTTGAAATTCCACTTGGCAGATCCTTAAAAGTCACCAGAGAACTTTTCCTGAGTAATAAAAAGCAACTTTTATTGAAAACTAATTATTTTTTCAGATGAAATATGCCAGCTGTTTGAAAATGTTCTGGTCACGTTAAAGCATATTTTAATAGTGTGCTTACAAATGCAGATTCAATTGTGAAATCCTTTTTGACAGTAACTTATAGGCACTTTATTCCAACGCGCCTCGAAGCCCTAGTTCCATGCAGGTCTAGAAATCTGATAAATGGGAAAAATATCCACTAGTTGAATAAATCAATGATTTGGGGGATGGGCAAAAATTGTAAAATTCAATATATAACTTGGAGCATGTTTTTCCTTTGAGCTAAGACTGACAAAGTAAGTACAGATTTCATCCGTTGAGCAGTTTTAAGCTTTTAGAAGGAAGTGAGTGGGATCTGATGACTCCGGAAGGTTTGGGTTATGTTGGGTATGCTTGGTGTTGGGTTTCATTATTGGGGATACCTCTTCCGGTGTGTTTCCTGGGTTCTAGGCTCCATCCAAGCCACGGGGATGTGTATGAAGCGCTCAGCTGAATGAGACACTGTCTTTGCCTGCCAGGAATTTACAGGCTCGTGGGGTGGATCAGAAGTTGGGTGAGAACAGATATGTAAACAAGCAAGACTGATGTGGGGGTAAAATCAAGGTTTAAGGGGTATCTTGAGCAAGCCCAGAGCCTGGTGTACATTCTGACGGAAGGGACCAGAGGAGAGCATGAGAGAAAAGAGACCATTTGAGTGAAGCCTTAAAGGACAAGAATGTTATTGGTAAGTGGACTATGGAGAAAGGACATTTCTCACGGAAGGAGCAATCACAGAGGCACAGAGGAGCCGAAGGGCATGGTCTTTAAGGGAGATTGTAGAAAGAGATGAGGCTGGAGGGAGCAGATGATGGAAGGTCTAAATGTCATAGCACAGAGGTTACTCTCTTTTCTGCAGAGGTTTTGTGAAAAGGGGACTCACATACTCAGGCTTCGTTTTAATTCCAGTGGAGAATGGATCGGTGGGGCAGGAGAGAGGATGAGGAGGCTGACCAGTTAGGAGCCATTTAGTAGTTCAGGGGAGGGTTGATGAGGACTTGAGAGAGGCATTAAAACAATTATCCAGTGAATTTAATCAATGCGGAGTGTGATCTGGCTAATCTGGGGGTGGAAGGGTGGGTGGATGGAGGCACTTTACTCTCAATCACTTGTTTTTATTGGCTTGACTTGGCCAGATAATTGTCCCACCTCTCCACTTCGCTTTGCCTTTGTCACAGCCATTGTATAGTTTGGACAAATTGCTCGGTATCTCTAGGTTTCCTTTTCGCCAGCTGTAGAATAGGGATAATAATTCTTGCCACCAGTGGTAATGGCCTCATAGGACTGTTCTATGCATTTGTGTGAGGGCTAGCATATTCTTGGCGTGAAATGATCATTAATAACATTTCTAATACTTCTGCTAATGTGCTTCGAGACCTTCCGAAAAGTCAACATCCCCGAATACTAAATATTTTAAATATGAGGAGACATTCAGGAGTAATAAAAGGGTGACACCATCTTGTTAAGCAATAATCCCTGATGGTTTCCCTTTCATTTGCAAATCTTCTCTGATCCATTTTCATTTAATTTACAGAACTTCATTTTATAAAACAAATGCAACATTCTCTGTTGTCTGGAGAAACTTTCTAGGGTTTTTCTCCATGGATTAGAGGCTCCCTTCCACCAGCTCAAAGGATGCTCCAAACTCCTAGAGGTTGCCTGTCTGTGGGTGACAGTTGAAATTCAGTGGTTGTCTCAGAGTTGGGCAGAGTCCTTTGCCTGTGGCCTTAGGGCCCAGTGACTGAATGATGCTTTTTTTAGTTTTCAAAACAGTGATGACAACTTTAAGGGAAAAAAACAAATGCCTTGCTAACTGACCTCGGGCTATTGTAGAGTGTTAAGGAAATAAATTGGCTGAATTAAGGGGGGGGCGGATTTCAAGGACATTTTCTTTCAGGAAGCCAGCCTACCCACCTTCCCAACACACGCAGGATAAAACTGCATATTCATGAGATGCGCGGTTCTGTTGTGATACGTTGACATGGTCAGAATTACATTTTTCAAAATGTCGGGGGTTGGTTGGCCAGGATTAGCAGTGCTTAAAACAAAACCAAACCAAAACAAAACAAAACAAAACAAAACACAAAATAAAAACACTCAAAGCCGACAATGCATGTCAGTTCTACCACCAGCAAACGAATAGTGAAACTGTTCCCGGGGCTTAAAACCAGTTTACGAGGAAATGCAGGCAAGTGACAGCTGAGCTCCCCGTTGTGGGGAAGTGTGGCTTTCTGATGGCTCGTGGCCAAGCCGTGGAAGAGAGGAAGCTTCGTGTCAGCCGTCAACAACCCATGTGACGTGGAAGCACCTTACTCCTGGATGAGAAAGTTAGCGACCGAGAGGACTCAGCACAGATGCCACTCTCAGAGATCAGCTGGCGCTGACCCGTCATTTCAGTGAGACAGCCACTTCAAGGAATGGCATCCGGTTCCTTAAGTGGCCTAAATCCCCATAATGCTCCTCTTCCTCCGCCGTTAACCTTAACCTTAGACCCTGCTAACCTTAAAAATAAAACTATCAGCTATTTTACCAGCAAAAATGTGTTTATTCGGGAACAGCAAAGAATTGCAATTCGGACACACAAGCTACAGCAAACAATCTGGAGAACAAAGGAGAGGAAGACTCCTTTATAGAGGAAAGAGGGCGTTCGTAGGGGCCGCGACAAACACAAAGCCCATTGGGGTAAACTGGGGCTTTGAAGTGTAGTGGCTTCTCACTGGCTGAGTTTCCACAGTCTCTCATTGGCTGGGCTGTTGCCAGGCAGGGAGAAAATCTTTCCTCCTGCTCCGGTCGTAAAGTAGTAGCTTCTTCCTGTTGGGATTGCAAGGTTTGTCTGTTTCTGGTGGGGTCTGCCATTGTAGGGCATGAGAGATTTCCCCTGTTTGCTTCCTGACTCCATTTGAAATGAGGTTTCCTTTTAGCAACGTTCTCATTTCTGAAGCGTTCACCTCTGTGCTGCTCCAAGTGCCTTAGACCAGCTTCTAAAGAAGTGTACCTTTTCACGTGTGCACTCCTCGGGACGTGGCAGTGTAGAGCCAAGCTACATGGCCTTCCCTAGCTGGTTTTGGTGAAGGACCAGCCCCAAAGAACTGCATGCGAGGTGGCAACATTTGAACCCATCTGAATGGGTCGCTTAAATAGGAATGGGAGGATGAGCCTGCAGGACGGTGGGGCTGGCCCTGACTTGATAGGAGACTACTGACTTGGCCAGATAATTGTCCCAACTCTCCACTTCGTTTTGCCTTTGTCACAGCCATTGTATAGTTTGGACAAATTGCTCGGTATCTCTAGGTTTCCTTTTATACTCACTTTTATACCACACTCCCAAGCAGCTCAGAAGAAGCATTTTCCTTTAGATTGCAACCTTTGCCTTGTCTTAGAAGTAACGGGGGGGGGGGTGCCTAGATGGCTGAGTCGGTTAAGCGTTTGCCTTCAGCTCAGGTCATGATGGCAGTGTCCTGGGATCAAGCCCCGCATCAGGCTCCCTACTCGGTGGAGAGCCTGCTTCTCCCTCTGCCTCTGCCTGCCACTCCTCTTGCTTGGGCTCACTCTCTCTCTGACTAAATAAATAAAATCTTTTTTTAAAAAAAAAGTAACAGAAAAGGAAGCATTTGGGACAGAGTGTTTACTTTTGAACAAGATCGAGAGCCCTGTTTATTTTTAGAAAGGAAGAGTTTAAAAAGCATTGGATACAGATTCAAAAGGCCTGAGGTACAAGGAGAAATTCTGCTGATGGCTTTATTACTGTGATTTGGGGTAAGTCACTATCTGTCTCTTCTCATATAAAAGGGGGGGAATGTCTAGTACTGACTCCACTAGCCTCTCAGCATTGGTTAGAGGGCCAAAGAAGATGTTCCCTATTCTCATTCTTTGGAAACAATCAAGGGTTGTTTATTTGGAGGTTTCTGTTTGGGGTAAGAAATGTATTATGAGCACATGGCCTGTGATTGTCCACATTAATTACCTGTCAATAGAGGCAGGAAGAATCCAATAACCCAGCAGACCACTCATATTCAAACAGTACAGAATGACATGTTTGTGGCTTCCTTCTTCCTTGCATATAAATAGCACTAGCTTAGAAGTGAGTTGATCTTTGGTCAAGAGGTTATCACCGACTCCAATTTAGAGATGCAGTTAACTTTCCGTCAATGGCTGTGGTTGACCTCAAACAATTATAATAATAATTTTCCCTGCAAGGTTTTGGCTGGAGGTGGGGTTAACTATTTTTCCCAATCGATGAACTGGTGAGAATAAAGCAATCAAATATTAGTTTATTTTGGCCACTCATGCAACATACCTCCCACAGGTTTTAGGTTATCTCATAGGGACATTTGATAATGGATAAGTGATATTGTCATGCATTTATTCATTAAAATATTTGTGACACTCACATGTCTAGGTACTAAGTAATGTAGGATTTTTTTTGCCATAAACCACTGTGTCTCTTAAGCCTACTATACTTTTCTGTCTTTTGTGTGTTCATTCATCTACTTGGGAAATTTCAAAATGAACCCTAATTCTTTCTATGGAACTCTGCTAGTACTCCGGAGCCGGGCTTCAGTAGGCTTATTATATGAGCCCTGACATGGAGCAGTCTCTAAAGTGATTTTTATGAAAATGAAAAAATTAAAACACAGCTGATGAGCAAAGCTATAATTTTACTAAAACAAAAGCCACATTTCCTTAAACTCCATGATTTGTGTTTTTCTGCCTCTAAGGTTTTTTTTTTTCCTCCTTTGGCGTGTTGCCGTTGGGTTCACATATCAGTAGGTGCACAAATCACCAGCATGTATCGTTAATGCTTGGAAATTGTGGCTTTCAGTCTTATGAAGCACAGGAAAATGTCTCCATTTGACAGTGGGTTCACCCAAATGCTAATTGTTCGGGGAGAAAAAACACTAGCCAGTTATGTAGCTCTGTGTATATGGTCTGGAATCTAAACAGAAGGAGATCAAAACCTACTCAGTTATTTCCACGTGATGGCCTCACTTGCAAAAATAGTATCATTCTCAGTAACACTATTAAATATCCTCACAAGGCATCATCTTATGTAAGTATAGTGGTGTGGGACCAGGAGCCTGGGGACGGAACATGTGTGCCCTGGCTCTCTGTCCCCCCAGGGGAGACCTCCAGGACCATATTAACCTCACACAGGGAAGGTGGTGGAGAATCATTTGCTCTGTATGTTCTCTGCCTCCAGTTCTGGTCTGTGGATTCTTTTCTCATAAGAGGCCCTTTTGGCTCTTGGCCTTGAGGTCTTGTCTGATCTCAGCTCAAGAGTTTGGTCTAAGTTTGGAGGAGGGGACCATGGGGATGGCAGTGCTATGAGACTACCCATGGAAAAAGGAAGAGTAAAGGATTAAAGTTATTAGATATATACTGTATGCTTGGGACTCTGCTGGGCCTATATACACGTCATCTTATTCGAACGTCCTAATGTCCTTGAGAGTAGGAGCTAATGTTGTATCCCCACTGGTGACCAACCAGCCTTTCCAAAGCCATGTAGTATGTATGGAGTCAGAATTCAAACCCAAGTTCACGTAGACTCCCCATGTTATGCTCTTTTCCCTACGTCACACTGACTCCCTCTCCATCTGTCCTTGTTGAACCTGGAAATGACAGATGATAGCCACTGAAGGCAGGCCATTTTCTTGGGTGGCTTAAGCTGACCAATGTCACCATTTTGAAGATGTTCACTAAAACCACTTTAGGACTTGAGAAGATTCAAAAAATCTAGCTCAAGGTTTCCCAATGGGAGGCCCCCATTCCCACCACTTTCACCAAATAATGGGGGCACTGAAACCCATCCACGAAAATAGTCCATCATAAGCCTTGTTTTCCTTATATTTTGTGCCTTTGTATTTTTCGTGTGCCTTTAATCAGTTTGCATATGTATAGAGAAACAGGCGTGAAAACTGAAAGTACCTTCCATGGTCATCTAGCCTGTTTGACAGATGACTAAACTTGAATCCAGAGGAGACTCTTCTTTCTTCCAAAGTCACACAGCAAGCAAGTGGCAGCAGTAGAATGTAACCCTGAAGAAACTGTCACTGTGTGCCCATAGCTATAAGTTAGATCACCCAAACTCATTAGCCAGCTGTTCAGATAAGAATAGACTCTTGGGGCTTTGCAGCGGCTTGACAGGTATGTATAAGTGGCTTGCATGGAAATCACATACATTTTAGGCATTAAAGCAAGAGACAGCACGTTATCTTTGATGATAGAAACATCGGAGACCTAGTAAAAATCATTATTCATTGGAGAATGGGTACGAAAACACTCTCAAACGTTTCTAATGCACAGTTCTCTTTGAGTATCTGTGTATAGTTACATACATACCCACCCTTTCTCTACTTATTCTTTCAATCCTACACTTAGCTCTTTGGAATTTAAACATAGCCTGTGTTTTTTGTTTTGTTTTGTTTTGCATTTTGTCAGGGCACATTAAAGACTGTATTCGAGGTGGAACATGGCTGAAGAGTGGCTCTACCATATACTTTGTAATTTTTAAACAGGTCAACAGATGGATACGTATTAGAATATTAAAATTTACTTTTTCAGTACCTTCACCTTTTTCCTGCTTATTTAAAGAAATGAGTGCAAGTCACTGGAGTCTCTGGTTGAGCAGCGCAAATAAATTTCTCTTGATGCACATGAGTTAAAATCAAGATGGTAGCTCTGTACGTTTCAATCTATTAACTTTAAGACTTCTGTTTCAAGTCTTTTACAGGTCAAAATACAAATTAATGTCCATGTTTACTAGACAGCTTTCAGCAACACATCTATGTTAGTTTCTGGATAAAAATTGTGCTTGATTCACCATGTCCCCTCAAAAGTTGGACTTAATGTTTTTATAATGGGGAAGGAGAGAGTGAAACTCTTGGTTTAATAATTCGATTTTGTATGAGTTTGTAGGAAGTGCTAGAAATGACCAGTTTTGAGTTTAAAAAGTAATTAAAAGCTCCAAAGTTAATGTAAGCTTTTCGTTTTCCGTTTGCTGAGACCTATAGCATGTGATAGTGGAGTCACTGCTTCAGAGTCAGAATGCATTGGACATCTGTTTTTCTGTCTTTAAAGTAAAAATGGAACTCAAATTATCTTTAAGGTGCCTAAAATTGTAACATTGTGTGCTTGGTGAACTTGCATCTACTTTGCAGGTAGGGATTTAAGAACTCTGTTGTAAAACAAAATATGTTTTGAGTATGATTGTTTTGAGTATGATTTTACCACATGATTAGAATGATTGGATCGTAATGTTAATTCAAAATAGAACTGCCTGGGTGCACCTGGGTGGCTCAGTCGGTTAAGCATCCAACTCTTGATTTCGGCTCAGGTCATGATCTCAGGGTCGTGAGATCAAGCCCTGTGTCCAGCTCCACACTGGGTGTGGAGCCTGCTTAAGATACTCTCTCTCTGGGACGCCTGGGTGGCTCAGTCCATTAAGCATATGCCTTTGGCTCAGGTCATGATCCCAGGGTTCTGGGATCAAGTCCCACATTGGGCTGCCTGCTCAGAAGGGAGTCTGCCTCTCCCTCTCCCTCTGCCCTTTCCCCCCACTCATGCTCACGCTCTCTCTCAAATTAATAAAATCTTAAAAAAAAAAAAGCACAGCTAACCACCACATCTTGTTCTCTAAATACCATTTTCCTTGCTCAGTGGGGAGCCTGCTTCTCCCTCTGCCTGCCTGTCTCTCTCTCTCCCCTTCTCTCTGACAAATAAATAAATAAATAAAAATTTTTTTAAATACTCTCCTTCCCTCCTTCCCTTCCTCCTCCCCCCTCTCAAATAAATAAATAAAATAAGTAAGTTTGTTATTTTACCAGCAAAAATGGGTTTATACAGGAATAGCAGATAATTGCAATTTAGGACATATAAGCTATGGCAAACTATGGGCAAGTTCTGAGAACGAAGGAGAGGAAAGCTCTTTGATGGTGGTAGAAGGAGAGTTGTGAGGGTCTATGATAAACAAAATGTCCATTGGAGTAAGCTGGGAGCTGATAGTATAATGGCTTCTCATTGGCTGAGTTGTGACAATCTCTCATTGGCCGTGGTCTTGCTGGGTGAGGAGAAAATCTTCCTCCTCCTGGAGTAGTCAGGTAGTAGCTAAAGTATTATAGACGTGCAAGGGCTTCTCCTGTCTGGTCTGCCATTTTCTACTAGTAGGGCCTGAGAGATTCCCCCCACTGGCCTTCTGACGCCATTTTGAATGAGGTTTCCTTTTATTAATTTTCACACTAAACACTAGTGGTTCATGTTTGTTCTCAACTTCCTATTTCCTTCATGAACTTGTATCACTCTGTTGTCCTGCCAGCACTCAAGAAGCCTGCAAGTTCTCTAGACTTCTTGCTTCAGAAATTTTGTTTGGATTCTGTTCTAGCCTATATTGTCTTGATTTATCCAAAATTTACTTCTTTTTCTACTGTTGCTTTTCTCTTCTTTTGTTGATTTGCTCCTATTTTGTGTTTATTGGCAAAGGTAAACCACATACTGTTCATTTGTTTACAACTTTATTTCTAGCTGCCTCCTCCCGCCCTAACATTCACTTTCTCTAATCTGGCCTTAAAAATTTTCATTTTCTTTTCAGTTTACAGTTGATTTTTCCCATAAAGCTTTTGTGATACTACTGCCTTATGGACCTGAGATATAATGGCATGGTGTGATGATGATCTAATGCAATCAACTATTGTGTGAATGAGGTGTTTTTCAGTGAGTAACAGTACTTCTCAAGCATGTGTTACTCCATTTTGAATAATGGAAGGCGTTTGGTGTCCTTCAATAGTAACAATAGATGAAAGTGAAGATTTTACTGATCTAAGTTTATATGGTTTTTTAATGAATCCGAGAATAGCAGTTGTTGCAAGTGTTTAAATATAGCAAAGGAATTCCTTTGTAGAAACACACAGACACACAAAGACTCTTTATGTGTATGGATATTTTGTTCTTCATGTCTTGCTAAACAATGAAAACTAACTGTTCAGTAACAAACCTTTGAATTCCGGGTGAGGAGTGGGTATATTTGGTACATTTCTCAGTGTGTGCCTGTGTCTCTAGGCTGAAGGGTACTGGGGGGGACCATGGGTGTACAGGATGAAGCCTCTATTTTCTACCCCTTTCTACTCTTTTCATTTTACTGGAGGGCCCTGAATTCTTCATTTTCTTAACCATGACTACTCACCCAACGACAAACATTGACTGAGGACGTACATGGAGTAGAAAAGGCTAGAGCTCTTATGTGATCTATAGAAAGGACTCTGTTTCAGGATCAGAGTAAGGCCTACTAGTTATTTGGTTGAAAATGAAGTCCTTAATGGTTTCCATCATAAATAGATACCTCCGTGATTATGGAGTATGGCATACTGGCAAAGAGTGGAAAAAACTGCCAACCACAGAATGGATTTCTTTGAATGCTTTTACAAGTGGGGTTAGAAGCATAAATAAATGCACGTATAAGAAATATATAGAGGGGCACCTGGGTGGCTCAGTGAGTTAAGCATCTGACTTCAGCTCGGGTCATGACCTCAGTGTCCGGGGATGAAGTTCCTTGTCAGACTCTCCGCTGAGCGGGGAGTCTGCTTCTCCCTCTGCTCCTCCCCCCACTTGTACTCACGTGCACGTGCACTCTCTCTCAAATAAATAAATAAATCTTTAAAAAAAAGAAATATATAGAAAGAAATGTGAAAATGTGTGCTTATATTATATTGGGATTTCTGTATAGAAACAGCAAGAATCCTATTCCTAATTACTTACATCTTACGTGTCCAAAGAAAGAAGTAAGTCGTGGTGCTAAGAACCCCAGAAGATTACCTTACACTTTTTAAATTGCTACCTTCTCCCTCCTGTCTTTCAGTGCTCAAAACAGCCATGTGCAGGAGGAGCCCCTATGAGGATAGTTAATTTGGGGCTGAGCAAGGTTAAGTCGCCATCTGCCCTGGAGTACCCTGCCAGTAAGTGGTGGGGCTGGGACTCCAACCTGACTTATAACCAAGTGTGTTGTCTATTTTTCATGATCAAATTTTATTGTTGTATAATGTTGAGAGTTGTACATGTATGTAAAAGTATAAAGAAGAAAACAAAGTTAAGGCATGATATCATCACCCAGAAATATCAGCTCTGTTGGTTTAGGTATGTGTGTATGTGCACAGAGACGACAAGAATTCAGATCATCACGACAGAGTTTTGCACCTTGTTTTACTCCTCTTAATGTAACGTCATGAGCATTTCCCCATGTCATTACACAGTATGCGCAATTGAAATTTTCAACTCTCCGCACCTTTCTCCTGGCTTATGCTGTCCCTTTTCAAGGTGACAGTGCCCAAAAGGGAAACACGACACATGCTGATGTTCTAAGAGCCTTTGAGTATTTATGATGCCATTGTTGTGTGGAAGCGTCACATTAGTGTTTTGTTTTGTTTTTGTCTCTTTTTTGTTTTGTTTTGTGTCAGTTCCAAAGAGGGAAGGCATGGTGAGCGGGGCCTCTGCAGCTAGCTGTCAGGTTTTTAAGCTGACCTTCCCTTTATACCCCTCTGGTTGTCATGATCCCTCTCTTATTTCTTATCTATGAAGTAGGCATGCCCCTCACCAGTGTGGGGAGAATTCAGTGAAGATTCAGGATCCCTTAACATGTAAGACTGTGGCTAAGGAAATAAAAGATAGGCCGTGATTTCTCAAGATGTCTCTACCATGGCGTGGTGGGTGGTGACCTTTGTGCCTGGCTCCCTGCTTTCCTTACCTAGAGGGAGCCCTCAGGGGATTATTGCTCTTGTAAATATCCCCTTGTCAATATCCTTTTGTGAATGAACTGGTTATCAGCACTGTTAGGTTTCCCTGTTTTCTTTTCCTAATTGCTGTATGGCCCCTAGCCAGCCATTTCCTCTCTGTGTCTTCATCTCTAAAATGTTGGACTCTCAGAAGATTGGACTAGCTGATCTCCGCATGCCTACAAGTTCTACACTTGGTGTGTGATTTTCATCTTCTGGACGGACCAAGCAGGAGCCCTCTCGTGCAGCTCCACAGGCAGGGACGGGGCGGTGGAAGACATACATTTTCTAATTTCCATTAATCCCTTCCCCCATGTACCCCCACTTCAGGATTTCTTTTAGAAGGCAAGTGCTTCTTGGCTTCTTGCAAAACAATGTTTTGCTGTGTTAATTTAAGATGGATCAGCAACATATGGACTCTATTTTCCTTGAAATATCCATTGGTTTCAAAATGAAACAAACAAAAAGGACTTTGGCAAATGTTTTTAAAAGTATTTGGAAACATAACCCAGACTTCCTGTGCCTATGCCTTTCTATGAATGTGATGATTATTGTTCCCTTTGCTTTAAATCCCGAGGCCTGCAGTGTCCATGACGATTATATGCGCACTAAGGAACCAGTGGGTATAAGTGGACAGTCAGACTGTATTACTGGAAGCATGCGCCACGTAGCTTGTCAACTTAAAAAAAAAATCATAGACAAAGCTAAAACAAGGAAATGTCATTCAAAATGGGTCCTTTATTAGTAGTGTGTGGTGATGCTATAGGCAGATAAGGAACAATAGTCTTCTACTTATGTGTATTTTTTTTTTATTTTAAGAGATTCTATTTTTAAGTAATCTCCATGCCCAACCTGGGGCTCGAACTCACAATCCCAAGATCAAGAGTTGCATGCTCCACTGACTGAGCCAGCCAGGTGCCCCTACATCTGTCTATTCTTAATCTTGAATCCCTGACAGGTTTTTCGTTGAAAATTCTGCTTTCGGCCTTTGGATATCGGCCCTTGTTTGTAAGAGGTTACTTAGTTTTCTCCTAGCTACAGCCTAACCTTTTCTGGCTGAAGCCTTTAGAAAATGAATTATTTCATAGCATCATTTGCCTTCCTTTATAGCCAGAGTGTTTGGGAAACTCGGAAGAAAAGAACACAGGTTGCAAAGCCAGGCAGAATCCCTCTTACTTTCATCGTATCAATCAGAGTGTTGGTTTCTCTAAAGGGATCAATGCCGTTTATCTGTTGGAGCACATTTAAACCCCTGACTAAAGGATTTAGGCTAGTGTTTTCCCTTCTAGAAAGGAATTACCACAGCCATACAAATCAGCGGAGTAAGAGGTTAAAGGCATTTTATCGATCGAGTCATTCATTCATTCATTCATTCATTCATTCATTCATTCTGCATTATCCGCTGCCTTCTGTCTTGCGCAGGAGACAAAGCAAATGAGCAGTGGCCGCCATACCATGCCTTTTGTAGAGAAGCGCTCAGGATGCTGGGAAGTCGAGCAAGGAGGGATCCCGTGCCATCAGGGAAGGTGGTTCAGACTGGATTTACTCTTTGAAATCTGAGGGCCAATTCACTGGGAGGAATTGGTTGGGAGCGGCATCCCAGCAGGTAGAAACAGATTGTAGTGAAGCACAGCAAGGTGAGAACGGTCCTGGCTGACTTTGGAAAGAAGGGAATTCCGGCCTGTGGAGCCGTTGGGCTTGGTGGCAGAGCCGCAGATGGTCTGGGGACAGGGTTCCCCGACATGGGAGGAGCAGTAGACCTTTGCTTATTTCTCTCAGAAAAAATACAAATCTTGTTCAAGTACACGTTTCACTGTGACCCTCTGACTTCTGCGTGGAACTTTCCTGACTCACCAGTGGAGAGACACAGGTGTCAGTAAAAGTTACTGTTGGCACTCACATAGGCCGTCACAAACTCCTACGTACCCTTGAAGACCCAGCTGGAAGGGCTCCCATGCAAAGAAGTCCCTCTTGGTCCCTGCCCGCTGGTACGCTCACGTGGTGCTTACCACATGTGACGAGAGTTCCTTTTTAAATGGCCTGTCTCCCGCACCAGTCTGGCCTGTGTGTGTCTGGCTCACTGCTGCATCTCAGGGCCCAACGGTAGTGCCCAGTCCCTAGGAGGAGCTCACTAAGCAAGTTCTGAATGTACAAAAGAATCTGCATGAAGCTCACTAAATCCTACGAAGGACACAGGCACAGCCCTGAGCGTATATGCAAAAAAGTAAAAACCTTTTGGCCTTACAAGCACATGGAAGTAACACAGATTGAGGCTTCCTTGCAAGACACGACTCCAAGGCACCCAGTAGAAGGTGTTTGGTTTCCCGAGGTCACTTCCCAGATGGTCCTGCCTGGGACTATTTTGTCGTCTACAGGTTTCCTTTTTTTTCCCCTTGCTCTTATTTTCACCAACAACAAATACTTCAATGGGATGCTAAACTGAAGCTATATTAGATCAGCTAGAAATCTTTTAGGCTCTCAAAGCATGGGTATTACATATTCAAAGCAGGACCTAATGTTTCAGAGCTTCATATTCTACTATAATTATATGGTTCAATGCAAGTGATTATATCTCTTCTTCAGTAACGGGCTGAAAAGTTTTGGTTTGCTGGTTCCCTCATAATTTACTGCCTAGGTATAATAGGCCAGTCTTGCGGAAAAAAAGATGATAAATGATGCTGGCTAGGATTCATAGATTTATTAAATTTCTATCAAACAGTGCAACAAAAAAAATCTGCTTAACTTAGAAATGGGCTCAAATTTTTTAATCAAAATTCATGAGTCCTGATGCTTGGTTCAGTAGGTCCAAGGAAGGCTTGAATTGAAGACTGATTAAAGAAAATAAAAGGCTTATTTGAAGTAATTTTTCAATGACGGCTTTTAATTGGATGTTAAATCAAATTCTTATCTGCCTTTCTGCAGATAGCACATTATATAAAATACAGTTAGTGGCGCCACTGTAACGGATACACTGAATAACAATTGACTTCTCACTTTACGCCGAGAGGGGAGAAGGGCTGCGGTTGTCAGCCTGTCAGAAATTAAGTATGTAAATTAATGCTTAAGTGTATGAATATGAATATGATTTACAAGAGGCTGGGAGTGTTGTTGGGGGAAAATACGGAGGTTTTTCTTTCCCCTTCAAGGTTAACAAGTGCTCAGTGACCTTTTCCAGGCGGCATGCAGGCGTGGGTGCCTCAGCGCAGGGGGCCCACGTGTGCATTTTGCCACTGAGCTCTGGCCGGGTGCTGGAACACTCTCTTAGAGCAAATACTGGACTCATTTTCTCATGTCCCTTTCTACCATCCATGAATGTCAGCCCATAAAGGCAATGTCATTAGCATTTCCTCATTTTCCGATGTAAGCCGTTGGTGTGGCCGAATCTTGGGCCCTCATCCAGCCGCTGCAGAGGACGGGCTCTGTGCCTCTTGGAGGGAGGGGGCTGTCGGTGCGGCGGGGGGGTGGGGGGCTCGGGGAGCACCCCAGTTGCCATATGGGAGCACCGGGTGCCCCGTTGGGGTTTGGGAACCACGGTGGGCTTTCCTGGAAAATTGTGTTCCCTTCTGGAAGCTGCCATTGGGGGAGGGGTGGAACAAATGCCTCTTTCACAGCTGACTTAGGTGGCGGTGGTTTGCAAGAGTTAATGGAACTTTCTCGCAAATGCTGAGTTAATTCCCAGGATAGCGTTTATGGACTGAGGGAATGGGGTTTGCATAGACTGGTTTTCTCATATACATTTTTAATGGTAGATCTTTAGTAGACAGCTCATTAATTTCATGGTTCTTTATTGCCAAGAATAATATCCTGTAGGCTTGGGAAAAAGTTTCTCCCGTTTTTGTTCTGATTTTTGGAGGAACTGTAAAAGCTGTGCTTCACAGAATTTTAACAGGGGAAACCCTAGTACATAGCTTGGATCCAAATACATCTTCGTTTCCCTGTTACCCTAAATAGAATTGCATGTGTATTGGCTTTCTGTGTTTGAAATTACACACAATGTAGTCATTTTGCTGCTTGAAAATTATTCAACCTAGTGCAATTTATGTTGCCTGACTAGATAGTCTTTTTTTTTTATTGCGTGTTTTGTTGACCTTTTTTAAGAGCAGACTTTAGTTTAATTGCCTAAATCTGAATTTCATTAATACTAATACTTACATCTGCTACATATTGAGCACCTACTTTGGGCCAGGTCAGTCACTTTATTTATTTATTTTTAAAGATTTTATTTATTTATTTGAGAGATAGAAGGCACAAGCTGGCGGGGGGGGGGGGTGAGTCAAAGGGAGAGGGAGAGGCAGACTCCCCACTGAGCAGGGAGACCAATGCCGGGCCCCAGCTGAAGGCAGACGCTTAACCCACTGAGCCACCCAGTTGCCCCCAGGCCAGTCACTTTAGATTGCTGGTCACAGTAACCTGAGGTCAGTGCTGGGGCCCCTGAGGAATGGCCCAAGGCCACTAGCCAGTGCTGGAAGTGACCAAGCCCGGCATCGCAGCCCCGCCTGGACTGACCCCAGATCCAAAGGGCTGCTGCACAAGGCCCCATGCTTTTCCCCCTCAAATCTTCACCGCCGCCAAGGTAGCTGGCCTGAAGCCCATTTTACAGACAAAGAGACGGAGGCTGGGGAAGGCAAAGTTATCAAGAGCGCCACAATGAAGGGGCTGATGTGCAATTTGAGTCAAGGTCTCTCCATTTCCTCCCTGCGGCCCTTCTTCCTGCCCTCCTTGCACGGCAGGTGAGATCTCCACTGCGAGGCTAAACGCCTACAGCCCTGATTCTCCTCCAGAGCTTCCTAAACAGTGACCCTTCCACAGACCTCATCCTTCTTGAGTTTACTTTTTGAAGGAGCAAGCATGTACCACAGTTCCCATCTTCTCTCAAAAACTCTCCCTGTGACATTGTGTTCTCTTGGTTCTCAGCGCCCCAATCCACCCGCCCCCCATCTATCACCCGGCGTCTCTCCCTTCCATGCTCCAGCCTGGGGGGGTCATGTCCATGTTTTGATCTTGAGCAAACTCGGTAATCGGATTTATTCATTCCCAGAGCTTCGGCGCTATTGACCACGTATTCCTACGTGTGCTTCCTCTCCCAAGAGTCCCTTCCCACGCTTCTGGCTGTCTGCTGCCTGCACCAGATTTGGATTTAAATCTAGATCCTCCAAGGTGCTTGCTGTGTAACCTGTGGAAAGTCAATGAACATTTGTAAGCCTAGTTTTCTCATTTTTCAACCGGCAAGAGCCATAGTGCCCCCACCGAGTTTTTGGCAGAATTAAAACCGAAGTAAGGAAGGTAGAGGACTGAGCACAGTGCCTGGCACGTGACACGCCCTCAGCCAATGGGAGCTGTTGTTACTGGTATCAGCCTCCTCCTTGGTCACCTATCACAGCCCACCTTGCAGTGTCATTTTTAATGGCTGCGTCTTGCCTCCCCGAGAGATCACCAGCACCTTGGAACTATCGATATCTATCATTGTAGCTCAATAAAAAGGCAGAACTGTGACTCCTGTTTCGGTGGCCAGCATGTACAGCAGTTCATTTTCATTCTGTGAGCCGAGTAGAACATTTTGTGCTTATTTCCAAATTCTCAGTATTTACAGGCTATAATTGAAACCACATAAGGATACCACGGTTAGAACACAGAGCTAATAATTCTGTGCTAACAATATTGTCTAATATTTTAAGGAAAGAGCCAGTTTGAGAAGAGAAATTGCTAATTTCACCAACATTTATGTCGGAGTTACTGACTTGGTTTGTCCAACTGCAGCCAGGTGACAGTGCGTGATTGGAACCGCTGTAGACAGCGGAAGAGGACCTGCAGTGTTACGCGCTGAGTTCATTAGCCTCATTCTGATGTACGTGAGGACTAGATCACTCCGTGTATTGTGCTGCTCTCCAAAAGCGGGAGTTGCCTTGGGAATGAGGGGGGCGTGACACTTCCAGAGCACTTCGGGATTCCTAGATTCATAAAGCAGTTATGCATACCTCTAAGATGCCCTACCCTGGCGGACAGGGCACACGTTCTGGGCAAGCAGTGTGTGTGTGTGTGTGTGTACACACCAGTAGAGGCTGGGAGCTTATGAATCCCAAATCTATCTTGTCTTGGCTGGCCCAATGTCAGGTGTTTAAATTACTATAGTATTGACACCTGTCACCCTTTCTTAACCAGGCCTCTTGGATTCTGCTCCTTTCCCTGACTTGCTTATCTGTCCTCCATGCCTTTTCTTTTTTAAGATTTATTTAAGTAATCTCTACACCCAGCCTGGGGCTTGAACCCACAACCCTAAGATCAAGAGTCATGTGTTCTTCTGACAGAGCCAGCCAGGTGCTCTTGTCCTCCAGGTCTTTTCAAAAATTTTTATTTTATTTATTGATTTTTTTCAGGGGGGTGGGGCAGAAGGAGAAGGAGGGAGAGAATCTCAAGCAGGCTTCATACCCAGCACAGAGGTGGATGCAGGGTTTGATCTCCCGACCCTCAGATTATGATCTGAGCCAAAATCAAGGGTAGGATGCTCAACCAACTGAGCCAGCCAGGCACCCCTGTCCTCTATGCCTTTAAGTGTGCTCTTCCCACCGCTAGAAATGCCATCCTCCCTCTTCTCTGCTAATTCATAACCATCCCCACTCTCCAAATACAACGGAGCCAACAAACGACTATGTGAACTTTGAGAGTCCTTGTCTGTTTTCTGATGCCAGGCTGTCTGCCTACCCCTACGTGTCTGGTATTCAACACATTCTCTTGAACCTAGGATGAGTACTCTGCGTGTTTACAGATGGAAGGAAGGAAGAGAGTAGAGAGGCAGGGAGAGGGAGTGGGAGATAAGCAGAAGGGGGGCAATTTACTCAAACTACTGGGGAATCCAGCAACTCATTAATAATCCGACTATGGAGTTTGTGCATCTAGTTTTATTCCTGAAGAGCATCCCAATTAAAAAAATTGGATTCCAAGTGAGAGAATGTCATGGTCACATTAGTATTGAACGAGCCAGAGCACGTCCCTGATTTAATTATATTATGTGAAAATCTAAGTAGTGATGTAAGAACATATCCCTTTTGGGGCATTTGCTGTTTTTTAATTTAACCTTTGTGGCAGCTGAAACCATCTCCTCAATAAAGCGGTATTATCTGGTGAAGACTCTAATGAATGTTGGCAGAAATTCATGTTTTTCTTTTAACTGCATAGAAGAAAAATAGTATGCTACTTGCACAGATATGTTTCTAATTATAGTTTTTGCATTATACTGTTTTAATTGTCTTCTTAAATGCAGTGTTTGACATTCTGCCAAGAAGTGCTCAGTGATTTCTTCATTGAGCACAGGATCTTTAGACATTGACTCCACTTCTTAAAACTGTACATTTTAACAACATTAAAATCTCCTCTTTCCTCCTAGAGTCACATTGCAGCTTATACTCCTCCTTTCCCAGGGCACCTCATCCCGTGGGCCTGAATGCCAAGGCCAAAGTCAGGGGAGCCTGGACATTCGTAAGGCTCCCTTCTCCTTTTTCAGCTCTGAGACCTTGGGGATGTTGTGAGGATATAGCTGTTTGTAGGGGAGGAAATAGGATTAAATGAAATGAAACCGTACCAGAATCACTCAACTCCACATTTTTATAGTATGCATAATCTGCTTTTTTTTTTTTCTTCCTGGAAGTCATGAAAGATGTTCTTTATTTCTTGTTTTACAAAAATAGCTGCCCCCGGGTGTTGATAATGCTAGTTTAAATTCTTCAAAAGAATCCGTGAATTGTAACTGCTCCGATAGTTCTGCGGCTATTTTTAAGTTTGGGGTTTTTTTTGCTCAGAAAATTATACACTGTGGGGTGAATTTTATGTGCAATTATATATGGCCAGAGGAAACTTTTGAGGCAAGAGCATAAATGGACTTAGGAGACCGCCCCTGATAATCAGGCCCAGCCGATTTCGTGACATGTGCATCTGGTCCCACGCGCCTTCATATATCTCATTAAACTGATCCTGACCCATTTTTCGTGCAATAGCTTTTCTGATTTCTGTGGTTGGCAAAACAGCAACATTGTGTCTTGAGGGGAGATGCTACCAGCTCTGCCTGGGTCTTCTGGAGCTCTCGTGTGTATCCTACATTCTATGGAGTGGCAGAAAGGCTGCTTGTCCTTGCTGCTTAGAACCGGGACGACTTGTGGACGCTGAAATTCCAGCCAGTGCCCTGAACTGACAGTTTCCCACAGACCACTGATAGAAGAGGCCACGCGGAGTCCATGTTGTTCCCGCGTGGCTCCCCATTCCAGGGCACCCAGCACCCCCTGGTCTGCCGCTCAGCCTTCCAAACCTCTCTCCCACTCCTTTTGGAGAAATCTTACCTCCCGATCTTCCTGCAGGCGTCCAGCTAAGATGTATGTAATAAACTCCACAGTACCCCTAGATTGAAGCAAGCTCTTCTTTTGCCCACAAAGGGACAGTGTGATAGCAGGCCTTTTGTTTCTGCTCAAGATTTCCCCACCCAGCTCATCAGGGCTACAATCAAGGGTAGACCAGGAAAGCAGAAAGCACGACCGGAAGCCTCGAAAATCATGGAACCTAGCAAAATTATGTCCCAAATCCTATTAAAAGAGCACTAATGTCCAACACACCTCGATTTTACAAGAGACCTCATTATGCCACATGTGATATGCAACACATACGAGCAACTGTACTATTAACACTTTTTATCTCTATTAATCTAATAAGCTAACTCTAATAAGCATTAATTCAACATTTAATTACCAATAATTGTGTTTGGCTTCCTAGAATTCTAAGGAACTTTTGGCGATTGATTTGCTTTTTCACATCACTTAAAAGTCTTTTTCTGGGAAATGTGCGCTGATATCTTTTGTTTCCTCTTTAATGAATTTCCCCATAGGAAAGACCATCAGTACCAATGCCTTGACCTTAGAACCCCTATAATGTGTGTACCCAGGCTCCAGAAATAGCCATTGATGGACTGAAACCTCTAGAGGCCTCACAAGGAATTCCATGATAAAAGCTCGGGGAGCAGAATCCTCTTTGTTCTCTTATTGTCTTAGTTTTGTGCCTTTCTGCGAAACAAACAAACACCTCTCTCTCTCTCTCTCAAAAAAAAAAAAAAAAAAAAAAAAAAATCAGGTATATCTCTGAAGCACCCAGAAATCACAAAATGTCACAGGGTGGTGGCCAAAGAAGGTATGAAACAGGAAGATTTCTTTTTTGCCCTGAGGATGCAAGGGCTGTTTATGGGCTCCCAGTATGGATGCAAACATCTGACCTTAATGCCACTAATGAAATTAGCCACCATTGACCTCTTCTTCCTGCTTTGCCCCTCCTCCCATTTCCTTTCCGGCACAAGACAGAGAGCCCTGCTAGAGAATCCATTCAGCCTTTGGGTATGGATTCTGCATTGTTGGAGGGACAGTTGGTCACTGTTGACTGGGAATGTGTCAAGTGCTGGAAAGTGGTGACTCTCCTTTCCCGTTGAGAGACGATTCCATTTAAATGCACTGTTTATAAGGAATAATATGGAATATCATGCATTCCCTGCCTTCCAGAAGCTCATTGTCTATTAGGAGGACTAAGAAATATATAGAGAAATGTAATGACATTGGTAACAGCATCTTTCTGGGCTGCATACAAATCAGATGACGGCATGAACAGGCTGATGGCATTCACTGTCTCATAGATGAAGATTTTCACGTTGGTTGTAGTGGCGATGACGTTTTTGCAATTGTCAGAGCGAGCTTGGGAGTTAAGGGGATAGATGAGTATTTGAAACTTCCTGATTGCTTTCCATCTCGGCATCAGGTTATCGCTCAAACCAGAAACTCCCATGTTCGGTCAGTTCTTCTCATACTGTATTTTTGGCCCTGTCTTGATCATGACTGAAACTGCTTTTGTCACTTTTGTTTTCAAATCATGGTGATGCCGAAGCAGTTCAGTGCTTTGTCTGTGCTTAATTATGATATTTAGTTACAGAAAAATGTTTCCGTTTTTTCCAGCCTACCTTAATCAGAGCCTTTGGTCTTGACCTCCCAGCTCTGGATCCTGTTGTATTTGCTCCGCCACAGAATAGCAGAGGGGTTCCTGCTCGGGTTACACTAAATCGCAAACCGATGAGGGGTAACGGGTTCTGCAGTAAGGTGGAATCGCCGGTTGTCTGATTTTTGCCTCTGTGGGCCAAATTTCGACACACAGACAGAAAGACACAGGAGGTCACTGCACATGTGCACATAGTCTGAAATGAGGTCATAGCACCACGGTGACAGCACCTTATTCTTTAGGTAAGGGAAGCGTATCGAATTTTCCAACAGCAAAACCCCAAATACCCAAACATCATTAAAGCTATTCTGCAGTGAAATACCTATGTATATATTTATATTTGTGTGTGTCATATATTATTAAATATGTGCGTGTGTGTGTGTATATATATATATATATATATATATATATTTAATAAAGATACAATACTTTTGCACATATCTGTCCACTTCTGTCTACCATTCCATCTTAGGAGATGTTTCCCAAATGTCGCTCGGAACTCCTGAATACCTTCTCTGAAACAAACATGCTGTCGGTCATCTGAGCCTTTTATTCCTTCAAAAAAAAAAAAAAAAAAAGTCGAAGCAGAAGAACTGATGTTAAAACATTGGCAAGCTTTAGTGTTTGTGATTAGCAATTATTTACAAGTTCGACGGACTGAACTTGACCAGCAAAGTATGTAAAGAGAGTGGGCCTGTATCCGCGAGGAGCCGTGCAGGGTAGGGGATTAGCGTAGACCAGGCTGTAGAATAGGACAGCCTGCATTTACATCCAGGAGCTGTTTCATACTAGTGTGGGCAAGATCGCAAACTGCCTCGAGTCTCATTTTCATTATCTATAAAATGCAAATAATAATAGTGCCTGCCTTAGAGGGTCAGTAAGGATCACATGGAACAAAACACGTGAAGTGCTTCGCACAAAAGGTTAGCTGTGTTGTATACGTACTAACATTTAAGTAGAGCGGTGTTGGTGGAAGAACAGAGCTGGCTAGGGTTGGCGGAAGGCAAGAACAGTTAGCGGCTGAATACAGTAATGCAGGCGCTTTGCAGACCTTGAACTGGCATGATCTCATATGACAGAGTTCACTATGCTTTCCTCTTTGCTGGTGAAGGATGAGAATTCTGAATTTTATGCCTTTGAGATGTGTACATTTCATTCGATAGTGCTTATTGGCGTCCTTTGTAAATTATAAACAATCAACTTATTGGACAGAAAAAAGGCAGTTCAAGAATTGACTGATTTCTCTCTGTTATCTCGATCCTGGTAAATCAGTCTTAACTCACTGTGTCTGAACAGTATCGAAACCTGCCCAGGCATGATCACCAAAAGTATAGTTTTGAATTTTAAATATAAAATAAATAAAACCGATGCTTTGCTGTGAAAACTTCCTCACTCTCTGGTGATTAGATAGATAGATAGATAGAATTTATTTTTAGGTAAGCTCTACACCCAACATGGGGCTTAAACTCACAACCCTGAGATCAAGAGCCACATGCTCCACTGGGTGGGTGTTCAGGGAGTGACCACATGACATGAGTACATGGAATCAACGAAAGGGTCTGAAGACCTGAATTCTTGTCCTCCAAAGAGGGAAATCACGTCAGGAAGTTGAGCTGTAAAAGCCTGTCCGATTAAGTTTCATTCTGACCTATTTGGGAAATTTTGTTCTCTAACAGTCTTGCTTCGGGGTCTAACTTTCCGGTTGTGGCCAGTAGTGTATCACATTCATTTGGTATAGAGCAGGGGTTCACAAACTACAGACACTTGTTTTTGCAGATAAAGTTTTATTAACACACAAGCATGCCCATTTCTGTACTCTGGTCCGTGATTGCTTTTGTTGGTTGCCTTAGGTGCCCAATAAATGAGACTTTACTCATAGATTCTTTTTTTTAGAGCTTTCTTTTTTTTTATTAACATATAATGTATTATTTGTTTCAGGGGTACAGGTCTGTGAATCACCAGTCTTACACAACTCACAGCACTCATCATAGCACCTAACCTCCCCAGTGTCCATAAGGAATAGGCACACTCCTCATACATTTGATAGACATTTTTGTGGTTTTGTTTGGTTTTGGGGGTGATTCCTTGGCAGACATTTCCAATAACTTATTTTAATAAAAGTAATAGGAGTTGACTGTGGAAAAGTGGGAAACTGCAGGAAGGTGTAAAGAATAGAATGAAAATTACCTATAATCTTAACAACTAGCAATGACCAGTAGAGACATCTCAGCAATCTCTCTCTCTCTCTTCATTCGGTTATTTATCTCCTCCAAACAGAATCATACTGTGTATGCAATTTTCTGTCATGCTGTTTTGAGCATTCTCTCTTATCATTAATTTTTAAAACTTTATTTTGGGGCTGATAATACAATATTATGGAACATGATTATATGATTACATCGTATTTGATTTAACCATTCCCCCTTCGTTGAACATTTAGACTTTCCATTCTTTGGCACAGTAAATAGAACTTCAATAAATAGTATTATGCATGAGTCACTTCATGCATGTCAGGCTTTTTTCCCTTAGGAGAAAATCCTAGAAGTGGAATTATTGGATCAGAGGGTATGAACATTTTTAAGGCTGTTGATATTTGTTGCTGAATGTCCTCCAGCGGGATGAGAAAATGCCAGTAGCCGCAACCCACCCTTGACAGCATCGCTAGGTGGCATCACTTTGAAAGGTTTGCTGTTTCGAAAGCTTCCACGTATCATTTTGAAATGTATGTTAACAAAATATTTTCCCTTCCCTCTCCATTGGCTATTGTTCAGGCATTTGGAGATGTTCTGACAGGTAAGGCTGAGTCTTTGCTGTTCAGGAAGCTGTGTGGGAAAAGATGTTTCTGAAAGTGGACACGCCATATCTCTCTTTATTCCAGGTCTTGCTGCCAGGGGAAGAGTATGTTCTAGGTAGGAAGACCAACAGTCCTGCACTTCCTTTTTTTTTTCTTTGAGAGAGAGAGAGAGAGAGAGAGAGAAAGAGAGAGAGAGAGTGAGCATGCACACACAAGCAGCAGGGGCAGGGCAGAGGGAGAGGGAAAGAGAGAATCTTAAGTAGACTCCATGCTCAGCACTGAGCCCAACTCGGGGCTCGATCTCCCGACCCAGAGATCATGACCTGAGCTGGAATCAAGAGTCGGACACTTAACTGACTGAGCCCCCCAGATGCGCAATCCCCCCCTGCACTCTTGCGCAATCCTGCACTCTTGATGCTCACTCTGTTCTTCTTAGTGTCACTTGGACATAGAACTTGAATCCTGGAAATGTTAGGGGATTTGAAATGTGAGGGAGTCCTTACAGAAAGCTACGTCTCCATGGAAGAGTCTTTCCTTTGGTTCGCGTGATCCTTGAAGATATTTACAAAATTGTAAGCCATTCTGCTTTTGAAGCTTTGAAAAGTTTGAGTACTGGACTTAATTATCTGCACGACTTTACGGGTTCTGGGGCATATCTTATTTCTTTTGAACCAAGGGGGGAAAAAATAACACATTTAAACCCAAACCAGAAAGAATGAAGGGTTTTGCTCCTCAAGAAATATTGTGAAATGAGTTCAAGGATTGTTACTGAGATAAGAAGGTATGAATGCAGCGTGACAATGAGGACACAATGTATTCAGAGAAGCAAAGTGGTTCTGAAAATGGCATTTTCTGACATAGTTCTCAACTGACATTATTGTAACTACAGAATGCTCTGTGTGCAGATGGTGATTCCCAATCACAGTAGGGGAAGTAGAGGGCGGAGACATTTTTCATTATCTTTTGAGGATGGACGGATCATTATGCTATCCCAGGGATGGTTTTGTTAATGGAAATGCCTCCGATCCTCCCTATATCCATCATAAATAGACTCCAGTAGCTTCAAGGACACTGATCTCGCTTCCCACTCCACTTCACCTGGATACCGTGATTAGGAGGACGTGCGAGAAGCCCAAGCCGCACTCAGGCTGGGATGGGAATCATTGTCCCGCCAAGCGAATCCAGTAATTTCATCGACTTCTTAGGCACGTTGCGAGGGGAGAAGAAAAAAAAAACCCGTGAAGAGCTTTGTTTGACACTCGTGTTTTGAGCCACAGGTGGAGACAATAGAGGGGAAACTTCGCCTGAACGAGCGTACTTGTTTTTCTAGGAACGTCAGCTGCCACAAAGCCGATTTTACTCTTTTCATAATAATAAATAGCGTTTTAAAGTTAAAAAACAAAACACTGAAATGAAGCCATGTGTTATTTTCTTTGTTCCAACGTGTCATAGTTGGACTTTTGACTGGATTGGAAACACAGCTCCCTCCCAAGCTCAGGCCTGGTATGTCAGGCTTACTAACCAGAGCCCCCGACCCAGGCGAACCAGGATTGAGAACGGAAACAGCAGCACAACTCTTGGCATCTGTGAGGCAGCATCGACCGGAGCTGCGTAAAAAGCCCAAGTAGAATTTTCTATGGGTCTCCTTTCAAAGGATTCCGATTACAAAAAGCAGCGTAAAGGACAAATGAGAGACGTCTCCCTTCTTCCTTCCTTTCTGACAGAATTCACAGAAATGTCCTCAGGCTTTCAGCGGTGTCTCCGTGGCTCCTCAGGAAGAGAGGTGGCCCTCAGGCCTTGTCGAGAATGTCTGCAGGGAGAGAGACACGCTCGCACCCAGGCTGACTCCACGGATTGCGGAAGGGCCAGCCGTTTGTTGCCGGGAAGAAGCGAAATCACTGAGAATGAACGGGGACATTTCTGTGTGTAAAAGAGCGAAACACTCTGAAACATAGTCGTGCACACCTAGACTTTATATCCCCCCTCTTCTGGAACACTTAGAGCATTTTCAAAGTGCCTTTAGCAAGGCATTGTTGGTTGGAGGGTTTGTCAATAGAGTAAAATAAAGGCCTCTGCAGCTCTTAGGAAAGTTCGAAGTCATTTCTTCAGAACATAAATGTGTGGGATTTTAAAATGTGCCTGGATTAACCTGCAGTGATGAACCTCAGCGCCTCGATTTGCTGATTGAGGATTGAAGGGGAACTCATCTGCTTCTGGCTCTTTCCGTGTCACCTCATGCGTCCATGTGTAGCGGTAGGAGGAAAACGGAAAGCATAGTCTTAAATTGTAGTAACACTGTTCCTAGGTGTTCTGGCCTCGGTTTCCTTATGTGTAAAGTGAGCCTTATGTCCTCCGACCACTCGGAGGACTCTTCCTGAGCATCTAGTGGGCCCCTTCTAATTTTATGTGCCCTCTCCCTCTCCTAACCTCTCAGGGATCCCTTTTCGCTCTGGCTGCCAGGAACGGGCTGCTCCTTTTTGACCCACCTGTAGTTAAGTATCCAGGATTTCATAGAAAGCATTTGAGATACTAAATCTTGCCCTGGTCCCACTGTCCTTATTCCTTGCATTTTTATATCATTGTATTAGGTTTATTTCCACAGGCTGCCTCACACCTGTTTTGTGACAAGCCAGGATTGAACTTGGAAAGGATTAAATAAAAGTATATGGGGGGGGGGCACAAGGTCACTGACCTTCACAGGCTAGGCTGATGAGGCTTTTTCTGGATAACTTACTTCTGGAACTCTGGGTGTGCTGTGCTGAATTATTTTGTATTTTCAAATACATGTACCATGGCCCTTTGCAGAACAACAAACACTGACCTTTAAAAAAACAAACAAAACCAAACCCCTTTTTTAGGATCGAGAACCTCAAAGCATTTTATAGGCTAAAGATGTCTAGACTTCACCGTATGCTCCTGGTAAAAACTTTCCTAGTACTTGGCATGGTGCTGGACACTCAAAACATATTTGTCGAATTCTGCTGCACATTTGACCTAAGGAGTAAAAACCCGAACCCGAAATCTTGGTTCCTAAGATATGTGTTAAACCGCAGCCTGGCTTTTCGTGCTGGATTCTGGAATCCGTATTTGATGACGCCATACCCCAGACACTCACTACGGGGCTGATTAGCTATTTTTCACTTCTCATCACCTGATTATTTTTGTGAAATAGCAAGGTAAGAAATTAGTAAGAGAAATCGAGGATGAACACAGGGTGCTCAAGTTCCGGACCTCCAGATAGACAGCTCTGAATCCCAAGGGGTCATTTTTTATCTTTACCACTGCCTTTATAGTGGGTCCAGTTGGCAGCATAGCACACAAAAGGTTTCACCCGATAAAGGAACTTGCTCAGGGAATAAACTAACAACCATAAGGTTTTCCTGGGAGCAGAGGGAGTAATTAGAGCAATAACTTTTAGAGACTTGATTTCAGAAAAGTTCATGCTTTAATATTCAAATAATAATTACATTAATCTATAGATTAGTCAGCTGAAATTTTAAATGCTTTGGCACAAGCTTAATGAGAATTGTCCTAATGGTGCCAAAAAGAAATCTTATGGTCGCCTTTTAAATACCAAAGAAATTCCCCATTGTTGTGATAAAATACAGATGTGGCTTAGAAAGGAACTTGCATAGTGAGCAGAAATAGAATATATAATTAGAACAAAGAGGGCTTAAATCAAATTAATCTTCATCTGACAGGAACAGTTACATTTACATCATTGAGTGCAAAGTCATAGCCAAAATTGAAATTAGAAACAGATAATTATGATAAGAGAGGACACTTATGCTGACTTTTCTCGTGCATAATTGGAAAGCATACAAAATGCAATGCTTGTTCTAATTAGAATTAGCATTAAAAGATGCCAGTTTTGATGAATTCTGGGTTTTGCTATAAAGTAAGTTGTTTAAATAATTGGACTATGGACATGCAAATTTATTGGCCTGTTTGCTCAAGATCAGAACAGGAAGCTAGTTTAAGAATACAACTTTAATAGTAGCAGCGATGTGACTTATGTTAATTTCCTTTGTCAATGGCATATTGTAGTTTTGTTGGCTTCATTTTGTTTGGTTTTTGAGAATCTGATTTTATTCCTAAAACCTGCCTTTTGTTTCCTTTTGCAAAGCCTCTTTTTGCATGTGTACTTACATGTACGCATGCCTTATAAAAACAGAAGACCCACTTGTTCACTTGGCATGCACGAGTTTGTGACATGAAACTCTTTGTGACGTTTCACAAATGCAGATGTCAAAAGACTTTGTGATGCGGTCCCGTTATTTCATCTTGAAGCTGAAATTTGCTAGTTCTGAATGATTGCACTCAAAGGGAAAATTTGCTTCTCATTGACGGATCCTTTTGAAACACTTGTTCCTGAATTCCTTACTAGAGTCATTCTCTTTGGCTGGGGGACATGTGCAGTGATCCTGGCAGTTGAGAGAGGCAGGGTAAGGTGTTGGCCCACATTGTGGGGCTTTGAATGGGGCCCCAGGAAGTCATTACTCTATGGGACACGCTTTACCACTCCATATTCTCTGCTTTTCCTGATCTCTTGCCCTGTTTCTCTTTACTTCTTTCCTTTTCCTTCTTCTGAGGTGAAGCTTCTGGTTTCTTCAGTAGCAGCAATGGGCTGAGCTGTCTAACTAAGCCACCAGGGACCCTTGGGGGTGATTGCATTGTTTCCCATTAGACCCCTTCTATCATATGGTGATGCACATTACTATGGGTTGGGAAACTCCTAATGCCATCTTTATCAGTAACGTATGGGTTCCTGGTGAGAGAGACCGAAACACACCAGTGGAGTTTGATTTTGAAGCCCCTTACTTCTTGACTGCAGGTAGAGTTTTATCTATGCATAAATAAAGTATACCTTAGATGCTTTCTGCAAGTAGATGGATCAGGGTTTATAGAACTCCTTTCTGCGTAGCATATGGGATTTCTATGTAGGGCAACTTTGAATGCCTTACCATCTAAGTGACATTGTAGATTTCCTTCCTAAGAAGGTCTTTATAAGCAAGGATTCTGATCTGTCAGGGATGGCTTAGGGTGATGCTGCCTGAGGTTTCTCTAATTCTATAATCCTAATCATTGTCAGTTTTCGTCTTGGCTTAGTGTTCTCTCAGAATTTCCTAGTGCTCAGAAATGCCAGAGGAAGTATTGAAGAGTGGGGTCTCCCTCGATTATGAGTAGCAGCATCTTTCTTTGGCCTTTGCATTTCTGTTCGGATTGCATTTTTATTTGTTAGGTTTTGGTCTAAGGGCAAAGGAGAAGATAGCTAGTATCCAGACTGGGAGAGCACAGTAATATGATGTGCAAAATGCCACCTGAATAGAACTTCTTAGATCATTGTCCCGGACTGTGATTCAGTCCTTGCCAACACAATTTATGGAATTGATTCCCGTATTGTACGTTGTGTTAAAGAAAGGCGCTTGGAAAGGAAAGAGGATTTTCAGTGTTAAAATAAAAGATGATAATTTATCATGAGGTTCAGTTTGTGTTATTAATATAGTGAGATGATGTAGGTCAAATGATCACAGTGGATTAAAAGATGGTTGTAACAGCTAAGCATGAATAACTTCTTAAATGAAAGGTCTTTTTTTTTTTTTTAAGATGTTATTTACTTGACAGAGAGAGAGAGAGAGAGAGAGAGCATGCAGGGGGAGTGGGAGAGGGAGATGCAGACTCCCTGCTGAGCAGGGAGCCTGAGACCATGACCTGAGCTGAAGGTAGACGCTTAACCGACTGAGCCACCCAGGCGCCCCTGAATGAAAGATCTTTATTTGAGAAAATGACATCATGGAAGGGAGCGTGACTGGGAAGCAACAGATGGCATCAATGGGACCGCCCCAGGAAGAGTTCCATTAAGAAGCAAGCAGAAAGAGACGTACAGGTCGACTGAAGGTGGGGTCCACTGATGAAGGCCTCCTGCACCCTCGTGGACCCTGCCTTCAGTCGGCCTGTACGTCTCCGTCTCTCAGCTGAAAACTCTTCTTCTCTTATTTCAGAGTATCCTTGTAACTGCTTGCTGAATGAACTAATTTGCTAAGAACTTAAAAGGGCTGACAGACAAATAGAGGGTGATTATTGGCATTACCGACTCAGTTGGTTATGCTTAATGAAATAAGACAGCTTTATTTTCACATCTGGGCTTGTAAGGTAGGTGAAGGATTTTTAATGTTTTTTTAATGAGCCATACTAGGCATCTATATAGCGTTTTACGTTTGCGGATCTCACCGAAGTCAATTGTCGTTCGTTCTCCTTCTGAGTCTTCTGCGAAGTAGGTCAGGTTGTAGAGAGGGGACGACTGGACAGTGTTATAGGATGTCTTTGGGATTCTCTTTCAGAATGGAGCAAAACCGTGCCTGCACACACCCACGTTGGTGAGCCCTGTGTTCTGTAGGACCCTTCAGTTTGGGGGCACTAACGGGTTAGGTTACTGATGAGGCCTTCCCACAGACAGCACGTGGAGAATACATTCAAAAGAGAAGTTCCCTCCTTGGGTAGAGATTTCAGGGGAGGGAAGCAGCACTTTGGGTTCACTGACCAAAATATTCTCGGTTTGGCGGAAAATTACGGGATACGGTTTCGTGTGTTGGTTTGTTCATTCTACAGCCCGTCCGTGAGGGGCCTGTGGTTCCGCCCTGGCTACATGCACTTAGGAATCAGATCTTGCATCCTCTCACTTCTTTTTTTTTTTTTTTTTTTAATCCCAACCTTTGCCATTGAATTCCCCTCCGCAGCCCTTGGAAATAGGTGCTGTTCTTAAATGGATTGTGCTTCATGTCCAAGTATGTTCCTGGCTACCTCGGTCAGAACTATAGAGCCATTTCTGGGTACGTAGGGGACAGACTTCGGCCCTGCCCCTCCACGTTGGACTTGGCTCCTGTCTCCCTCTGGGGACTGTAGTTTCACTGGGAGTCCAAAAGAGACGTTCTGAGTGATTTGGGAGCGAGCCAGAGTTGTTGGAGTAATGTGGAAAATGCCACTCCTCGGACTCAGGACTCCAAATTAATTGAACAGATTCCAAACCCAGACCCCTTCTCATTGCCCTGATATTAAATTTGGGGCTGTTTCCCAGGAAAGATCTGCAGATTTCCAGCTGTCCAAATGGGAAATTCATTTCAAAGAAGTACATTTTGCATTCAAGTAAAAATGGTTCTATAGCATTGTGATTCCTGCTGCTGCAGGCAGAGCTTTCTTTGTGAACATGTGCCTTCTTTATAAGTCCAGTTATCAGCAAAATTCATATGGGCCAGTTCAAAGCCTTTCCAGATTATTCCGTCATCCACCCAGCCGACGTACATTTGTTCAGTGCCTACTCGGTGCAAGCACTGTTGGACATTAGCCCCTGCCTTCATGCAGCTTGCGGCTAGAAGGGGAGGTCGGGACAGGATACGCACACAAATAACCATGGTTCAAGGTAGAAACCACTGTGAGAGGTACAGAGTCCGTCCAGCCAGGGTTGCCAGGGAAGGCTTCAGAAGCAGGAGATGCCATTTGACCTGAACTTTGAAATTTCAGTGGGATTTGTAATTGCGGAGTTGGGGGGCAGGTGCACGGTTTCAAGGGCAGCAGGCAGAACAAGTGGAGGAAGTCTAATAAAGACGCGGACAAAGGGATAGGAGCTCATGCTAATTTAAATTGCATAATAAGTGATATTGCCAGGGAGTCCCTGATCCTTTGAGATATTAAAGGGACGACCATGGCCTCTGAAGAACCTGAATGGAGAAAGCCTCTCAATCCTTCATGAGGATTGACTGGAGAACATATTTTAATCCAGTGCCTCTCCCAACCTGCTTATGATGACTTTTCGATGTTCAGTTCCACGCTCACATTATTCGTGGTTTCCTATAGTATACGTGTGTTTCGCTGCAAGTGTATCTGTGTGGTACCAATACCGTAATCTTTAGAAAGGTCTGCTTGCAAGGCTGGCCCTCGGCTGGTGTCTGGGAACTTCAGAAACATTCCCTAACTATAAAAGCTGGCTCACTGTGCCTAGACTGATCCTACAAGTGATGTGGTGCGTGCTGAACACTTGCCTTTTTTCCGAGAGTCTGGAGTTTGGGTACGTGCTAGGTGGAGAGTGCCCACGTGGCCAGCCGCGGCTGCAGCCCTCGCGTGCCAAGGCTGTGACAGGCTTCCCCAGGCAGAAGCGTCACGTGCCTGTGACTGCATGTTCACTGTTGGGGCAGGACGCGCTCTGTGTGGCCCTTCAGAGCAGGGAGGGAACATAAGGAAGCCTCCAGACACTGCCTGTGTCTTTTTCCCTCATGGTATTGTCACGCGTCTTTTCACTGTGGGCAGCATCAGCGGTGACTCTAACTGGTTTTGCGGACTCCCAGGACACAAGATGACGGTGTACCGAGGACTAAATGGCTTCTCTGTGTCATCTAAGAGAAGACACCATCCGTTTTCAGATGCAGCAGTTGCTACAAACAGACCTGAGACCTGTGTTTGGTCCTTATCACCATCTCCTCCTTCTCTTTTCCATCTGTCATTGCAAGAAGGTGGCCCCGGATTTCCAAATTGTACTGCCTGGTAATGAACATTCCCCCCGCCCTATTTCATTCCCAGAATAGAAGCCACCTTTTAGCCCCATCACCATCTTGTCTGTGCTGGGACTGGCAGTAATCCAAGTAAAGACAGTAGTAAATATTTTTTCTCCTCTCACACCAGGTGATCCTCAGTCGATCTGATTGCTGACTCATTTGCTCCCTTGGTGTAACAGATGTTGCATTTGGAGATGGAAATCAGTGTTACAAAGTATTAGCAGGAGGAGGACTTACAGGAAAGTGAACCCAAATGACTCCCTGCTTATTTAATACAGCATGATCTTGGCCTGTTGTTGTGTCGGGTTTTGCCAATAGATTTCAAGGGACATAATTTTAAGTAGGCAATTAGTTCTGTGAAGTGCATACGTGCATCCCAGATAGCCAAGGTAGGAAGACAAGACCCTGATTTGAAATGAAAGGACAGATCGAAAGTTTACTTGCAAAAGACACCTGCAGAATTCATGCAAGACTGGATGTAGGCAGGAGACCATTGGTCCTACAAATGTGTTTTTTGACCCATAATAGGTTATAGCCTGATTTAATAGGTCACATTTCACTGCCTTTATGGGCATCCTTACATCTTCTTTTCAGGGTAATTATCTCAACACGCATCTGATGTGGCAATGTAATTGACTCTTGCTTTGGTACAGTTATAGGTTAATGAACCAGACTGACTTTTTTAAAAACTAAATCACTCATGTTTTGTTTTTGAAATGAAATAGAAATGTATTTAGAAGGCGATGTTTGATACATTAAAAATTCTCAGATGGCTGACAACTTTGATTTCTCATCCTTTATGCATCTCAGTGTGTAGCCATGAAGAAAGGATTATAGAGGCATTTGAAAGCAGCTCCGATGTTTGAAATTTGGAATCCAAGAGGAAAGAATGGCAAAACGATGCTTTTTATGAGTTTAACATGGGATGTATAAAATACCATGTGATGATTATAGAAGACTGGTTTACACTTTCAAGGGTTTGCTTTTATTTTTTTCCACCCCTATGAATTTCAGGTATACTATTTGGTTGTGTTAAAATTTCTCTCAAAAACCATTCCAAAAGTCTGTTTGGAATGTAATCATTTTGTCTTCTAATGAAAGCTATGTGATGATTTCTTTATTAGGAATCTCCAGATAATTGAAAGCAATGAAGAAATAAGGGATATTTGGGCTTAGAAGTGGGATTGAGAAAACAGATGCCTTATACATTTTATTTTATATTTTTTTATTTGTTGTGGAGTTATACTACTATGGGAACAAAACCAGCATAAGAAGACAAAACGTAATGTTAACAAATCATCCATCCACTGATCAAGAAGCAACCGGTTATGTATGGTATAATCTATTTTGTTTCTTCAAGAAGCTTATCTATGTAAAAAAGAACAAAACACTAGAAGACCATGCACCGGAGATGCTCTCTCTAGTAATTTCTAGGTGAGGGGAGTCTATAGAGTCTTTTTCACTAACTGTATTTCCTAAATTTTACTTAGATACCATGCCCTTTTTGGTTGTAAGATAAAATTACGTATCTTTGGGGGCTCCTGGGTGGCTCAGTGGGTTGTGTCTGACTTCGGCTCAGGTCATGATGTCAGGGTCCTGGGGTCAAGTCCCGCATGGGGCTCCCTGTTCAGTGGGGAGTCTGCTTCTCCCTATGCTCCTCCCCCTGCTCCTGCTCTCGCTCCTAAGTAAATAAATAAAATCTTAAAAACAATATGTATCTTCGTAAAAAGAAGTAATTAGTGTGGGGTGCTATGAAAGTAATAATGACTATACATTTGAATGTGGTTACTTTTTTTTCCCCCCAAATCTTTAAGAGGAGAAAGTGCCCCTCCAATGAAGGCTGTTTCTAGCTCTTATTAACCAACCTCTTATGACCAGATTGAATGAAGGCCAGGGCAATTTTACAAGCACTTGTGAAGAGGGTAGCCTCCTGAGTAGTAAAGGAGATTCATCCTGGAAATATGCAAAATTGGGGAGAGAATTAATCAGAATGACAAATGCGAATGATGAGTATGCTATAGAGATGTAAAGCCGCTGTTGGAAAAAACAAAGGTCTGGTGAAATTAGCTCGCACTGCAGGAGCCCTTAAAGCAGGGAGATTTTATGGGGAGAAAATAGGACAGAAGGTAGTTTTTCTTGTTGTCCTGGATGGAAACCATCTCGGGAAGTACATTGGCTCTGCAGAGTCCCTCAATATTAAAAGTATAGAGAGAACAAGGACGAAGAGGCCCTCAAATGTACAGGAAAGTAGGTCTCTCCCAGGAAATCAGAGGGAGCAGTCGTTCATTTTGCAAGGACTTAAAATATGGGAGATGTGTGACCACGGGTTATTAAATCAGTTATTTCACACAGACCATCTTGAGCTTTTGGGAGAAAACCTCCATTTCTGAGCGTTTCCTCTTCCATTGAAGATGTAGGACTCAGTCTTTTCTTACTGCAGCTACAACTAGCAGCACATACTGGTCAGAAATGGCAAGGTGGGGAAGGTTGCCTCTATCCTGGCATTTTTTAACTCACTCACCATTATTGGTGAATGGCCCAGCTCTCCCGCAAAATGAATCAAGGCCGTCAAAAACTTAAAATGAATATTGGCAAACATGATTCAAATAGTGTTTAAAAGTGATTAAGGCATTCTTTAGGAGAAGAAGGAGGAGGCATACTGGAAACCTCCCATACAGTCATCGTGCACAACCGAGTGCTTATTTTAGCTCCGATAATTACCTTTTTAGCATGAGATAGATGTCGTCTTCTCCATGTAGGAGCACAGACCGACATGGAAGGAAACAGAAGAGTTTGGAGACAGGTGCCTAACCCCTTGTTGACCCAGAACATTGTCCTGCACTTAATGACAAGCTCTTTCACCATCTTATCTCTTCCCCTCCTTTTCCCTCTTCCTTCCTACTCTGTTGTCTTCATATCCTACCTCTCTCCCTCATTCATCATCCTTTCTTGTGTCTCTGGCCAGATTGAGATCTCTCTGCCCTACAGTTGGCTACCGTGCTCATAATCCTGACGGCCCCTTCCTTCTCCCTCCTGTTTATGGGAACTTATTGGTTTTGCTTGGGGGAAAATTGCATTTCTTTGGCCTCAAGACCAATAAAAATCAGTTAAGTGTTTCATCATGTAATGAACTTTGGGGGCCTTTTGCATGATCAGAAAGAGCTGGTTGGACTTCATTGGACTGGAACCTGCAGAGTAATTTTTAGGGATTGGGTAGTTCAGCTCTTTTGCTTGATTCATTGTAATTATGCACAATCAGCACATCCTTATTTTGAATGATTATTCATGCAAATGGACCTGCCCTTAGTGAAAAGCGTAATGTAACCCTCTCCATTCATTTTCATATGGTTGGTATCAGTGCTGGCATGCACTTCGCCTTCCGCAATAGCACAAACATGGCGGTTAAGGGTGCCGATCACCCATGCAGTTGAAGATCTCCTTATAACTTTTGACCCCACTGGAACTTAACTACGAATAGCCTTTTGTTGACCGGAACCAAGAACATAAACAGTCAACACATCTTTCGTATGTTACGTGCATTCGATATCATCTTCTTACAATAAAGTAAGCGAGAGAGAAGAAAATGTTGTTAAGAAATTATAGGGAAGAGAAAATATTTATCCAAGAAAATCCACATTTAAGTGGACCCTCACAGTTCAAACCTATGTTGTTCAAGGGTTCACTACTTATTCTTAAGTCTGTTACATTGATTCTGTGAGGTAGACTTTGCTGGCCTCGTGTTACAGCCGAGAAAGAGAGGGCCAGGGTGGTATTCGTTTCCTATGGCTGTTGTGAAGAGTTAATGCAAACTGAGTGGCCTAAACCAACTGAAATGGGTTCTCCAATAGTTGTAGGGGCTAGACGTCCAAATTGAAGGTGTACGCAGGACCTTTTGGAGGCCCTCGGGGAGAAGCCTTCCTTGGCTCTCTCAGCTCTTCCATATGCTAAGGACTGCTGGTGGCTACTCCAGTCTCTGCCTCCGTCTTCACATCAGCTTCTCCGTGTGTTTATGTGTCTTCTGCTGTTCTGTGTCTATCTCAAAACTCTTCCTTATATGAGGATACCTGTGACTGTAATCAGATGATCCAGGATAAATTCCTCCTCTGAAGACACTTAGCTTAATCACATCTTTTGTCATAGAAGCTAACATTCACAGATTCCAGGGATTGGACATGGACTTTTCTTTTTCAAAACCATTTTTTGGCCTTCCACAAAGATTATTCAAGCCAATAAGGGCAGACCTGAGACTGACTGAAATCTAGGTCTCTTGATACCAAAGCTTGTCTTCTAATACCATCTTAAACTATACCTTCTCTCTGCTCCAGAGTAAATTTGGAGATGACCTTTTAGAGGTTACAAAACTGAGTCCTTCTGAGGAGAAATGTTTTGGAGATATTGTTAAAGATTTATTTATTTATTTATTTATTTATTTATTTTAAGAGGGGAGAGGGGCAGAGGGAGAGGGAGAGAGAATCCTGGAGCAGACTCCCTGCTGAGCATGGATCCTGATGCAGGGCTGGATCTCATGACCTTGAGATCACGACCCGAGCCAAAATCAAGAGTCCGATGTTTACCCGACTGAGCCACCCAGGAGCCCCTTGGAAATATTGTTAAGAAATCAGAATGACAAACATAAAAATAAATCGCATCCATAGTTGATACAGACAGGATGTTGTTTTGCTGTTTCTCTATAAGGGAGTAAGGGTTTTCCTTGGTATATGTCACACTGAAGACTTTGGGATATTATTTAGACTAAACTAGGCTAAAAAGAATATTTTATTTCATTATGCATTTTAGTGAGCTTATTATCAGTAATATGTTTAGCATAAAATTTATTAGTGACATGCCCTTTAATTTAGCCTGTCTAATTGGTGCTAATTTAGTTAGATTGCATTAAATTACACCATTTAATGTATCTATACGTGGGTCAAGAAATCTATTTCAACAAGTTAGGTAATTTTTCATGCAGCTGAACAGTAAAAAAAAATGGCACTGAGGTGGCTAAAAAATGCAATATTCCAAAATAATAATTTTCCCAGAGTCTTGTTGGAAAGAAGTCAGCACACAGAGTTTATCTTTGGTCTCATCTCATTTTCCCGATCTGTAAAAATTAGGCAAAGTGCAAATGAGGAAAAGGGGATTGATACTTTCCAGCATACCAGAATCTTTACAAATGATCCTTGTTACAGCCTTCCATTTCTGATTCTCCATGTTACGGAGCAAATAACATTGTGGTGGGGGGTGGTCTCCCATCTTTGACCTATAGGCTTTCCTATTCGAATCTTATTGGCTAGTCAGAAGTTATTGACATTTCCCCCTTTATACGGAAAAAGTGGCGGATGTTCAGAAGACATAGAGACACAACCAGAACATCACCCCAAACCATCTCAGCGGTGCGTGGTGCTTAGAGGATGAAGAGTGGATGCAGGCAGTGCGTTGGCAGGTCCCCTGCTGCACGGCGTCCAGGTCACACCTCCCGTTTCCTTTTACCTCTGCCCTTAAACGACGCGTATCATGCATCGCCCATAGATGACTCAGTGGATGCCACAACGTGACTGGGGCTCATTCTAGAATGTAAGAACAATCTTCAGGTGTGACTTGTGCCTTGTCTCTCTAGAACGAAGTATTGCCTTGGTCCCTGGGAGATCTACGGGAATTCACATTAGACCCACAGGTGGCTTTTTCTGCTGTTTCTTTTTAGATAACTCAAACGCAGGGCAGAGCTGCTGAATGATACACAGATTGGACAGGGACCTCCAGCTTTTTCTAACGGGGTCTGTAAGATCACAGGAGATTCAAGCCCTGGGTGCCTTGTAAACTGAGCGTGGCCACTCTTCCTGGGTTTCCAGCACAATCTAGCTTCTGCCTCTCCTCCTGGGCGTTCCACAGTAATGGAGGCAAATGGCTTACAGCCCAGTTGGCTTGGCCATCGTGCACATCTGAGACTTGAGCCTTTAGCGAATGTTCTTTTCAGTGGCAAAAGAGACACTCACTTAGCCTGGGAGTGACTAGAGTATAGAGTAGACTGAAGAAAACTCATTTAATGCCAGAGAACTTGCAAGGTGCATCTGAGCATGCGTTCACTCCCGCCTCTGCCCTGCCCACTGGGGCCTGGCTGTGGGTAGCACTCCGTTCCTGGCACCGAGTTTCTGGGCCTCTTTCTTGCAGGACACAGCCGAGGTGATGCTTTTGTTCAGCGCCTACTGCTGCGCTCTCTGTTTGCAGACCCAAGACTTGGGGCGGGGCTGGGGGGGGAGCTCTGCTGAGACAAACTGCAGGAAGCCAGTGAATTGGAAGCAGCATTCTAAAGGCAAGTCAAGAACAAGTCGGGACTCTGGCAGGGGTGCCTGTGCTTGCTGAACCCGAGCTGAATCCCTTGATGAGCTGAACCAGAGCCTGGTACCTAATGCTGGCATGCTTAAGGATTCGCTCACTCTCGCTGAGTACCGTTCCTTCTAATAATAAAATTAATTTGACCATTTGGAACAAGCTTTAGTAATGGGCCTCATCCAAGCCTCTAAATATGCATATTCCACGTCGGAACTGTACGTAATTGCTCAATTGCACCTGCAAATCATGTTGTTGGCTCACTAATTATTCAAATAGTGGGGGCAATTCCACAATTGCGTGTGTAATTGTGTTAATTGTTAATGCAGTTAGGTACAGGTGCACAGTGACTAATTACATACACAGAAGCGGCTCCCAAACAGCCCACTGTCTCCGTGCACGGGCCGTCCCTCTCAGAGGCAGCGTAAGTGGGTGACACACAAAAAGCCACAGGCCATCGGCGGGGGGTCGATCTGGCGCGGCTTGCACTTGGGAGCCACAGCATATACATCTGGGAAACAATTAGCCTTTGACTGAATTCAGCTGTTTGTGCTTTTGCTTCTCTTGCACCCCCGCCCCCGCATTAGCAGACAGAGGCAGGGGGCGCACGCGCACGTACAGTTACACGCTCAGACCCGGTCCTACAGTCACACGCGAACCAGTTTGGGGAGCTGGCTTTGCTCATCTTTTCCCTGATGGTTCCCTGGCCTGGTGAGATGAGCCCTGAGTCAGGGGTTCTGTTACTGCCCTTCCTGGTCGCCCATATGGTTCCAGGACTCTCATTCATTTGAACCCACGGTCAGGATATTTATGCCACTTTCAGGCTAAGCCGCATCCTGGGAGGTGAAATTTCGGCAATTTCTGGGACCCCCCCCCCCGGTGCCTTATGTCTGTGGGACCAAAACAGGGACTCCTGCCATGTTCACGCTTTGCCTTCTCTCTCATCTCTTCCCCAGCTTCAGGCTCGTTGTCGGGCAGCGGTGCGAGTCCTCCCGGCTATTGGATGAGCTGTGCGCACACCTCATGCTGCAAGACATACTCTATAAATACGCCCGCAATGTTTCAAGACCCCACCCCCCGAATATCAAATATTCTGCCCAATCATCCCCATAAGCCCAAACAAAGTCTTTTACCTTTTGATGGATCACAGTGTATTTTGAAAGTTCAATCAAAATGGTGGAACCTCTTGCCGGAAAATGCCCATAGGCATGCATGCAAAATTTTGCACACAATTTCAGACCCCTTGAGGCCCCCTTCATGGATCCCAGGTTAGGAACCCATTCCACAAATGCTTCGTGTTTTAGTACCAGGCAAGGTGCCCAGTTCATCAAAGAGCCTTGATTGAATTAAATACATTATATGATGGAAGTCTGCTTTGGGGTATTTGACAACTGAGTGAACTTGGTAAGAATTACAATGCAAATATACTCAAGTCTCTCTCCCTCTCTCTCACATGCATGCATACACACACACACACACACACACACACACACACACCTGTGGGATGATCAATTCTATTTTTTTTTGTTTGGAAGGATATGGTCAGCATTAGCTATAGGTTTCTGTTATTGTCATGACCATCTGTTAGTTTCATAACGCAGTTGGTAAATTTAAAAATGAGTATTCACCGCCAAGTATGCATTTGATGATTTGGAGCTTCTGTGCTCAGGAAAGAAGGAAGGGAACATGAGTTAGGGGCTGGTGTGGTGTAGACATGTATGGGCTTGTGTTGCCATAGACCCACTTGGACACAGAGTGTGGGAATCCCGGGCTGCACATTGTACCTTGGGCCCTGTAAGGTCTGTTGACTGTGTTGATTCTGTGCTCTCTAAGCCTAGCTCTAAGGAACTGGCTCTCTTATGAGAAGCTTTACATGCCCTCCCTGCTATAAGGAAGGAAGGTCAGCGGGAAAACATTACTTGGCACTGGCTTGTGAGCCCAATGCCAAAAGGGAAATGGACTACATGTGAAACAAATCAGTTCGTGAGCGATATGGGAGAACCTTTTTAGGCAACGTTGAGGATAGGGGCCAGGGGACCCACCTGAGTGTGGGCTTGGTCTGGTAGAAGAGACACACTCTGCGTCACTGCTGCATGGGGGATGGAATTGACCGGCTTCATACTCAAGTTTGTGGCCCAGCAGGTATCCGGTGGAACACAGGGATAATGCTCGAATTTACCTCCCAGGATTGCTCTGAGGATTACATGAGATAATCCTTGTGGGGCATTTAGCACAGTGTCCAGCACATATTAAAGCACTTAGTAAATGTAGCTAGAATTTGTATCATTATTAATCATTATTCTTATTGCAGTTCTTATTTCTGTTGTTGTCACTTTACTCTATGGATATGGGGAATTACCCCCAGAGTGCTATTGCCTTCTCCCTCTCCCCCAGCGATTAACACTGTCCCCCCACCCTTGAACATTGTTCCTACCTTCCTTTTGTCATTTTCTTTCTTTCTCTTTCTTTCTCTCTCCCTCCCTCCCTCTCTTTCTTTCTTCCTTTCCTCCTTCCTTCCTTCCTTTCTTTCTTTTCATTTCTTTCTTTCTTTCTTCCATGAGGGAGAGAGTGGGGGTGGGGGAAGGGACAGAGGGAAAGAGAGAATCCCAAACAGGTTCCACACCCAGTGCAGGGCTCGATCCCAAGACCCTGAGATCATGACCTGTGCTGGAATCGAGAGTCCGACGCTCAACTGACTGAGCCACCCCAGCATCCCATCTTTGGTCATTTTCTTTTGTCTGCCTTGTAGCATAGGAACTCCTTTGTTTGTCTTATCCCACCAACTAGGCTCTATGACTAAATTAATTTGCTAAGGCTGCTGGACCAAAGTACCACCAACAAGGTGGCTTAAACAACAGAAATGTATGGTCTCACAATCTGAGATCAAGGTGTTGGCAGGGTTGATTTCTTCTGGAAGGCATGTGAGGGAGGACTGTTCCAGGCTTCTCCTTGGCTTGGAGATGGCTGTCTTATCCCTATGTCTTCACTGTCTCTTCCCCCTCTGCATGTCTTTGTCCAGATTTTACTTTTACGATCATGCCTCATTTTATTGCCCTTTACTTTATTGCACTTTGCAGATACTGTGCTTTTTTTCTGTTTCTGTTTTGATTTTGTTTTTACAAATAGAAGGTTGGTGGCAACGCTGTGTCGAGCAAGTCTATTGGTGCCACTTTTCCAACAGCATACTCTGTGTCACATATTGGTAATTTTCACAATATCGCAAGCTTTTTCATTAGTATTGTATTTGTTACAGTGATCTGTGCTCAGTGATTATGACTCACTGAAAGTCCAAATAATGCTTAGGATTTTCTAGCAATAAAGTGTTTTTATTTAAGGTATGTACATTGTTTTTTGGGACATAATTCTATTGTACACTTTATAGACTACAGTATAGAGTAAACATAACTTTTATGTGCACTGGGAAACCCAAAAACTCACTTGACTCACTTTACTGTGATAGTCACTTTACTGTGAGCCACAGTATTTCGGAGGTATGCGCGTGTGAGGACACCGGGCACGTTAGAGCAGGGCCCACCATAATTGACCTCATTTGAACTTGATTACATCTGTAAAGACCTTATCACCGAATATAGTCAGATGCTGAGGTACTGAGGGTTATGGCCTTACTATGAATTTTGGGGGCATGCAGCTTAACCCATAGCAATGAACATTAACTATTGGGCCTCTGTTTTACATGTCTTTGAAGCATTGTCTAGTGCCCTGTCTGGACTAGAGTAGAAGAAGCAAGGGGCCTGATATGGTGGGGACCAAAGGGCCCGGGTCCTAATGTCATTTCTCTTTATCCGTGGGCCAGTTAGCTGGTCCAAGCCTGCCCCCTGTTTAATGTGAGGCCCTGGTTCCTACTTCATGGGCAATATGAGTATTATAGCTTATATATATGCCAAGCACCCACACATAATAGACACTCAGTAAAGGGTAGTTATTAGTCACAAATGTTTACTGAATGAATGCATGAATTAATTAAAAACCTAGGTGTCTAATCACAACTGTTTGCCAGAGTTAGTTTTTTTTTTTTACTTCTTTGTTAAGATGGTCTCTCTTTCATTGCATTTCATGATTCTGGACCCAGTCCTATGTAATGGAAAGGAACTTTTGCATCGGTATATAGTGGTGTGAAAAGTTAGTCAACTTTCTGAATCAGTTTTTTGAACAACTATCAGTGTGTGTGTGTGTGTGTGTGTGAGAGAGAGAGAGAAAGAGAGAGACAATAGTCCAAGCTGCCTCTTTGAGATGTGATGTTTAATTTGTGAATAGGCAAAACTGTTTCATTATCACTCCAAACTGAAATGTGTCTACTGCATTTCAAAAATACGTGTCATTATGTAAAAAACCCCAAACGTCCCAATAACAACAACGTATTATAGATGATTGGCCACAATATCCAGTAGTTAGGAAGCAGAAGAGAGGCACTTGTTATGAGACTAGGAAAATTGAAAGTTCATATTGACATTGTTCTTCATTATAGTTTCAGTTCGTTAGCATCGAAGTGTCAAAATCAAACTCAGATTTCCTTTTGCCTGCTTGTGTCAACATTGCAACAGTGGCTTAATGGGCATTATTTGCAATTTGGTTGAAATAGATCGGAAAATCAGTAACACAAAAAAGCCAACCTCATAATCACTGATTTTTAACACCGTGTCAATTGCTGTAAATCACAGAGCTATAGATACGTGTAGTTGTCATGTTGAAGGTGATTAAAAGATGCTGGATCTCTAATCACTACAATGAAAGAGATTGTCATCAATAAAGAGACTCCAGAGCTGGGGAATTGTATTGATCTGAGCAGAGGAATTTGCAAACTCTCTTGCTCAGTTAATCTCGTCCTTCTAGAACTGTAGCAGACACCTTTAAAGATAGAGTGGCACATTTGGTGGAAAGAGAAGGTCCATATTTTGGTTAAGGGTACTTTGTTCCATTTCAGCTTCCAGGTTCTAATGTGAGCCTGCTTAGTCGTTTGTGTGATCTGAGAGTTGATGTATCTCTCCCCACGAAGCACCTTTGGCAGCACATTCTGACCGGTTTAGACCTCATGGAGGAATCATTTGGGGCGGGGAGAGGGACTTTAGCGATTGTTTATCTTCCGTCGGAATTATCCACAGGCGGCAGTTGGTTTCATGCTCACTTCAGAGCGGTATAGAATTGGGCGTAAAATGCATACTAAACGGCCTAATGCAATAAAAATGAAGCATGTCCTTCCATTAGCTTTTCTGTTTCCAGCAGTTCCACACAGCCACATATCAAGCACCGGGTCTGGGGTGCTCCCTAGTCCTACAAAAGCTGCGTGATTGTGGGTCTAAGGGGCCCTGGCTGTTGAGAGCGGGGTGCAGAGCCGACCCACCTTCCCACTGGCCTGGCCCCTTCACGCCACCCTCTTCTGCATGCTTGGGTGGTCAGATTCTGAAATTTCCCCAGGCCCGGTTTGTCATGCAGTCACGTTTCTCATCACATCTGAAGGCTGTTGTGCCTCGCATGGTAATGAGGCCCTCTTTGTTTCGGCTGCCGCCCTGCTCCCAGGAGCTGCCATCCATTCCCAGTCCGCAGTCTGCGGGCTAGCACTGCAGAGGCAGGGAGCCTTGCGGGGCCTCTCGGAGCCAGCGACTCACCTAGGGCTCTGTAGGGTTTTTAAAAACTGAATTTACATCAGTTTCAGGTTTGAAGCTGTTACATGTACTCTGTTTTTTTGTTTTTTGGTTTTTGTTTGTTTTTTTTTAATGCACTAAAACAATTTATGAGCATCCTATGGGCACGTGTGCCCGGATTGTCGCGCTCCAGTATACAACTTACCGCACGCTTACTACAGAGGCTGAACTACGTGACGCCCCCTTGGATGTGTTTTAGGGAGAAATGATACCCCTGGAAGGCATTAATTTCTTTGTGGATTTAGGAGCCGTGATGGGATATTTCCCACCAGAACGACTGAAGAATATTACTGTCCGCCATCTCTTGAAATGCTTATTTGGTTGTAAATCGCTTTAAAGTGTGTCCTAAGAATGTGCTGCCTTTACAGAGATGTAAAGACGCCCATGCCTTATCTCAGCCAATGAAGAATCTAGTCCCACCGTCCTTATCTGGACCCCAGAAATGAGTGGCAGCTTGAAGCTGGGAACGGACAGTGGGTTCGCATTTTCTACTGTCTCAGTGGGATCTATGTCCCCTGAGTTGGGATGGAAATACCGGTTATTGCCAAAAGTAATTATTTCATCCTAACACTGCAGGAGGCCCTGGGGATCATAGGGATATGGATGGAGGCTCATAGACAGTATAGACCATGGAGAGCCTCAGACCCCTTCATTTCATAGCAAGGAGGCTTTGGCCCACAGAACAGAGGTGATTCACCAAAGACACACACTTGATGAAAAATGGACCCCAACTATCAGAATAAACAGCAAGAGATGGTTCAGATGATGTAGTTTGAAGCTCTCAAATGTCATGAAGACGGTCTGAGAGTCCAACCCTTACTGAGCGCTCTGGGTGAAAGTATAACTCACCTTCCTCAAAGGAATCATTGCTCGTGGGCTATTATAGAATGACTTCCTTTCAGTCTTACTGCTTTCAGTATGACCAATTCATTTGATCCCCAGTCACGGTATTATTTTGGGGAGCTCTGTAAAATCTGGGATATGTGATCCTCCAGTTTCTTCATTTCCTGGGCGAGAGATCCAGAGAGAAGAGTAGAACCCAGGCTCTTCTGACCTCAGCTGCAAGGTTCTCCCCTTGGCCACCCCGTCCTCCCTCGGTAAACCATACATTTGAAAAATTCCCTCTCTATTGTTGGTAGCATTAGGCAGGCTGATTATGAGGTGTATTTCTTGTCCAACCTGGGGGTCTGGAAACAGGGAGATGGAAATAAAAGGATATTGATACATCGAATTGACCAGACAGTGGCACTGGTTGTCGGAGGGTCAGCTTGGCCATGATCAAGGTCAAAGGAGCATTTCAAACATGACTGGACCACAAAGGTTTTCATGATAATATGGGAAAGAGTAGATGTCCTCTGATTAGAGCCAGATAGAATAAACAAATGAGTACTGAACCCATTAGAGGGAATTTGTGAGAAATGCAGCCTTTGAAAAATTCAGCTTTGAAATATCCTCAAGGCGGACCCGTTTTGCCATTAGATTCTCAGTTGTGGGCCAATATCTATCTATTTTATATACACTCACACACGTATTTCACACCTGCACAGAGAAACACTGAGGTTTCAAATTCAGAAATCCATAGCAGGCCAATTCAAGTTTTTCTTTTTTAAAAAACTTTCACTCCTGAATGACTTGTCTTTATTCAACAGTTTCCACATAATCTTACCTTCTGGTTTGATTTAGTTTGTTATGTACAAAGAAAAAATGCCACCAAATCCTCTCCTGGCTATTTTAATCAGCTTCTCTTTGAGATCCTTTGAAATAGCCCATTAAGCTACACATTGTACTTTGTCTAGATTAATCCGAAGCACTTGTATTGGTCATAGTAGTTGTGAATGCAAAGAAATAATCATATCTTGTTTATCCTACAGAGCTGGGCATATATAATCTTATGCTCATCAGAACAATGAAAAAATTGGGCTTATTGAACGGCAACTTGTATGTTCACTACATTCTGTTATATTGGCACAACAGAGGAGTTTTGCAAAGTGAAAATAATTAACACAACTTTAATAAGGGCTACTGCATACCTTTTTTAGTAATATTTTTTTTTTCTCCTACAATGGTTAAAAACACAGGTTTGAAGTCACACAGACATATTTTCTGCCTGGGCTTTATCACGTTAACTGTGTGACCTCGGGCAAATCACTTAACCTCTCTGAACCTCACTTTCATCATTTACAAAATGGGGATAATATATATCCTAGGCTTCGACGACATCATAGTTTGCGTTTTGCACCTGACCATTAACGCAGTGTACTGTTAAGCGTTCAGCCGTGAAAAAATAAAATAAAATAAAAGTATTTGGGGAAAAAAAAAATTATGTAAGATGCCCTTGTCGGGATGGTCTGCGTGTAGCCCTCGGTGTGCCTGGGGGACAGCTGTCACCAAGTGTTCACTCTAGAGTCTAGACGGACCAGGCCTGGGGGTTGCTATCGGGCCGTAGGTTGGTTATAGGTTTCGTGTGAAAATGGTCATGTAAATGCCTATTGTTCACAGAAATGCTTGTGGGGCACTTACACTGGGCCGGGCTCATCCTTGAGCTTACTTAACCTCCGTGACCGCACGAGCACGTAGGCATACGAAGGATCATTTGCAGACGTGGGACGTGTACAGCTGTCCCAGAGCATGTTACTCCAGAAATTAACGGATACTATTATTTTCTGCACTTTAGTCAAAATTTACAAAATGAGTTTATTCATCTAAACTTCTCTTCTCAATACTTCCCTTTTCCTGTCTCTTTGTTTCGATTGGCTCAGGTGTTCAGACCAAACACGGTGCTGTGGAGGCCGAGGCAATGACCATGACCACTACGCCCCTCCAGCCAAAGAATCTAAGCAGGAGCTTTGGCCTATTGCCCAGCACAGCTGGCTCCAGACTGAGCTGGACTCTGACTTTCCGATGATCCAGCCTCTGGTGGTGCTGGTGGGGGAGGACGCCAGGCACGGCTTTCCCAGATGTCTTTCGTCACAGTCTTAACAATCGCCACGGCGTCACACTATTTAAAATTTAAAAATTTTGAGGAGACTCTCCATTTTGGTGCCGTTTTCAGGGGTAAGGCAGTCACTTCTCTCCCTGCTGCCCCCCGCTGCCCCTCCCCTTTCCCAATGAATACAGAGGAGACTGTGTAAATAGAACAATTAGATCTTCCAGAAGAAGCTTGAGTAGAGCTGCCTTAGTTGTTTAAGGGAACTGAAGTGACTTGAGGCGAATCAAATGGAATCATGAGGTAATGAGTCTTCCGTCATGGGGATTATGTAAGTTAGTGGTTGTATAATATGATGACAAGAACTTGACCTTTTCTGTCCAATGGACCAGGGGTTCACCCCAGTCCTTCCATTCACCTGGCTGTGTGACCTTGGGCCCGTTCTTTTACCTCTCTGCACTTCATTGGTTCTTAGCTTTAAAATGGGCCACATGTTAGAAGGTTGGAGTATATAACCCCTGGGTCCTTTCTCTGACAAGAGTATATTGTGAGATGAATGTATCCATTACTGGACAAACAACTGAGAAGTATTCCATTGAGAATTAAGTTTGCAGATGACGGATGGCACATGTATCATTAGAGAGTTGTTTCATTTATTACCTGGTCCTTCTCCTCCCTACCCTCCGGCAGATTTAGTAGATCACGGTCAGAACTTGAATGCTTTGGACCAAAGGCCTCCACCATCCCTGGAATGGCCGTCATGGGCGGTCCATTTTCAGAGTGCCCATCTTACTCTAAGGGACCAAATGTCTAAAGATGGAAAAGTTGCCCCTGCCAGCACTATTTGCCTCCTTCCCCATTCCTCAAATAGACAGTTTTCATGGCATATTTGGAGAGCCCATGAACCTGTGGGAACTTCCTTCAATTGGACGTAAATGGTGGAGACACAGAAGCCAGAGGAGGAGCAAAGTAGAGTAGCAAGGCGCTGACCTCAGTGTTGAACCTGAGGCCTCAATACTTAGCAACCTGGGGGGCCTGGTCACCAGTGACGACAAAGTGTGGACTCCGATTCATGATTGTACAGGTGATGAACCTTCAAGGTGATCTTCCTCTCTCAGGTTTTCAACGTGCTGTTTCGCAGGTCTCCCTTTAGACCATCAGTAGTCTTTTTCCCATTTCTGTTGATGATTTGGAATTTGTGAGAACATTATTTGCCCTGTCACAAGTATCCTCTCATCCCAGAGGGGAACCTTCATCGCAGTCCATGAACTTGGCTCCTGAATTCCTGTGGCTTTCGAGGGAACTCTGTATAGCCTATGTTTACAGACCAGCAGCATGAAATGATGTCACCGGGGAGCCGTTCTTAGAGTTTTGAATAAAGGGGTTAAGATCTTCACATTAAGGATTTAGGAGATCTCACTTGGGGTTGGATTATCGTTTACAGGGAAGAGAAACTGAGAATCTTGAAAATGCTAATTGGAAAGCTTATCGTTACAAAATAAATGTTTGATGATGCTAAAAACCTAGGAGCATCCCGATAAGGTGTCACGCTTGCTTTTAGAGCACAGATCGTAAAACAAGGGCAAAACAGTTAGAAATTAATGAAATGTGTTGTATAGGTACCTACGTGCAAGGCCAGATAATTTCAAGATTGGTGTGATCACAATAAATTTTTATTTCCAGTATGCCCTCAGCCCAGGGCCTTTTGGGCACCCAACTAAATGCACACTAAGTATTGGTAATTGCATCGTTTAAGTTGGCGTATTGCTTTCGATTTTAAAAGTCCCTCTTCTTTATGATAATCCATTTGAATGAAGAATGCCCTTAAACCGATTCTAAAGATCGTCAAATAACACTTTATAGTGTAATATTTATCGGTGAGTTTATTTATCTTGAGTCAGGAGCTTTTATAGATTCCAGCTATGTGTCTTCGCCACAAATCTTGTTTTCTGTGCTCATGGCATCAGTGAGAATAAATGGAAGTTGTGGAGTCTGGAAAGGCCACTGGAGGGGATTTCCCAGTCTCCTAATATATCAGTGTCTCTTCGTGTCTGTTTCTGATGGGGTCCAACAGCAGGTCAACATCCTTAGGTAAAGAAAGACTTCCTCAGAATGAGCAGCAGTCATTGAAAGTAAATTAATGAAAGCCAGCGACTGCTGATCTCTTTGACAAGAAGGAATTCTTGCTGCCAACGTTTAGAAACCACTAGAAGTGGTCTCCATTGGAAACCAGGTTTTGACTTTCTGCCCTGGGCTGCCAAAAGTATTGCAGTAGAAAACGCGAAAGTAAGTTGAACTTTGAATAATAATTTCAGTGACTGTCTAGTGAAATGGATTCGTGCTCTGGCGCTGCACCTTTGAGGCTCTGAGTTGATTCGCATAAGATAAAAATCTGTCTGGTCTGACAGTCGAAAAGGTCGCAAGCACGCTTGATGTCTGGTGGTCTCAGTATAGTCCCAAATCTTGATTAAAAAAGGAAGATTTAGGAACTACTATGGAATTTTTCAAAATAATCTTTTCAAACAGAGCCATTTCTACACGTTTTGGCTTCAAGTTTCTTGACTTAGCCAAGTCTAGATTATATCTTCACTACCATTTAGCAATAACCTCTAACTCAATGAGAAGATCTCCCGTGATTGAGGCACTTTGGCTTTGGGGCCAACATGTTATTTTTGAAAATGACATCTAATTGTCATTGTGGTCTCCCTGATAATAAAAATCAAACTGTTCACATTTTAAATGCTTCCACTGAAGTTCTAAAGCATGTCTGTCTGTTTCCATTTTGAGAGTATTTGCTGGAATGGCTTGGCATTTTTACTTCTGTAGATCATGTGGTCTCTACACCTTTGAGACTGATAGCTCTTCATTTTAGATCGAAGACTGCTTTTTTTATGATACTATCTTTTTTAAAACAAATTTATTTATTTTAAGTAATCTCTATACCCAGTGTGGGGTTCAAACTCACAACCCCGAGATCAAGAGTCACATGCTCTTCTGGCTGAGCCAACCAGGTGCCCCTAGATTGGAGACTTCTATTAATGAGAGATCAGCTGATGAACACAAGTTGAAGTTTTGAAATTAATCTGCTTTGGACCACAGACTGATAGACTTGTGTTTAACAGATGGGAGTCACTTTCGAGACTGGGTTCTAGGCCAGCTCCTTTGTTTTATGTCTGGAGAAACTGTGACTTGCCAAAAGGCATACCATGCTGTAGTCGCTACCTGTCCAAATCTGTTCTCATATTCAAAGCTAAGGTCAAGTCTCCCTTCCTTGGCAGACAGTTCTGTGACTTCCTGTTACAAGTATTGTCAAAGCCATCCATATGTCTTTTTTATTTTGTTTTTTTAAGGATTTTATTTTTAAGTAATCTCTACCCCCATCGTGGGGCTTGAACTCGCAACCCTGAGATCAAGAGTCACAGGATCCACCGACTGAGCCAGCCGGGCACCCCACATCTGTCTTTTTTAAAGCAGGATTGCCACACAGTCTGGGATTTCTAGGATAGTCCTGATGTGAATAATCACTTTCATTCTTCCCATATTAGATATTCTGGAAATTAACATATCTGGTCATCCAACGCATGCCACCCAAACCGGCTCTCATACTCACTCAAGGAAAAATCCTCCTGCCCGTGTGCCTGATTCAGGATCTGAATATATAGCTGGCACTGTGGTTACCGTTTTAGGTACACAGGTCCCGTACGCTCATCTGGAGTAGATGCTCCCCGCGGACATTTAGTCTTTTATCATCTACTGCATTTTACTGAATTTCCCAGAATGCTTCATGCAGTGTACCGCGCAGAGTGGGGATGCGATGTGTATTTTCCATTTGCGACGATTTTCTTAACGCGAACGGAGTTTTTCTAAACTCCCAAGTTTGGAAGTACTCCAACGCACTGATTTAGGAGTGAATGTGGTTATTTCACTGAGTGTATTTTATTTGTATCAGTAATGTGTTGTAATTGTACATGGAATTATAAACACCTGCCAGGTGCCTGTTTATCCTGCAGACTTTCACAGCTGAAAAGTAACCAGTCCCGGGTTTTTCGTGTGGATGTGAGGCAAGCAGAGATTATTGGTGCCATGCATACACTGTCCACGTTAATTGGAGTAAAGCACTAGGCTCCATAAGCATCACTCCCTCTTTGGTCTTTGGTGTAAGATGCACCACAGAGTGGACCCACACTTAATGCCACAGACCCTTTAGGACGCTGTGTCAAGGGTCTGTGTTTGCAGAGTGATTTTCTGGAGAAGCGCCATGCCTTTCCATGAGCCACATGTTTCAGAGTGTCCCAGAAATGCTCAAGCTACCTGGAGATACTAAGGAAGGCCTAGGGGAAGTTCAAGAAACAGGAACTTCTTGTATTTGTTCTACTGAGTTATCTGCCCACAAAAAAGTGTGACCAGTTGTGGTGCGGACCGAAGTCCACATTCAGCGAGAGGTTTCGTGCCACACGTGCAGGTGCACTTGGGGGGAGCCTGGACGGAGCCGGAGATGGGTCCTAGGGCCAGTTCGCCTAACAAAGCAGGAAGGATAAGGGCCAGGATTGCGAGTCATTATTTATAATCAAACAATGGGGTAATTTTGCCAACTCTCTGTTCTCAAATATGAGACCATCTTCCTGGTAATCAAACTATTACTCTGACACAGTTTACTTATCAGGAGACCAATTTGCAATTGTGACCGGAAAATGGAGGTTGTCTTTCAAGTCATTTAAATTGCAAACCGGGTAGAAAACATATAGCTGCCATGGCATATTTTTTAAAGCAAAATCAGGCACCTACATTGACCTCCTATTTACATTTCTTTGAGGAGAAAAAAAAATCGCATAAAAGCTATCAAGAAACACATTTCACAGCAGGCAAATTAATTGGTTTTACAGTATTTGAATGGAGGGTTTGTCAAATAAAACATGCCGTGACAGTTAATAGTGTCGTTTAGAGCCAGAAAATTATTGGCTTATTTGTTATTGGATAAAAGGAAGGCAAACATTTTGTATTAGGAAGTTTTAATGTGTTTAAAATCCTCATTAGGGATTAATGGACATGCTTGCTTAGCATAGTGCCTCGTTAATTTGGGGCTAAACAGTTACTTCTGTGTTTCAATCTCAGTGTTGTTTCTTAACATTTTTTTTTTTACTTCTCTTTAATTAGATCTTGCGTTTGAGTTTGGTCTCTACGCCATTGGAGAAGTAGAATTAATTAATGAGATTTATAAATCTAATGGAAGTGAGTTATTCTTAGCTATCGTTTCATTTTAGCGAGCAGTGAAACCACATGTAAGTGGGCGCAGATCTAAGAGATTTCAGAAGTATAGGAAAAAATGTGAACTTCCCTGAATATATTTAGCAGTGTCACTTGGCATTAATAGATAAAAGTGTTTTAATTAGAGTTATAAATAATAGGGGAGCTGGCGAGGACTGAGTCCTCATGCGCGCGGCTCCTTCTTTGGGCTCATCGCCGTGGGAGAAGAGCAACTGTAACTTTTTCTGTGGAACCGCCATGTCATCCGCTGACAATTAAGACGATTCTAAGTGCAGGGTTTAGAGAGTCAAGAAGGCGCCAAGTTCATTAGAGGTTAGTCTGAAAGTAGAGCCACTTGCAAACTTAGAAAGCCTGTTCCGCTTACATGGCTTTAAGGAAAATTTAGCCAAAAGAAAATCCAGCTGAAATCTGGGTTTCTCGTTTTGAAGCAGACATTTAAATCATTAGCTACGTATTTAGAAGAAGACTGCAGTGGCTCCTTTAGGGCGAGGGATTGTGAATGTCAAGGAAAGACCTTCATTTTCCACAAGTTTTTCAGGAACTATGAGCCAAAGATAGGTATATAAAAGGTTCTTTTATAAATGGGGTTACAGCACTTAATTGAAGACCCCATAAGATGACTGTGGCAATGTCTTCAGAAGCTACCAGAAAAACCTGAGCTCCTCCTTCATTTTTTTGCCCCAGTCAGGAAGTCCTTGTATCTTTAAAAACCATAAATGCTTTTGAAGAACTTGTCAGTCCCGGGTGTATTATAAAAGATAATCGCATTTTGAAATATTTCGTACTAACAATCACGTGATAAATATTTGCTTAAATGCGAAATATTTAAATCGTTTAAAATGGCCCATCTCTACACAATTTGGAAACTCCTCCCTTCCAGCGTTGTCTAGGAATGATCTCTCTCAGGAGGCTACGGATTAATCGAGTTCTCTGCTTCCCTAGAGACAGAGTTGAATTCATTTAGCCCCTGAGAGGAGACCCTCAAGCCCTGTGGCCATATTTGGCCCTGGGCTTAATTCCATCTGGCCTTCTGGGTAATATTATGGGCTTCGCCACTGTGGGGTCCCAGAAAATCATTACTCCTGCTCCTGGGCTCTCGGCTTGTTTCATGCAGAATGAAGCCTCTCGCAGATTAGAGCACTTGGAGAACTGGGAACTGTGGGTAATTAGCTAATCGGTGTTGGAAAGGGCAGTCCTAATAGTGGGGAGCAGAGTGTCACCTCCTTCTAAATCACCAGAGCTACTTGGCTTCCAGCTCTCCCCCGTCCCCCTGCCTCCCCCTTCCTTTATCTCCACACTCGGGGTGTGCGCAGCGTCTCCTGTGTTTCCCATGTAGCTAGCTAGCTCTTTCTCTCTCTCTCCCTTCGACATTGCCACATAGTTCTGTTAGACTTCCCTAGCAAATCCACGTTCCTGTTCTGCAAGACAACTATTTCCTGCCTTTCCTTTCTCTTTGCATTTCCAATAGGCACCCCCCCATTCTTAGCTGATGACCTTGCCGTCTACTTCAAGGAGCAGAATAGATACAATCAGACAAGTACTGCCGCGTCTTCCCGTCTTTAATTGCTCCAACCCAACTGCTTATGTATCTAAACACTCTGCCTTCCCTCCTCTTACAATGGAAGCAGCATCCAGAAGTGTCCGTGCTCCTATTTCAGGCCGTCCTCTCCAGTTGTGTCCCGATGCGCTCTCTCCTTCTCAAGGACTTCGCTTTTATAACCATCCACTCTCTCTTTTGCAACACTTTTTTCCCCCTCCGCCCATTGGTATACAAAATGCCTTAATATCATCCCTCTTAAAAAAAAGCAAAGAGAAAACCTTGACCTGGCCCACATCACAACTTCCTCTCCCCCCATTCGTCTGCTCCCTTTCACAGGAGAAATTGATTATTCACTCTCTCCTCCCATCTTCCCACTCCCTCCTCAACACACTCCAATCAGCTTCACGCTCACAGCATGCCACTGAAACAGCTCTGACCAAGGTTGCCCATGACCTAGACCTTGCCAAACTCAACCGCCAAGTCTGCATCCTTATCTTACTTAATGGCCACTTTCTCTTTGAAGGGCTTTCTCCTCCAGGCTTCTGGGACACTGTGCTACCCGATATTCCTCCCGTCCCCCCCAGCCCCTCCTAAGAATTCATGTTTGGCTTCGGAATACATGGCACGTGATGGATCACATGCTATGCTGTAGGGAATGTGGACTCCTAGCAAAAGAGACTGCAGATGGTCTTTTGTCAATGGTCTTCAGGTTCATCTTAGGATGACTAAGGTGGGAGACCGGTTTCACAGGTAAGGCCCACAGGATGTGTGCTGTGTGTTCTATGTGACTTATTGCATTAAGGGTTGCCTTCTTAATTATGTTGGTATTGATTGGTCTAAAAATTAGTTTGCCTCTCCGATGCATTTCAAAAGCATCAGCAGGGAAATAAAAAGTCTACCTGGGATTTGACAATTAGCATCCGTGCTCCACGGAGAAAATAGTCCATGGATAGGAGATAGAGAGTTGGATGTGGAGAAGTCTACTGCTATGTAGAATAAAATGTGTGTAGTATAACAGAATAAAGTAGAAGGTGAATAAAATTACAAAATCCAGAAGATGCCCGAGAGATCATCTCACCTGGCAACCGGTCCGAGACGAAGGTTATTCTGTGGCAAAATGCAAATTGTAGGAACAGTGGTGTGTGTGAGGGTGTTTGATGTCGGTATAAGTTTGCTGTTGTAGATCTTGAAGAACCTGTCATATATTTGGAGATTGTACAGTTCCTACCTTTTGGATATTGTTTTTATTATGGCCTTTCATGGCAAACGAAAAAGTTGGTTATCTTATGTAGATCTCTGATTATTTTTGTGAGGTACAAAACATTAGGAACTTGTAATATATTCCCTTGCCTTTGTCGTAGAGGCTGGAGAGCAAGGAAGTGAATTGTCCCAAACCACACAGCTAATTAGTGGTAGAACTTGGACACGAAACTGTTTCCTGTCAGTATGTTTTTCTTCCGCTGCTTTATAACATCACAGTTAGCTGAAAGCGAGATGCCTGCCTCGCAGGGGGTTAGCTGCTGTCCACCATGAGAATTTGCTGTGATCGTGGAGCGGGTAGGAGTATATGGACACTGTAAAAACTCTAAAATTTCTTCTTTAAATGACAAAATTCAGAAGTGAACTTGCTTCTCGGCACTCCTTGATACGCGTAGATCATGCCGTTGACAGGGTTCAGAAGTTGCCTGACGTCACTGCAGTTCATCCGTCCGTAGTTTTACAGTTTCCTCTTTTACTAGAAGAGATTCGGGGCCTGCCCACAATTCAGCCGTAGCGTGAATGGCAGGCAGTGCCACAAGAAGGGATTTAGTGGGATCGAGATCTTAATTTTAAATGGTTCTTGGTTGCAGTGCCCTAGCACCCCAGACAGGATAGCAATGGGTATCCCGCAGGCCCTGAGGGGTCCGACGCGTGCCTAGAAATCTCAAAAGGAAGGGACCGTGGCTAGAAGGTCCGTGGGTTATAGGGCAAGCACCAAGAGCCGGCGGAAGGCTAGGAGCACAGGCAGAAAGAAGCAAGCGAGGTGGGCCAGGGACTGGGAAGCTGGCAAAGAGAAGTAGGAGGATACACCTTAAGTGTGAGCAGCACAATTAAGGAATCCAGGCACAAAGCCTCGAGAATGTGTAAGCAGGGGGTCTGGCCCTGGGGCACCGGGGCACCAGAAACACAGCGGCAGCAGCCAGAGTGACCTCACTGCCCAGCCCGGGTGACCAGAGGAATGAGGGGTGGGTGGCCAGGCACTTCCGGATAGGCTCCTGGTTTCTTAGAGCAATCTTTCTAGATGCGTACCTTATTTTTCTTTAAGACTATAACCCCACTCCCCATTTATAGCTCACTCTTCTATGGAAACTAGTTATTACACCAAATAAATGAACAGTGAGCTAATGGCTATTCGGAGCCCACTGAATTAAGTACTCTTCACTTGAAATTCCATCTGCCATTAGGTCCTCTCAGCTGATGATGGGCCTTTCTGCATATGCATCCCGCCCTTGCCCATGCCTAATGTAATCAGGGACGAGATGTCCTCACAATGAAGCACATCGCCCGCCCTTCCCCCACCCCGCCCACCCCCACTCCCCCTTGTCTCTCTGTTGTCTTACCCCCTCAAGCTCCCTCTCCCGCCTCCTTTGTCGTCTTCAGGGAGAGCCACCAGATGGAGCAGCAGCCCGAGACTCCTTATACATTGGGCCCCCGGATAGGCTTTTCATAGTTAGTCACCTGCAGGGGATGTCTTGGGGGCCAGTTTACAAGGGGACCAAACTGTCTCCTTAGTGGTTCTAAGTCTCAAAGTGCCGATGCCGTGCCCGTCTATGGGAGGGCCCCATGACCACCCTAGGAGTGTACCTCGTATTCCCCTCCTATCGATGGGGAAACAGCGACGCAGAGAAGTTCAAGTACCTTGCCCCAGTTCACAAAGCAAATAAAGTATCAAAGCTGGGATTAAAATCCAAGTCGGTCCAGCTTCAAAGAGTGTATTCTTTTTACTACCCCTTGATGCCCCCAGAGAATATAGTAAATTATCTCATTTATTTGCTCCAATAAATAAAATGTAATTGTACTCGCTGCGTTTTTAGTTTTGATGCCATGGAAGAATCTAGACAAAGGGTCATTTTTTTGTAGCCGGCCCGAAATGGCAAGGACATTAAATTCCTTTGATCTTCGTGCTCTACTTTTTGTTTCTTCTTTTCTTAGAGGGAACGGTGACTACTAGCTTATTTTACACGGGGTATTTGGACCATGCGAGTCTCTTAAAAATGGGCCGGAAGCAGTATTTGAAAGTAAACTCCAAGTCTTTGGGCACCTGGGCCTTTAGCTGTATTAAAAAGAAGCTGGAAGATGAGCTGGTTGGCTATACCACAGAACCGTTGTGAAATCTTTTTTGTTTTGATTAAAAAGTCCTATTACCTGAGGGCTTCTGTCGGCGGCTTATGTAATATTAACTGTTCCCGTTTAATCAGGGCCTCATGAATACCAACTAGAATAGGGACAGGTTAAGGTGAGGCAGGAAGCAAGGGACTGACGAATCCTAATGGGAACTGGGTTTGTAGTTTTCCAAATTGGAGACCCGGGACTCCCTGGATGGGGTGGGGAGATAAAGGGATCAGAACTCCAGAGGCTGCTGCCCCTTGTTTTTATAAATGACCGACCATGGGGATTAAAAATTTTAAAAAGCCGGCAAACTTAATTTGGTAGTACAATATCATAACCTGACTTTTCATTCTATTAGTAATGCCGTGTCAGGGGAACTCCGTGTCCCATAAATCAATCATGGGGATAAATGTGGCAATTTGTTAATGAAAATACAAACGGAATTAGTTCAGAAGCTGCTGCGGGTGTCAGTCATGCATATTGTTTGACTGGACCGTCAGCAGTGTGACACTCTGTGTCGCTTGCACTTGTTAGGGCAACGCAAGCATTCGCCGGCAATTAAACCTGTGATTTTTGAGTTTTGCTTCGCGAAGTCTTTGTCAAGGTGGAATATGCCTGGAATCGTGGGCTTTGATTGCCAGATATTGTGGGACAACCTCAGGGTGCTTTTAGGGGGGAAAAAAAAAGAATGACCCTTCTTCTCTTGCAGTCCCTTAATAATAACGTACTCACAGGCAGGCACTGAGCTCCCCCTCCCCGCCCTGGTTAACCATGTGATGATCATTATTCTTTTAATGTTTTACATTAATCTCCATGTTTTCTATTAGTGCTAGCTGCTGCTTATGTCTCTCAATGCCACAATCAGGGTATTTTTGATATCTTGTATTACCCTAATCGCCAAGAAGTATGCTCCAAACTGATTAATTCTAGAATGATTAAAACATCCTATGCGATTCATTTATTGTTGCTGCAGTTAATTGAATATTTGATGATTTAAAGGTACCCTCATTATTTCCTAAGATGTATATTTATCACCAGGCAGATGATCTGTGCGTGGTCTGTCTGTGGGCACATGGGGTAGCAGCCTGCCCTGTCACGTGCCGAGGGGGTAGGCACTTGGGAGGGCTCTCAGTCAGCGCCCCACCTGCCCGCCGTGTGCCTGCCTTCCCTGGCCCTCCGAGGACCACATCCGTGCCCAGCCCGAGAGGGTCGTCTGGGGCCGGGCGGGAGAGCACAGGCTTCCCTGCGCGGCGCGCAGCCTGCTCTCGTCTCCGGGAGGAGGGGGCGGAGAGGGGGATGGAAAGGACGCCGCAGCTCTGAGTGGCTAACTTGTGCTTTGTGGACTATCTGAATGCTCAAGGGTGGATTGAAAGGGAGGAGAAGGTGGCTCGGGAATTAAGCAGCAGCTTGGCAACTCGGCGGGCAGCAGTTCTAATCCCCGTGTCACCACTAGTTGTCTTAGTCTCCCTTCCCACCTGTCCGAGTGACTCCAGAAGTATTGCGAGAGGGGCGTGTGCGTGTGTGTGTGTGTGAGAGAGAGGGGTGGGGGGAGTGCCACTGGGCAAAATTCCGGGGCTGAGCCCCTGCCTCGGTGCAGCTGTCTTCAGTGTGCAGAGTGACCCCCCCCAACCCGGCGTGCAGCTCCGCGGGGGGTCTCAGAGACTGAAGTGGCCTCAGGTGGCTCCACCACTTCTCGGCCATGTCAGATCCTTGGCCTCTCACTCCCATGTGGAGTGAGGACTACAGTGGGGACCTCGGCGGCTGGGAGCTTCTGTCCGACATGGCTCTGTCCGTGAACCCGGTAGGTACCCTCTCCCCGCCCCCGATCAGACCTCCTGTTCCGTATTGTCTGTTTCCCGTGTAAATGTTTGTCTTCCCAGTTTGCGTGGAGTCTCAAAGCCAGAAATTATGTTGTCTTCAGTGTCTTCAGACCCTCCCCCTTGGCACCATCCTGAGCACAGTGTGAGCTCAATCAGGATTTGTTGTCTAAAGAAATAAACGGGAGAACTGATGAATAGGCTGTCGGGCGGTGAATACGATCCTATTACCCTTGTCAGGACTACCTTACAATGTATGTCCCAGTGGGTCTCTAATTGTTTGTTTTGCCGTCCCATCTAGACATTTAACTCTGAGATAAAGAGGCCAAGTCTCAGAGCTGTTTGTAACACCGCCACCCCCCCCCCCCACGCCTAACACTATTCTAGGCGCGGAGGAAATGCTCCGCTGCTTAATCAAAAGCACTCGCAGGAGGAGAAGCATTTGCCGCTCAAATGTAGTTGTCTTGCGGAGGAAGGAGCTGTGGGGCAGGGCTAGACGGGAGTTTTCGGGGCTAGTGACTCCATGCCGATGCTGGATTCCCGGATTTTCTTAAAAAGAAAAACAATCTGAACACTCAGTGTGGACACAGACTTATTTGTCTGCCCTTGTCTGCAGTCCTTCCTGATCCTGAGTCGTCCGACCCCGAGAAGTCATTATTAGATTTGCTGCAAAGCCCCAGAGTCGACAACTCTTTCTGTTTTGACAGCAGTTCCCCCATAAGGAAATAGATATTTATAATACCAGGTATAGGGATGATATTTGCAGTGGGCGAGAGTGAGTCAGGTCTTCCCTGGAAAAGACGAGAAAACTCAACGTAGTAATAAAGCAGTGAGGAGAACAACAGGACGAGGGGTAATAACCTGGGTCACTGTGTGGGGCTTTGCAGGGCACAAACCACATTCACATTACTTATTTTATTTGCTGCTCACAGAAACCCCGTGAGATTTGAAAGGAGCGGGTATTATGATGGCGATTTTATTTTATTCTACTTGATTTTACAGTTGGGAAAACTGGAAGTCACAGGGGTAAAGTTACCAAGTCCTGTCCCCGAGCGGGAGGGCCGGAACTCCCACTCAGTTCCTTATGGACCCAGAGGCAGGCGTTCTTGCCGTGTCTGCACATTGCTGATATGTTTTTCTCTGTGGTTGAAAAATTAACATTATGTTTTTGCGCGGGAACAAAAAGAGCAAAGACCTTTTTCTGAGAGCGGGACGTACATTTTTAGCCCAGGCAGCCCACATGGACAGAATTCAGCAGTGATACTGAAGATTTAATTCTGCGAGAATCATTTTGACCTTTGGCAAAGGTTATTTGTTAGAAGTTCAAGGATTGTCTTGGAAAATACAGTTGCTGGAGCATTGAGCAATGGGATGAGATTGTATCTGCGGTTAAAAGTAATCCGTTGAGTTCTGTAATCCTGTACTACGTTAGACCAGCATCTCCCAGTAGGCGTTCCGCAAACACTCATTCTGTATGGAATGGTGGTATTTGATGATTGGGAAACAAACAAACGAACAAAAATCACAAAAACTAAAAAGCCCAGAATTCAGTGGTCAAGAAAGTTCGGAACGTGTCATGTTAAATGGTTAGATAGGCATCTTGGAGCCTTTAATTCGCATCGTGGCTTTCCACGTGGGGGGTGGCTGGCAGTATTTCCCACGCTTATCTGGACACGGACTCTTTCATTTTGCATGACTAGTGCCTGTGGGATGGTCTCTGGGAGCACTTCACACAGTTCCAGTCCTACAGGAACTATGCGATTCCCCCTATCTACCTTCCTCTTGAGTCTACACACTCCACGAGGGAGGAAGCTGTGTCTCCTTTCACTTTTAATGGTACCCATGCCTAGCATAAGGCTGGGGGCATGGCCCCTGGCCCTCAGAAAAGTTGTTGAATGAACGAATGCATTGTGCTGGGCCAAAGCTAACGTGTCGTTCCCTATTGGGAACCTGCATTTAAGGTCCTCTGGAAAGTTGTACCTGGCCCTCTTTTCCCGCCTTTCCTTCTACTGTTCCTTCTACCCAGTACTAGAATATTACTGTGCTGGGAAGGGTGACTGTATAATTTATCATCCAAACTGGGACGTTTGTGAGGGGGGAAAGGAGATACTGTCAATAATGACCCCGGGATAACAGATGTAAGCTGGAACCATACCGGATACTGGATGGTCCCTTCTTTATGGGTGACTCTTTCTCAGCCCGCCTCCCCTATGAGCGATTTGATGTTCCCAAAGAAGGGACCTTTACACGAAGAAGGTACTGAATAAATATGAGTTGAAATTGATACCTGTACAGCAGTGACTTGAAGGCTGAATTAAGATTTGCTGACGGTTGTAGCACGTCTTTTTGCAGGTCTGAGGGAAACTGGGGCCATATTCTATTTTCCATTTCCCCAAATAGAGTTATGCTCATCCTTCAGTCTATCGGAGTAACTAGGGGCTTATCACCTAATCGCCCCCGCGAGAGGTCTGGGACGTATAGTCTCTGTGGCCGTGCTGTCTTGATAGGACTGATCTTTCACCTTCCGAGGCAGTGAATTAAAGAGACCAAATGTTCTCCTTGCCAGAACTGGAGGGAAGCGGAAGTGACAAAACGCAGTCCCGGAGAAGGGGAAGGTGTGAAGGAGAGAGGGAGGTTTGGGGGATGCCTGTAACTCACACAGGTGACGTCACGCCCGGCAGACCTTTCTCCGGGCGGTTGTCGCATGCCCAAACCCCTCGCCAGTCACTGCCTTCGAGCCGTGTGCCGGGCCTGCAGTGAGTCCTCGGGACATTTCTGCAAGTTGCTTGAATTTTGACTGATCAGGAAGATGTCACGCTGGGAAAGACGGCTCATGGGATTCATTTTGTATGTTTGTGAGATGCTCTCTCAGTGCCAAGGCATGCCTGCAATTTACACAGGAGTCTGAGCCTTGGTGTTTTGGATAAGAATTGCAGGCATCTGGTTAGACTCCTAAATTTAAAAAGAACTTAATTCAATCATAGAAGTGTGTCTTATGGGCCTCATATTTTAAAAATCTGTGATTATGAATAATATATTAAACTCTGGCAGAGGGTCAAATGGGCCTTAAAGATGAGGAAGTCGAGATCCTTCCTTGGATAGACGAGCAAAGTAAAGCCTGGGTGATGGGGAGGGCGGGGTTGACACAGCCCAGCGTCCCACAGAAAATCGGTGACAGAACAAGTCACTCTCTTTCTGCACCTTGCACTGTGGTCTTCCTGTTTCATTAAAGCAAAACCAAATTGGCCACTAGCAGATACTTTCTGCTTTGTACTTAACAGGGGAAAACTCCACATCGATAGCTATATTTCCTTTCTTTACAGTTTTTCCTACTGTGCAAAATATGATAACAACAAACTTCTCTGAGAATAGCTAAATGATGCTTAATTTCTGTTTGTTTATTTTATCTTAGGTAAGCCTTCCCAGTGATCCAAGCTGTGTTGAAGAAATCTTGCGGGTGAGTTTAAACCTTTATTCCTGTGCCTTTTAATAATGAAGCAATCTATCTGCTTAAGCGGTTTCAAGTAATTACTGTGCTGTTTCTGGGAGTATCCTGATGGGGAATCCTCACATTCCACTTAAGACCCTTCTGCTTATGCCTCCTGGCTCATTTCTCACCTGTCCTCTGCCCATCCCTGGCCAAACTAGTCTTGTCGTCTCCTCAAGCTTCTGTTTCATCTTTGCACCTTTCTGGGTCTTTCTTTTGAGACTCCCCTCCTTCTTCAGGACTCTTTCCCTCTTCAAGCAGCCTACCCTAAATCTTGGGCTTTGGGCTGTCTGGGATCTCAAGTCTCAACTTTATTGTCGTCTCCCAAGCCAACACGGGTAGAAGAGGGTTGTGGGAGTTGCAGCCTATGATGAAGGGCAAGATGTGGGAAGGTAGAGGGCGGCGAGGAGAGACTTGAGAGAAGGCAAGTTGTAGGACCTGTTACTATGGAAGGGAATGTGTGCATAAGAATGGCAAGAGGTGGCAGTGACCTCTCCCAAAGTAGCCACTTAAACCAAAGGCGACACCAGAGCCCAGCCGGGAAAATGGGTCTCCCGGCTCTGGCTATTAGCGTCATAAGGCAAGGCCATGTGGTACGTGAAGAACGGGCATCGTGGCACTGAGTCCCGGGGCCAGCCCTGCTGTTTGTCACTCTGGGATTTGGACAGAGAACTCCTTCTTTCTGAATCTCCATTCCTTGTCTGTGAAACAGGATGATAATACCTGTCCTAATTCCCTTAGAAGCTGCCAAGAGGTAGAGATGCTCATTATTATGGTAAATGATGATCACTGTGGCCATGAAAAAAGCACGCAGGCTTGCTGCCCAGGGAAGAGAATGATCTGTGTGCCATTGAGAAGTCTGCACCCCCTGCCCCCACTTACCAAAGTGAGGGACTCACGCTCACCTCTGCCTGAGACTCCCCGTGGTGCGTGCCTTCCGTGACAGTGCAGCCCAAGGAAAAATAAAGAGGACCGAGCTGTTGACCGGACCACTGATTTCACCTGCTGGGGATATGCATGCCCCGTTTTCAGCCCCCGAGCGTTGTTAGTGGCTATTAGAGAGATGAGTCCTATTGCTCAGATCAGAGACGAGACTATCTGAATTGGGGATATACTGGCTACTTTTTACGAAAAGATTTATTTATTTTAGAAAGAGACAGAGAGAACACGAGAGGGGGGAGGCACAGAGGGAGAAGGAGAATCTCAAGCCAACTCGCGCTGAGCACAGAGCCTGACACAGGGCTCGATCTCATGACCCTGAGATCACAACCTGAGCTGAAACCAAGAGGCAGACGCCCAACTGACTGAGTCACACAGGCGCCCCTCTACTGGCTACTTTTGTAAGAGCTCAGGAACCCCTGTGTCATCTCTCCTGGGGCCCGAGGGTTGGGGTGGTAACACGGCAAGAAACCTCTTCCTCTCTCCCAAGTGAAGTCAGCAGTCTTTTCTTAATTCCCAAAGCACGTGGGACCCATTTCAAACCTGTCACCTAATTGGTCGCAATTAGAAGCTCTTCTTAAGAGCAGCCTGGCCCTGGGGGCCTGTGGGGCTCCCACGCTGCCGGAGCGAGGGGAGCCCGGTGAGCACCTGGCAGAGGCTGGGGGCCCCCGTCCGCTGGAGGAGCCACTTAGAGAAACAACAGAATGTCGCTTAAACATGGAAAGAAAAGAAGCAGGTTGCCTTAATAAGCTCGTAAAAGATAGCACCCTTTGTGGAGGTAACAAAAGTCCTTCTGTTCTCGAAAGAGAATCTAGGGAAATGTCTTTTTTTTTTTTTTGAAGGGCTATAGATTGTATAGAATCCTGGGTTTTTTTCAACAGCACCATTAATGAGTGGGTTTTCCTTTATTGAAGAATGACATGTCTCATTTCCCATGCTTAGAATAAAAATAAGCATTCTGAAGTTTATGTCCTAAATTTTATGAGGAATTCTTAAATCTCTATAGCCCACATTGTGTGGCGCAACAGGTTCGGGGTCGTGTTTGTTCGAGGGCTGTGGAGCCCAGCGGATAGTCCCACAGCTCTCTGTGTGGCCGTGCTCCCCATCTGCCTCCTCCTGGGGGGGGGACCTTTTCCCTCCCTCTTTCCCTCCACTTCTCTCCGACACTCTCAGCGCTTTTCAGATCAGCCAAGAGCACTCACTGAGGCGTAGCTGTGGGGAGGAAGGGGTTCTAGCCCTGGGGTAGGAAGCCCTGGGTCCCTCGCTCTCTGGCCCTGTGGCTTCTCGATCTTTTCGTGCAGCAAACAGGGGGTAATGACTCACCCCCGCACCCCGCCACCCACCTGCAGTGAGAGAATCTTTAACGCGCACACACGGTTTGCGCGGGAAACGCGGAGAGCTCAGTCTGTTTGCTCTCTCAACTTCCCCACCTCCCTGATCTCCCCCCCCTTCTGCCCTCCACAGCCCAGCAGGCTAAGAATACAAACCCACTTCACCTCCCCTGGGGACAACACAACTGGCCTCTCCCCTCTCTCAGCCCCTCGGTCCCCAGGCAATGGAAATACTTTTCCCTAATGCATTTTCTTTTCACCTCCTTTTCCAAAACACGGTTCCAATTCAAACCAGTTGGCTTTCTTTGTGCTCCTGCTTCTCATACCGTCCAGTAGCCCACCTCCTCTGGTCTTTCAGGGCTAACTTGACCTGATAGGGTGGCCTTATTTTTCTGTGGCACATGACTGCCTTTGAAAACACTTGAACCCCATTATCTTATTCTGATAACAGGAAGCGTGGTGTAGTCCCTAATTATTTCAAGAAATTGAGGCCCAGAGAGATTATAAATGACCTGCAGCATGGGTGAAGCTAGGATACGGTGGAAGCAGAAATGGAACTTGGTCTCCATTTTCCACTATGCCAGACTGGCCACCACCCTCTCACAAACCTCTGGATTAAAAAAACAGAACAAAAAAAATTGCCCCAGATGCTGGCTGACTTAGTCCTAGCCACTTTAAGAATCCCACCAAACCAACGGAATTTGAGCAGGTATCGGGAGTTAATTCTTTCTTCCTACCATTCTGAATATGTTCAAATATCGCCTCAAATAATAAAATAATAACAATGACACATTACTGCCACTGATAAAAAAAAATAACAGCAATGTGCCACTTCCGGGCAGAAGACTTGAGCACACTAGGTCGCATACTCTTCGCGACAGTCCCAAAACCCATTCCTTCCAGCTGCCGTTGCTTCCCGGACTCATACAAATCCAGTTATGCCAAAATAATTTCAGGTAGTTTTTCGAACAGACCGGAAACCACCAGCCTACCGCACCTCTCCTCCAACCGCCCTTCTGCCGTAAAAGATGCTGTGTAGATCCACTCGTCTTCGCTACTTGTGAAGTACGTTGTTTAGTCTACATTTTGCAAATCAGAAACATCAGGGCAACGATGGGCTCAGCCTGCGCACCTGCTTCGCTCAGCGCACCGTGTGCTTTTTCGACTCAAGCTACCCTCGAGTCTAAACAGAAATGAAAACTAGCAATGACTCTGGTGGTGGTGTGCAGTTGCAATTCATCTATCAGATGAGGGACTCTGAAGCCGCTCATATGTAATAATGTGGGCCGCAGCAGCTTCTCTCCTGAGCTCCGCGGGGTTTGATGGTTCTCGAGTAATCACTTCTAGGAGAGTTCAGCCAAGGAGAGCCGCGTGCACTAAATGCTACTCGCGGAGGATGGATGTTCAGTGATTATTTGCTTTGCGGTGGTATGATTTATTTGTTCCTTGCAAGAATTTACTTAAAAATATCAACAAACTATCAATTAAATCCTTTCTCAAGTCAAAAATGCAGATAGAGCGCGTCTCTTAGCCTTGACGCCGAACAGATTGTGTTTCCTAGCAAAGTACCTTCAGTAGTTGATAATTTCATAGTCTAACATCTGTAAGGGTAATTCACTGTTTATGGCAAATGCTGAATTTGCTAGCTAAGATTTAGGGAACTTGCTTTGATAAACTGTATCATCTTACAGATCTCTCCCTGCCATATGGATCGGGTTGGTAAACACCGACGCGGTGTTTCAGATGACGGCATGAGCTGTGTTTACAGCATTCTAAATTATGGCAATTCCACGCATTAGGTCTGTGTTTAAGTGTACAGTTTTAGCACGGAGAGATCTTACCAAATAATTACAGGACGACTGTGCACAGTACTTGCTATTTTTTACTTTTAAAAGGGGAAACAAACGAAGAAGCCCATCTTAAGAACGAGAAAGAAATGCATCGGGGAACAAAATTGGTCAATTATGTCTGAAAGGAAATTTGATTATATTATCATAACTATGCACCATAATCAAGCACCTTTCAGTAGAATTTCTTTGATAAATTTAACCAATAATTAGGCAATTGATTTTACATCCTGTCAAATTAATGTATAAATAATGTTCAAATTGGAATCATGCAAACGATTTTCTGTATAGCAGTCCTAAATACCAGTCCTTCCAGAATGTTTCAAAAAGCATCCATCCTATTCTGGTGTGGACTTTTAAAATTATAGTTTCTTGAAATAGTAATGTGGTGTTCCATCCAAGAAAGACAACAATTGCTAAATATAATTTAGACTATAATTAATGTTAACATTGATGGAGTCAAATAAATGAACTAAGTACTGATTGCACCCTCTGCTATTCTGATGACTAGCTTTTACCTAATGACATTGGGAAATATGTAAATTTGTCAGCAGGTGAAAATGCCCTTGACTGGGTAAATTATGTGGAGTATTACCTTTTCTGAAGCTAATTCAAAGCACTAATGGACTTAATATGTAGCATGCATATGTGAGGTGAGCTATTCATGGGAGCAAATTAGCCCATAAGAGATATTAGCCATTATTTGCCTCCCAGTAATTATTCTCTCTTTTCTCAAACACAAACCAACCCAGAGGAAAGATGCTAAATTTAATTATAACAACTCTTACGTGAACAGTGTAGGTAAGCCATCCAGTGTGCTTCCAAATGCACTTAGAGCCTGTCGAGCAGTTTAAATATTTTCACGTGGAATCTAGGAGTTTGCAGCTAGTGTATGATGTGAATTTTAAATGATTATACAGACGTCACTGGGAAAATGAGTAACGTGAGTAACGAGGTGACTGGCCCAGTGATTCATGGGAACCTGTCAAACGTGGGACATGTCAGGGAAGAGATGATGTCAAATACCGGTAACTTAGCAACTCAGCGTTTAGCTGTCCAGGGAGTGAGCAAGAGTAGCCCCTTTAAAATCACCGAGTCAATATATGAGTCCCTGCGTTTTGTAGGTGTGCTATAAAAATAAGTCTGTTTTCTGACAACCTGTTTCCTTCTGTGAATATGGTGATTTATTATTTTCTATTGAACTGAATGAAAGCAGGTGAGAATTTAAGCCACGTGTAGAATTTACACCTGCTTTCTGTATCTTGGGTGTACAGAGAGGGTAATGAAATAGTGTATTGGTTTGCCAAAAAGCAGTCTAGGCTTATCTGAAAGGAGTAATAGCTTCCAACTGTTGTTTGAGTACTGGCCTCATTGTCCCAGCTGTGCTAGTGGGATCGGGTTGGCAAAAAAAAAGAAAAAAAAAAAAATAATGCCAGGAGGTTGGCCGTCGCAATTGCATCTGTATAGAGGTAAGACAAGTGTCTCTGGAAAATACATTGAGAATGTAGCCTCCCAGAGTCCATTTGGTAGGCATCTTCCAGTTTCGAAATGAATAGAGCAAGGCTCACGCCTTCTCTTGTTAATTGCCAAAAGCGTCAAGAAGAAATGTGAACTCCGTAACTATGTGATCTAACCAGAAGACATACATAAGCCTAAGTCACAATTTATTCTGTGAAGGTCAGACAGGGAAGAATCCAAAGGCTGGTTCCCATGGTCATGGGTCTAGAGCATAGCTGATGAAGCACTGCTTTTAGGATAAATAGCACAGGGGCACCTGGGTGGCTCAGTCGGTTAAGCATCTGACACTTGACTTCGACTCAGGTCATGATCTCGGGGTCCTGGGATCGAGCTCCACATTGGGCTCCCTGCTCAGCAGAGAGTCTGCTTGTCTCCCTCTCCCTCTGCCCCTCCCACTGCTGTGCTCTCTTGCCCTAAAATAAATAAATAAGTCTTTTAAAAAAACTGATAAATGACACACCATGAAAAGCAAAACCAATATGGGAATTAATGGGGCTGGGCATGAAGGTTTGTAATAGAAGCTTCTTTGGATTAAGTCTCGAACATACAGCTCTTGAGAAGTGGGAAAGGTAGAATTGAATGAGAAGTGACATAACTAATCCACATTTGTGGAAAGCACTTTGTCACTGAGGCAATGTGGAAGATTGAGATGCTGCCTTATGAGCAGCCTGTAGGCCTGATGTCTCTTGATAAGACAGAAATGAAGGCCAAAGCCCTTGATCTCACACACGGGTGTTGAGAAGAGAACTTGCTGGTCCCCGATGGAGCCACAGCCCCCACTGCCACAGAAACATCCTGCAAACAACTCTTGTCCAGGAAGAACTCTTGTCACTAGAAAAAGTAGTAATAATAAAAAGCGAACCACTGTAAGAGCTATGTAAAAATACCAAAAGAAAAACAAAAAAGAAGAAAAGGAAAAAAATTATAAAAGAATATTGCTAGGGAACAAATCAAAGCTATGACCACCACAGTGGCAGGAATTATTAAGAAATGAAGCAGTTTTACCTAAAAAAAAAACAAGAGCCAAAGCAGTGATACAAGAGCCTAGGGATGCTATTTTAAAAGTAGATAAATCAAGAGCTGCAAAGAAATGAATTATAGACAGAAAATCATTAGAATTAGTACTTTTAAGATCTGTTTTTTTTTTCCAAGATAAAAGAGTAACAGCAATCGATCATTTGTTAACCTCACCAAGGGGGAAAAAAAAGGAAAAAGCACAAATACATAAAACAAGGAATAATAAAGAGTAATAACTTTTCAGATACAGAGGAAATCAAAATAATTGTTAGTGGCAATTTACTCACCTCAGCACAAATAAATATAAGCATCTAGATGAGATGGACAATTTTTCTAGTAAAATATAATTGACTCAGACTGTCTTCAGAAGATTGAAAATCTAAACAGACTCATGACCATCAATTCAATGAAGACGAGTCCCACTCATTCATGAAATCATCAGTCTCAGGCGGGGTTTCATAGGGAAATTAAACCAAACCATGGAGGAATAATACAGCCCAACGGTTTCAGAACATAGAACCAAAAGAAAATATTGCAAAGTATTTTTTTTAGAAGAGCCAAATTCGTACATAATATTGATGCCAAAATCTGACTAAAACAGCATACAAAACAGAAAATTACAGAGTAACATCACTTGTGAATATTGATGAAAATTTCCTCAGTGAAACGCTAATAGAATCAGACAGAACTTTAAAGGATATGCACCATGACCAAGTGGGTTTTATTCCAGGAAAGTAAAGCTGGTTCAATATTAAGAAATCCATGAATATAATGCTCTTTATGGATAGGATAAGAAAGAAAAAACTACACGATCATCTTCACCGATGCTAAATGATACTTGACCAAACTCAACACTTACTCTAGATAAAGTAGAAATAGGTGGAAACATCCTGAATGTGATAAAATGTATCCATCTCAACCCAAAAGCTAGTATAACATTTCACAGAGGAATTCTAAAAGCGTTCTCATTTTAGTTGAGAAATCAGACTAAATGTTCTTTATCACCATTATTATTTAATATTGTCCTGGAGGTGAGCCAAGGCAATTAAACAAGCTAAGGAAATAATAGGTATTAAAATGGGAGAGAATATGTAAAATGATTATTTGTAGATTATATGTGTGTGTGTGTGTGTGTGTGTGCATGTGTGTAATGTTTTCCTGAAATCCCCAAAAGAATTAACCAAAAGCACCATTACAAACAATACAACAATTCAGCAGTATTTCAGTGTGCAAGATAAATATATAGAAACAGTCTTTACATGTAAGCAACCAACTGTAGGATATAATGGGCCAACAGACTCCATTTATATCTTATGAATTCATTTGACAAGAAATGTGCCAGAAGCTATATGAACACACTAAGTCACTATGAGAGACACCAAGGAACATTTAAAAAAATGGAAATGCATATTATTATTCTTGCATAGGAAGGATGATATGACAAATATTTCTGTTCTCAAGTTAGTCTTGGATTCTTACCTCACACCACACAACACTATTATTTCTAGGTACATTAAAGATTAAAAACATAAAATATTAGAAGTAAATGTGGGAGCATTTCAGAATTTTTTATTTCCACCCCAAGTCTCCTGATGAGCCAATGGGGTTGGTGGTAGTCAGGAGAAAGTTTAGAGGTTTGAAGAGATAGGAGAAGGTTTGAAATAGTCATTGACAGGGAGAGAGGGGGCTACCCAAGGAATACTATTAGTAAGATTATGAGGCAATGTCAAGGTTCTAACCTGTAGATTGTGTGATTTTTTAAAAGATTTTATTTATTTATTTGAGAGAGAGAATGAGCAGGGAGGACACAAAGGCAGAGGGAGAAGCAGGCTCCCCACTGAGCAGGGAGCCCGATAAAAGGCTCGATCCCAGGACCCTGGGATCATGATCTGAGCTAAAAGCAGACACTTAACCGACTGAGCCACCCAGGTGACCCCAGACTGTGTGATTTTTCCAGCAGTGCTTAGCTCATTACCCAGAGACCACTGACTGATGGGTTGAGGGCAGCCTGGAGGCCTCAGAGAGCTTAAATAAATTGTCCCAAAGCACATAATTATATAGCTATTAAGGGAACGAAACAGGACTGGGACTCAGGTCAGCCTGAATTGAATGTAGACCCTAATAATAATATCAAATAGTTGCATAGCCGTTTTTTTGTAGCAAGTGTTATTATCAGCCCCACCACTGCAGATAACGAAACAGAAGTACTTTGAGCCTAAGTGACTTTCCAAGTTCAAAAGCTAGCCAGTGGCAGAACCAAGATCTCAACCCCGGGCAGCCTGGCTTCAGAGTCCATGCTGTTGGCCATCATGCATTCTGTCTTTCACCGTGAAGCTGTAGGGCAGAAGAAATAGATTTTAAGTGATTATTACAGGGCTCAGCCCCCGACCCAGTGGATAACGATGAAGCTAGGCAAGATGGTGAACAATACCATGTGTTGGAATCAGGAAAACAGCTTACCAGGTGGACCAAATCTAATAAAATGAAGTTCCATAGGAGTGTATCTATGTGGTCATGCACTGGAGTCCACCAGTGTTCTGAGTGGATAAGAAAACACGTAGTGGTAGCATGTATTACTGCCTGCAGATGTATTCATGCAAGGATCTAGAGCAGGGGTCAGCAAACTTTTCCTCTAAAGGACTAGATTGGAAATATATTTGACTTTTTAGGCCTTATGGTCTCGGTCTCAACAGCGAAGTACTATTGTTTTAGCATGAAAGCATCCATAGACAGTGTGTAAAACAATGCTGGTGACTGCATTCCAATAAAACTTTATTTACAAAACCAGGCAGTGGGCCACAATTAGCCTGTGAGTGGTAGTTTGCTGACCCCTGCTCTAGGATGCCTAGAACTAAGAAAGGGATAGATGGGCTCTGCTCTGTTCTACTTGGACCACACTTGGCATGTGGTATTGATTTCTGGCCAGCACATTTAGGGAAAAAAAAAATGTTCATTCAGTAAAATTTACCTTTTTTTTTTTTTTTTTAGTTCCATTCCTGTGAGTTTTAACATACATATAGATTCCCGTAATCTATTCCTGTAACCACCTTTAACACAATATAACACAATGCCAGTATTCCAAAGAATTCCCTTATATCACGCTTTTGCAGTCAGACTCTCCTCCCTAGCCCCAACCCCTAGGAACACTGATCTGTCCCCCTGTCCCCACGGCGTTGCCTTTTCCAGAACACCACACATAAACAGAATCATACAGTACATAATCTTCCCTTAGCAATTCGCTGACTCGGCATATGCCTTTGCGATTCATTCATTTAGAAATAGTTCATTCCTTTCTGTTCCTGAGTAACATTCCATTACATGGATGTTCCACAATTTGTTTACCCATTCATCTATTGAAGAATATTTGGGTTGTGTTTAGCTTTTTAGTGATTATAGTGTTGCTATTAAAAACCACACTCATATTTTTGTGTGATTATGTTTTTATTTATCTTGGATATATGCCCAGGAGGGGGCTGCTGGGAGTCAAGTGTATGTTTAACCTTATTTTTAAAAAGTGCTGAATTTTTTTCCAGAGCGGCTGTACCATTTTGCTTTCACACCAGCGACTTAGGAAAAACCTAGCTCACATCCTTGCTGGCACTTGATCTTATTGTTATTTTTTATTTAAGCCTTTTTAGTAAGTATGTAGTGGTATGTCACTGTGGTTTTAAATTGCATTTCCCAAATGGCTAATGACATTGAGCATCTTTTCACGTGCTCGTTTTCATTTTTGTGTGTCTTCTCTGATAAATCGTGCATTCAAATCTTTCGCCCACTTTAAAAACCAGATTGTTTGTTACCTTATTGTTGAATTTTCAAAGTTCTATACATGTGCTGGATATAAGTTTTTGGTCATATATGTGCTTTGTAAATATTTTATTTCTTTCATTTCCTTGACAGTGCCCTTCTAAGAGCAAAAGTTTTTTGCTGAAGTTGAATTTATCAGTTTTTTTTCTTTCATGGATTATGATTTTGGTGTCAAGTCTGAGAACTTGTTGTCTAACCCAAGGTCATAAAAATTTTCTCCTGTGTTTTGTCCTAAGAATTTTATAGTTTTATTGCCCTACATTTAGGACTTTGACCTGCTTTGAATTAATTTTGGTATATGTTGTGAGTTGTAGGTTGAAGCTCATTGTTCATTGTGTTCCAGCACCATTTGTTGAAGAGACTGTCTTTCTCTATTGGATTGATTTTGCATTTTTGTAAAAAGTAGATTGACCTTATTTGTGTGGTTTGATTTCTGGATTCTGTAGTCTCTTCCATTGGTCCATGCCCCTAGCCTTTCACCAACACCATGATGTCTTCAATACTGTAGCTTTGTAGCAAGTCTTAAAATTAAGATAATGTGAATCTTCCAACTTTGTTCTTTTTTCTAAAGTGGTTTGACTATTCTAGTTTCCTTTCCTTTCCATATGAATTTTAGAAGTGTGTTGTCTGTATTTACAAAGAATCCTGCTTGAATGCTAGTTAGTATTGCATTGTATCAATAGATGAATTTACTTGGTGTGCCTTTTCAGTTCATGAACATGGCGTGCCTCTGTATTTATTTAGGACAGCCACCCCATTTTTAGAGGGACATTGATAATCTATCATTCCATTTTGGGGGAACAATGCTAGAAGGAAAATTCGAACCCCTAGAAAAACTACGTGAACGAAGTTATTCATTACAATATTATTTGTAATAACAAAACATGCTACTATATGTCCAACAATAGGGGGCTAGTTAAGAAAATTCTGATTTATACATTCAGAAAAATAATTGGCCATTAAAAAGATGGCTTTGAGGATGGTGTAGCAACATGGGGGAAAAAAATAACCTTACGATATACTGTGAAGTGAAATAATCAGACTGTAACATTTTATGTACTTACTTTTGATAGCTATGTAAAGATATGACTAAAAAGAAACTAAAGGAAATACGCTGAAATAATAGTTCTTATTTTGTTAGGGTGAGAGGATTATGGATGAGTTTTTTCCTTTTCTAAATTTTCTCAATTTCTAAAATTTTCACTAGTTTTGTAACAAATTTTAAGAGGTACTGAAAAATGCATTTAGCAAGAAGTAAGCAGGATATAGTGAGTGGATCCACAATCCGAACGGCGGAAGAGAGAGGCTAGCCAAGAGAAGATTAAACCAGAAGAGGGAGCGGGCCACCGCCGCCCGAGGGCTCTGCGGTGTGGGAACAAGGTTTGAGGCTGGATTTAGACTAGGAGGACTTAGACGGTGGAACCCAACCCCTGAGGGGCAGTTATAAGGGGATAAGGATCTGAGCAGTAAAAGGAAGAATGTTCTAGGGAGACCTCGCAGTTAAGGAAGTAGAGCTTGGCTCTTCTCACCTGCTGAACATTCTTGGATGACTTAAACCATCCTGGATCTCACTTACAAAACTGGGATAATGCTGCCTAATTTTCAGGATTCATGGGAGAGTCGAATGAGCTAATGTATGTTAGTTATGCCCCTAGAACGTGCTTGGAACGCTGGGTAAATATTAGGTCTGCCTGGTAGACTCCCGTTCCTGCCATGGAAGAACCAACACTAGGACTACTTCTTCTCTGAAGCCGTAACTGTCCAAGTGAAATGAATCTCTCCTCTTTCTTCTGGGTCCCCTCACCACCTTCTCCACATCGCACTTGTCACCTTCGTGTGGTGGGGAGGGCTGCCTCTCGTGGCATAATGTCACGTTCCTCAGATCGGAGTCTGTGTCACACTCATTTCTCTGTCCCCTTAGCCTAGCCCAGAAGCCCCTCTGCCCACCCCTCACATATACACAAAGGTGACAAGTGTAGGTGTGTAAGAAATACAGAGTAGCTGTTTGTTGGGTGACTGAAATTTGTAGAGAAATGGTTAGAAAAAATGGCCTCACAGTGTCACGTCTGCCCTTGGTAAAGTAATAATATGTTTTCCATGGAGCTATTGTAAGTTAATAAGCAGATGATAGTGTTTAGTAAGTGGAATAGTTATACAAACACTAGGCATTATAATGACTCCATTTCTTATTTCTTCAGATAATATATTTAGCGCTACTTTTTGTGCTAGGTTTTTCCATTGCCAAGCATTATTTAATACCTTTGTTCTAACCTATTTTTAATATTGCTCCTCAAAGAACAATAATGTTGGCATTATCGCTTTAAACAAGGCATTGATGAAAAGCCAAAGTGGAGGCCCCATATGCTACTATAATCGCAGAGAGCTGATTCGAATCTCATCAATAATGTTAAAGGGGCTGATTTGGTACCATTCACTGTGCTTATTATCACTGTGGTCACAAGAAAGATGCTTCCGTGACGTGTGTTTTTTTTTCTCCAAAGGGAGTTTTCAGACTTTTTTTGTGGCTGAAAACCTGTATGTTGCTTCCATTAGACACTCAACCTCACAGCAAAGGTTGTGTCAAAACAGAGCACCGCCCACCCCAGCTAACACAAACCAGCTCAGCCCACTCTCCCCTGGCAACATGTTATTTAGAAATTGCCAGATCACAAAATACAGAACGCAGGCCCATCGAAGGATAAGGCAGACAAAAGCATCCCGGCCGTCTGGGCCTCTGGTGATTTTCTCTTCGGTCCCTTCCAACTTCTCGGGACCTGTTGGGACTGGAGAAAACCCAAGGAGCTTGTCCACCCTCAAATTTTGCAGCCTCTTCCCTGCTTGTCAACCCAACAGCCCTCTATAGGGCACAACGTCACACGCCCAGCACTTTTGATACCAAAGTAAATGGTGGTCTGTGTTACCCAGCCAAGACCACAGAGTTCCTACCTTTGGAAGAACTGGGATTCAGAGGAAGGCACTGGACTGGGCATCAGGAGACCTCAGAGCAAGGCCTGACCCATCCATGACCTACTTTTCAACCCTTGGCTCGTCTCTGAAGCATAATGGGCTTCGGGTTTTCCGTCTATAAAACCGAAGCGTTGACTGGTCTGCTCTGTCTAGTACAGTAGCAGTAGCCACATGTGGCTGGTTAGTGAAGTTTAAATGTGTTAAATTATAATGAAAGTTCAGTTCCTCAGTCCATGAGGCACATCGTAAGCACTCAAGAGCCCCATGTGGCCAGTGGCTATCACTGGCCAGCACAAAATAACAGTATTTCCATCACAGCTGAAAATTCTAGGGAAGAGAACTGCCCCTAGCTTATCTCTTAAGATCTGCTCTGGGTCTTCTTTCTGAGTCTGATCATTAAATAAAACCAAATCTAGTTTTACTTTTTCACTATGTACCCTTGACCATGTTTAGAGTCTATCTGAACAATTTATTTCCATCCTGCGGCTTATGTAGAATCTGTTGGTCGAATTCTACTCTAGTTCTGAGCAGTATTCCTACTATATAAAAAAGGACCAAAAATCAGGCTAAGTAAGTAGAAAGAGATAAAGTGAACGTCCCCACAAAAGAGAGAAGAGGAGAGAAATTGAAGGCAGTGCGGGGAAGTGCCCAGCCACACTGCAGGCCTCAGGCAAGTTCCTTCCCCTGTGTTCCACAGGAGTGATAGTGCCTTCATCCGCAGGCTCTGGGAAGCAAAGGGTGCGTGAGACCCTGGCAGGGCCCCTTCCAGAAAAATGGTACTATAAAAACCCAGCGCCTGGTTCATACGCACCCCTCCCTCCTTCCCCTCCTTCTCTTTCACTCCTCCTTTCCTACCCTCTCCAGCTTGTTCATCTCATGAGATATTCACCTAAGGTACATCATGAAAGGAAGGACCACAGGCGACCCTTGGACAATTCTGGAGACTTTAGATGACCCGTTACTTCGTGGGGGAAGTTGCTCACCTACACCATGATCTGTACTATCACAGGGACCTAGGTCTGGATTATTAACCTTACCATGGCCTAAGTCCTAGCGACAGCCACTCATTGGACTGTACGTCCATGGCAAGGCTCATTTACAAAAGCAAGGCTCCTCCTTAGAGGTGGACTTAACTGGCTTTGATTTGCCATCCAGGTTGTGCGACGCGCGCACGTGACAATGAGTTGAGAAAGTAGCATGAGTAAGGGCAGTCGTTTCAAAACAATTATAAAGTAGCTCCTAAAACCCCCCAAATCTCACTGGCCTCTAGGAAGGTGACAAAGCCCGCTTCCTGCTGTTAGACGATGTTCCTTTTAGAGAGCCCATCCTTATGGAGCTCAGTGGGGGCAAAAGCCCAGAGGGCAAAGCCACCACCCGAACAGAGGCCCTGCATCTGCCACACGCTGGCTGCGTGACTCTGTCCCGGAGGTGGCTCTTCGCTGGGACTCAGGACTCGGACCTGTGAAATGACAAGGACAACTGCTTGCCTGGATTCTTGAGTGGATGAAATGTGGTAACAGAAACGAAATATCGAAACATCCAGGGAACTGTAACCACTAAATACATGCAAACTTCTATTGGATTTCATTGTGACTCTTCTGAATACAGCAATTCCGAAGATTCTCAAAGTGTGACTTTGAATTCCGCGTTTCAACCCTTCACAGGCTCCCAAGCTGCCTTTGCTGAGGAGTATAAATTGCCCCTGCAACAGTTTTTTCTATTTATTAAATATATAAGCTCCTTTCATGTCTTTTAATACAGGGCATTTTTCTTTCTTTTTGGTTCATAAGGCACTTTGCAGCTTTTCAAATTGTCACATTTGTTTAATTAGCCCAGAGACCCTGCCATGTCGATTTCTGTCAGCTGCCTAACAGTCTCTGTGGGTAGCTTGCAAATCCCTGTCCGGGATTGTTTTTAATGATTTTGCGCATTTCTTTTCTGTTTGAAAGCAAATGAAGGACAGACTAGATGAGCAGGAGGGAGTGGTTGGAGAGGGTGGGGTGCCGTTGCACCGGGGCAAAGCATGTGACTAGAACCCAGTAGAAAGCCACCGGTAGACAACTGGCGTTTGGACAAGACATACAAATTGATTGCACAATTCGTATTTGTCTGAAGCCTAGGGGGAGAGTCCTCTATGTTCATTTATTTACCCCAAGCCCAACATGACCTTTTCTCATTAGAACTTTTCCAGGGAAGGGTTTGACAACATTCTCTTTGGATCTTCTCTTTGATGCTTTCCTAAATGTATGGCAGGGAGGAAACGTATGGATCTGGTTACCCCCAAGAGATGGTATGGGCTGAAAACAGAGGTTTAAAGAGAATTTAGAGACATCCATGGGCAGTGGATTCCCACAAGGTCATTAACAAAAGCTTAGCAGGGTGGGCGGGATGGGGGGAGGGGTTAGAAGGCATCCCTTTCCCATGGTGTGTAAATGCTTTGGCGGCCTCAAAGATGTCAACGGGAAATTCTTAATAAAAAGACTCTGTGATTGTTACCTTTCCATTAAAAAACAAACATGACTAGGTGGTAATGCAAGAATCAGATTGGATTTTTGTTTAGTAAATACTTAGTATAAAGTATCTCTGTGTTCTGATTTCCAAAGAAGTATCGTGTCAGTAGCTACTTCTAGCTTATGCTGTTTGACAGGTGGCTTTTTTCACCGAGGCAGAGAAGGGCCAGCCTTCCTGATTGTAACACAGGATTGAAGCTTTATAGCGTGCCTATGGGGCAAGGTTTTATGTCCACACTGCCTGGCCCCTGGAGTGTTCATATTGAGTTTAGAATGTTCTCTTTCTCCATTAGCCAGGCGTCCCTTTAGAAAAAGATACGGCTCTCACTTGTACTGCCGCTTTGCCAGTCTTAATATGGAATAAAGAAGCTATTTATTTCCCATTATTTGAAGTAATTGCCGAAAGAAAGTAATCTGGAGAGAGGAGTGACTGTCCAGGCATTGAGAAATACTCAGGCTGTTAGGGGCTGGGACTATTCTGAGGGGGCTTTCTGAATCAATTTCACTAAGCCTTAGTCGTGGTGGTAATGTTATTAAATTCAGGCGACTGCAAAGAGTTTGATGCCTCTGTTGGTTTATTTTTGCTTATTTTTTTAATTTTTAAAAAGATTTATTTATGTATTTATTTGAGAGAGGGAGCACAAGCAGGGTGAGGGGCAGAGGGAGAAGAAGAAGGAGAAGCAGACTCCCTGCTAAGCAGGGAGCCCGAAGCGGGCCTCGATCCCAGGACCCCGAGATCATGACCTGAGCCAAAGGCAGACGCTTAACTGACTGAGCCACCCAGGTGCCCCTGGCTTATTTTTACTTTTACTGGGGAGAGTGTGTTGATGGGGGATGAGGGCCTGATGTTCAATAGCTAGACCAACACCTTATGATCCGTTCGTTAATTTCACGTGAATGGGGCAAACCGGTTCCCTTTCATCTCCCCGGCGCTGCGATTCTGTGATTCTAAGAGGAAAGACAATTCCATACAAATCATATTGGCTGAAGTTTCAGCTGTATCAGTGGCCTGATGCCTTATTATCAGTAAGCTCAGAAATAATGAGAGAGCAAAGCTACGGCCAAGTTGTTCACTGGAGGGCTCTTCCCATGAAAATAGATATTACTTCTTTTTTCCTCAGCAATTGAGCCTTTGTTCCTTCTAAAAGCAGTTGTCATGAACTCCTCATTACCATTTTTCTTAATGTGATAAGTATAAACTACAAGAAACCTATCACGTTTGAAAAGCTACAGCAGCCCTTAGAAAGGAATACTGACGCCTTGTGTAAGTCTTTAAAAAGGCTCAGCCGGGGATTGCACGAAATGTCTCCTCCTGCCTCCCTTTGCCTGGACTTGTCTTTCACTTACCATAGAAGCCGAGTCTCTGCACTTGCAGTCCCGATCTGTCTGTCCCGCAGTGTGAGATCAGCACATCTCTTCGGTGGTTTCTAGAACATGATAATAAATTGAATATGACTTTTTTTTAAACCCAATTATGACGGGTTTATTTTAGTTCTACTTTTGAACAATAACTAATAATTACCATCTTATACCTATTCCAATTACAAATACTCTAGTTATGTAGATAGAGCCCAGCTGCACCCTGTGGCTGGATTTGGTCCAGCTACCCGGCTCTTAGATACCTTGCAGAGAGTAGACAGCCAAGAAATGTCTTTTTGGATGAATGAATGGATCAATAAAGACGGTGCTGGGGGAGCAGCCAATGAAGGTGCGTGAATTTTATCAGATCACTTTGGCTGACCTGCAGCTAAAGGAGCAAGTTAGAGGTTAACCAGAAAGAATTCTTTCATTCTATGAGGGTATGGTGTGGCATTCCTTCCAGGGAAGTTGCTCTGGGAAAAAAATGGCTGTACTATTATATTATATTTTAAATGATGGTCATTTGGATGTCGGTGATGGCAAAAAAAATTTTGAAACACAAAAGCTAGAAACTGAACAGTGAAGTTTAGAAATCACTTTTGAAAACGAATAACAGTCGTCAAAATTAGCTTCTGGATGAAGGAAACAAGTTCCTGAGTTAGGGAAGAAATGGCCTTCAGGAAACCTCAGACTCCTCTGATGCCTAGACTGGACCCTGGAGCAGAAGTGCTTTACCCAAGAAGGCAATTTAGATTGAAATCAATCTTGCAACGTTTCCTAATGGAGTGGCCAGTCTTCTGTACTGATTAGTTCAACTAATGGAGACAAATGTCCTGAGAAAGCTCCAAATTTATAAGGCAATCGTCTCTTGGGGTGTCAAACCCCATTAATTAGGTGGGCTGTGGCCTCGGGTTGCTGCTGCCAAAAACACGTGTAGAGCACCATGGGTCTGGTTGAATTCAGGTCTGTCCACTTGTTGCTGCCTTTGGAGAGGTTTCTGGGTAGACTCTGAGTATGGAGCATCTGACGAGTCCCGGCCCATGGCCATACACATCCCCGTTATATTTAGTGAATGAAATGGAATTCATTGCATCTGGCAATAGCAAGAGAGTGGACTGATTGAATGAACACACGGTGAAGCCACGGGGTCACCGATCACCGTGCTCCCCAACTGTAAATTAGAATTAGGCCCTTTAAAAGTAGAATCCTGGTTGGGGGATACCAGGGTGAAGGCAGCCAGTATGAGCTGGACCTTTCGTGTGTACAGCCCTGGGACTGATGGAGAAAATTTCGAGATTCCCTGAAACACCCGCCAGGACCAAAGAGTTTTGCATAAAGCAGTCAATTATTAGAAGAAAGAAAGAGCACCAGGATTTTTATACTGTGTCAGTGAAATCATGACTTAGTGTTAGAAACTTTTAAAAGAATTAGCCTTTTTTTTTTTTTTCCTGGTGAATTGCATTTTGTGTCGGCCCATTGTTGGGAAGTTATGTTTAGTAGGACAGTTGATTTTATACGTCTTCCCCACCAGCACTTGCATAGAAATCAGAGATGCAGTCTCAGGAGACTGTCTTAAGACCATTCCAAAGAGAAGAATATTCATTCAATTTCATGAAACAGCATTCTGACCACTAGAGAGGCTTGGCAGGAGTATTAGTGTTCAAGCCCGGAAAAGTCTATGGTTCCACTGTTGTTGGATTTTCCAAGAGCTGAGCAAACAGTCAGATAAGTGGGGCTATTAGCTGTCTCACTGTGAGATAGCGGGCCCTCCCTAGGACTCCTCCCCCACCATCCCTGGGAGAATGATGAATTTCCTTAACCAATTTGGTCAGCCATGTTTGTATGTCATGTAAAAAAACAACAAACAACAAACATTGCTGTTTCCGATTCAGTTTTGCATCATAAATATCCTCGACTTTACCGAGATGAAGAATATGATCATAGGCTCATGGAAGGCAGTTCAGTTGGTCCTTAACCTTCCTGCCCTACCTTTCTAGGAATCCCTTTAAATCTCCTGCTTTTAGAGATGGGCCCCCATTGCCTTCTAAAGCAATAGGCTCCGCAATTGGAAAGCTCACAGGAATGGAAAATCTTTTATAGTTTGAGCTAAAACGGGTCCCCTGGTAACTTCTACGCATAAAGTGAATCTAACCTCTTGGTCCACAAAGTAGGTCCCAGATCTCTTCCACATGAGAGCCCTTAGGGTATTTGAAGGCACCTCTCAGACCCCTCCGTCTCCCTCTTCTGTAGACTAAGTGTTCTCTTTTAAAGTGCATTTATAGGTGTGATGAGCTTTCTAAGCTCATGTGGTTCTCATAGCTGTCCCTAGTAAGAGAGTGCCTTATTCCGACATCCCTGCTGAAATGGGCCGTCGAGGCTGGCACTCGCATTCCGGTGTGGTCTCTCCCATACAGGGTACTAATGTGTGCCATCAACTACTAACTGACAAGCACACTGTGGGCGTCACACTTACCTTCCTATCACCTGTGTTGGCATCAGTTCTATTGGTTGCTAACCTCCCCCCCAAACTCAAATCCTTGGGGTTTTAGCCCATGAATTACAGTCAAGTCAGCTGGGCCTTCTCATTCTGCACATTTACACTTGGTTTGTGGAACATATCTGTGGTTTTCGTTTACTTCTGCTAAAATTTCATCTTCCTGGCTTCAGACCAGATTTGCAAGATCTTTCTGAATTTTGATTATTCGCCGTGTAGTGTCACCTGCAATTTGGATAAGCAGACATTCTGTATGTTCCAAAGTTACTGATTAAATGAGATGGTGTTTCTGACAATTATTTCTCTCAATCAAAAAGTACAGTAAAAAGTAAGACATTATTATCATTAAAACTGGTAAACAGGGAAGGACCCCAAATGACAGAGCCCTGGGGAATGCCTCTAGAGGCAGCTTTCTAGATTGACCTTATGTACTCAGAAGTTTGCGTGAGCTTATTCCGCGGCTCTGTAAATCCACCTTAGTGCACGGTAACACAATACACCCCCACCCTTAGCTGTAGGAGTTCTGCGTGAGGTTTGGTGGATGCCTTCCTGATGCCAAGATGTGCTGGGGCCACTTCCCAGTCTCCCAACTGGGATCTCGTTTCCCAAGTGCTGTCCATGTTCGAGACTGCGGCCTGGCCAGGGGTAAAAAGGCTCTCGAACCCTAAGTAAGCAGCGCATTTTGTATGAGCGTCTTTAGGACAAAATGTTCTGGGAAACACAGTATCTATCCTGGGAGGGCCCAGAGGAGAGAGAGAAAGAGAGAGAGAGAGAGACCAATCAGTAGCTCTTCCCATGCGCCCTGCTTCCTTGCATGGGAACTTTTATGACCCCAGCCAGAGGGCTCCGTCCTCCAGCCCTTGTCTTCCCAGGGCCTGCTAGGAAGGGAAACCTGCCAAGGGGAGCGGGCAGGTGCGTGTTTCTGCAGGGGCCGCATGCAGGCCGGCCGCACTGGGAGTGACAGCCTGTGCAGACCACAGTCAGCTTGCGGCTCCTCTCCCAGCTCCCTGCTCGGCTCCCTGCGGGAGGGGCCCCACGCCAAGGCCTGCTCCAGCGCCCACGGTCCATTTCCCATTGCACAGCCGGCCCCACTGCTGCTGCAGAGAACAGTGCTCATACCCCTGCCTGGCTTCCCTCTCCTCTCAGGGAGAAGCAGAACCTCCTACAGGCCAGTTAGCAGTCGACAGTGGATTGCGGACTGAGGAATTGTCCTGATGTCCGATTCCCTGGGCCGGCCCCACTGGGGGCCCCGAGGGCCTTTGCCCCTTACCGCCTAGCAACCCTCTTGCCTCACTCCACCTCACTCCCCGTTTCTGGCTCTTCGGAGAACCAACAGGGCCCATGGATACAAAGGTTCTAAATCATTTATTCAAGCAAATTAGGTTTTCCGAGAAGTTATTGACAGCCACCCACCCCCACCCACACACACACACACACATGGGGTTTTCGACAGTTCTGGAATAAGGAAGGTGCCGATGTTCCCGCGTCCTTAGGCCCTGGGGGCGCGTCGTGTGTGTGTGTGTGTGTGTGTGTGTGTGTGTGTGTGTGTGTGTGTGTGTGTGTTTACTTTCCTATTACATTTCCTGGCACTAAAAACAGGAAGAAAAGTATCCCCTCCCCCAATGGAAGTTGGAGTCCAAGGTCACATAAGTCTAAGTCTCTGAAAATAAACTCAAACCTGATTTTGTGGACTTCTTCTTCTGTTCAATCATATTTGTGTTTTAAAACCACTCAGCTGTTCCCACGGTTATTCATCATCACAAGAATTTGTACTTCCCAAATTGCAGCTGTTTTAGTCTTCACGTTTCAACCGAGGGGAGGGGCGAGGTGTACAGAGCCCCTCTGAGCTGGAGCCCTGGACGGAGCCCGGGCTGCCTGTCTGCTCGGCTCATGTGGGCAGTGCTCGGGCTCTGCTCGCAGGGCTCGTCCCCACGGGTCTTCCGCATGCCCGACACCGTGCTGTCCAGCCCCCTGGGCCGCACAGTAGCTCCCTCTCCCCTGCGGCAGGCCTGTAGACGTGGCGGCAGAGGTTAACAGCGGGGACAGCCGCGAGAATTCAGCCAAAGCCCACGTGCTGCAGGTAGGAACACTGAGGCTCAGAGAGGGCAAGCAGCTTGACCGGGGTCACTCAGGTAGCTCTCGGCCAAACTGGGACATGAGTTACGCTCTCCTTATTCTTAGTCCAGGGATCTTTGGGGGATCGTTCTGACTCTGACAACAACGACGAAATATGTAAGATGCCACCATTGCATTCATGAAGATGGTTATTTGAAAAATTAATCATCTCTTCAGTTAAATCTTCGCAGTAGGGACCTTACTATTTATGTTATGCTGTTTAACCTAAACATACACTGCTCGAACGTCCACCACGTAGAATGTCAGCCTCTGAAAGGAATACACATGCAAACACGCACACACGCACACACGTACGTGCACACGCTCGCCTTCTCTCGCCTTCACTATGAAGCCTTCCCCAAAGGCCTCACACAATGGATTCCTTCCAACACCTGGGCACATTCCCCTCGCGAGGTGCTTAGCGCATTGAGCAGAGTGAGCTCTTCTCGGGGAGGAGCTTGACTTTGTACCCTTTCTAGAGCCCAGGGGCTGGTACATAATGACTACTCGGTAGAAGTTAGTGGAACAAACCAGACCCAACCATTTACTGATTGTGTGGCCTTGGACAAGTCACTTGACCTCTTATGTCTCCAAAGGAGTATGATGGTAAGCCCTGCCTCTTTAGTTTGTAGCACACAGAGCCTGAGTGTGGGAACTGAGTGCTTGGCACACTCTAAGTGCTTGGTGAATCGTGGTATGATTCTTCTTCTTATTAATTCAAACACAGAAACTTCACACACATGATAATATCTCATATTAATCGGCTACTACATACTAGGCACTGGAGATACAAAGTTGAGTAAGACAAGGCTTGGGACAACATCCTAGTGACTACAAAGAACAGCCAGCCAGACAGCTCCGTGTTAGGGGAGTCTGGAACCCAGACCTTCTTGTGCTCCTCAGCCGGTCGTGCACCCAGCTTGTGTGTCTAAGTCCTCCCCACAAGTTGTTTGGGACTCTTCAGAGTCCTAGCCATGAACCATGATACGGATAATATGGTGGAGAAGTAATCACTAGTGGAAAGTTGGGCCTTATCTGGGACGTCGGGATGGCTCAGTCGGTTGAGCATCCAACTCTTGATTTTTGGCTCAGGTCATGATCTCAGGGTCGGGAGATTGAGCCCCCTGTTGGGCTCTGTGCTCAGGGGGAATCTGCCTGAGATTCTCTCCCTCTCCTTCGGCCCCTCCACCCTACCCCTCTCAAGTAAATAAATAAATCTTAAAAAAAAGAAAGAAAGAAAGAAAAAGAGGGACGCCTAGGTGGCTCAGTCAGTTGAGTGTCCGACTCTTGGTTTCGGCTTAGGTCGTGATCTCAGGGCCATGGGATTGAGCCCTGCGTCGGGCTTTGTGGTCAGCATGGAGTCTGTTTGAAAATCACTCTCGCCTTCTGCCCCTCCCCCAACTCGTGCTCTAAACAAGCAAACAAATAAATAATAAATAAAATCTTTAAAAAACGATAAAGAAAATTGGGCCTTTTCTGATTTTTCTGGGTTTGACTTTGAAATCTTCAGCTCACATTAATGTAAGCATCCCCCCGTGGTTAGAGATTACACAGAACGCTCTGTCGCTGTGAAACCTATTCTTTGTCCAATGCTGAAAGATAACACATCATTTTTTCCTTCGTTCTTTCTCCATTAACCATGGTAGTCAAGGCTACAATAACAGTCAACCTGTCTGGGGTAGTGGAAACGATGTGTGCTTTGGAACTGGTCCCCAGCATTCACTTACCCCTGCCCAGTGGGAAGGTGAGCCCCTGCTTTAGTTCTTTCTTGGGGAGGATTGAGGGAGCCCGGAGATGAAGGAGTTTCAGACCCATCTCATGTGCGTGCGTGCATGTGTGCGCGCGGGTGTGTGTCTGCGTCGTTAATGGGGGAGTGGCGCTTGGTGTTCAGCACAGGCGCTCAGCCCTGGAGCCTGTCGTAGAAGCTTTGGCAACATTCTGCAGCTCACCCCTACCTGCTGAATAGGGAGACTTAGTACAGTCGGATCGGGGTGCATGGGTGTTCTTATCTCGGGAATAGCAAGAACATAAAAATAGATTAATATCCTTCAAGTGTGAATGAAAAGGATGACAATGGAAAGTCTGCTGTGAGCCTTCCACACTTTACAAGTCTAGCTCATTTTGAGAAGTGAAAGAGCTTGTGCCCAAGTTTCTTGCTGAAGATAGCCTTTCAGGAAATTATATTCCTTTCCACCGCACCTTCCGTGCCTTAATCAAATGCATCGGTGGTAACACGGAATCGGCTTGCCATTTCCTGAAATCCCACGTTTCCAATACAGAGAATCAGTTGTCGTTGAAAATGCAAATGTGGCCGCAGTTCCATGTGGCCTGGCCAGCAAGGTGGCATGCTCGGACGGCGATTTGAGATAACCCCCTGCCACAGAGTAAATTCAGATGACCTGGGGGAGAAGGTACACCTTTGAGGAGGGAGTTCATCCTTCCGGGTGTCTGAAACACCTTTTCAAAAACCCAGGGGCACTGCCTAGTTGCTGATAAGAGACAACTCTTCCTGCTCCCAGCCTGGGGCCTTCCTGCCCCTTGGTTAGCTCTGGCTAAATAAGACCTATATGTTTTACGTGGGACAGATTTTGGAGAAGACCAGTCTTCATCAGAAAAAGAAAACACCTAAAACGTAAAAGAAATCCTTCAGTAATTGGAATGGGGCTTCCAACTCTTGTCGCAGAGAGTTACTTTGGGCCAGTTTTGATGAATGCAGAAGTAGCATACGAACATTATCAACTGCATGCAAATGCACAACTCAAAAACACTTGAAAATAGTCTGTCTCTTAAGTAGGTTAAGCATCCCCTCTAAATCTCATATGCATTTTTAATGTCCTTAGTGCCTCCTTTTAAATAGTGTTAGGTAGACTCCAATCTGTGTCAGCCCTTGTGTGAATCATACTTACAAATTCTGCTTCAGCGGCGCCACCGTGAATGAATCCATGAAGTAGCTCTTCATACATCAAAGGCTCTTTTTGAACCGGGTAATTATAGAAAGGGGAAAAAAAAACATGTTTTAGTGCTACCTGAGAGTTCTTATTAATATTACCTTTGAAATGACTAATTATGTTACCCGTAAAGATGGGGGGAAAGTGTTACGTAACTGGCTCATTAAAAAAAAGGCCTTTCATAAACTTTGATCCTCTGCAATCCTCCCCAAAGCTCTCCTTTTTGTCCATTATGGCATTGGTTTTCATGTTGAGTGTTTCTACACCAGAATGTCTGATGAGCGAACACAGGCTGGTCCGCTCCGGCTTCACAGACTGTCATCTCTGGTGCTGGGACCCTGGGCCCGTGATTTACTCACCCTTCCTCTTCGGGTAAAGCGTGTTGGCCACGAGCCCTAAGACTCAAGCAAGATTTGAACAGCAGCTCTTTTCAAACCGGGGCTTTGGAGGAATCGAGAAGGTGCCCCTGTTGATAATGGAGAGTGGGGACTGCAGGGGCCTCTCCTTCCTACCTTGAGACTCGAACTCGCAGGAGTGCCCTGTGTCTGGCTGGGCGGAACGGCGCTACCAGTCTCGTGAACAAGAACAAATTCTCCTCAGCGGCCTTGTCCTTGTGCGGAACAATCAACGGCACATGCCTCATCTTGTCACCGTGGAGCTCCGCCAGGGGAAAGGAGTACTGACGGCACTGCTCCCCCTTCCCCCAAGCTGGCAGATCACCCTGGAATCGGGGTGCCAGGAGCTGGAAGAGCCCCAGGCCGTCAGGAGGCCCTCCTGGGAGCACCGAGGAGAGTTGACAGAATGCAGAACCCAAGCATTAGAAGGAAAGTCGAAGGTTCCCAATGAATGAATGAAGAAGCTACAAATGTCTCAGACTAGAGAAAGGCAGCACGAGGGGACAGGATTGCTGTCTTCCCCCAGCTGAAGGCTCGTCAAGCGAAAGGAGACGAGATGAGATGTGTTCTGTGCGGTTCCCAAGGACGATCCTCAGGGTGTCGCTCCTGGGAGACAGGCGTGTAGCTCACAACCAGGAGGAACAGTGTGATCGGGGTGTCTCAACGTGGGGCAGGCTGCTTCGAGCGTTACTGAGCTCCCGGTTCCTGACTCTGTGGGAGTGGACGTCTGATGGCCCCTTGTGTCGTCGATGGGTTTCCAGCGCACCAGGACGGGCCAGGGGAACAGAGGGGATTGACTGAAGTTCCCCTGAAAACAATTAAGGCCAGCTGAGTCCTTAGGTATTTATAAAGGGCCCTACTGTATTTAGTGCCAAGAAAGTGTTTGATTTGCTAAGTGCCCTAAAATAAAGTTGCTTTTGTTTTTCCTCACCAGGAGATGACCCATTCCTGGCCTGCTCCTCTCACTGCCATGCACACTTCCGGAAACTCCGAGAAGAACTCACTTTCCATCCCAAGACAGGTCGATTCTCTTGCTGCCTCCATTTTCTTTTATCTTATTTCAGTTGTACCAGTCTTCCAGTTGGAGTCTTAAAAATACGAATGGCGTCGGTGTTCTAGCGCTATAAAATCTAGGCTTCCTTGGGGCGCCTCCGTGGCTCAGTCAGTTGAGTATCTGACTCTTGGTTTTGGCTCAGGTCATGGTCTCGGGGTCATGAGATCAAGGCCCGCGTTGGGCTCCACACTCAGCACAAAGTCTGCTTCAGATTCTTTCTCCCTCCCTCTTCCTCCCTGTCTGCTCCTCTCCCAGCTTACCCTCTCTCTCTAAATTAAATATATAAAATTGTTAAAAAAAATCTAGACTTCCTTTTGCCCCTTGGGATGCTAATATAAATCTCACTTTTCCTGAAGCAGTCTTTTTTTTTAAAGACTTTATTTATTTGAGAGAGAGAGAGAGAGCAAGTGAGAGAGAGAGAGAGAACACAAGCAGAGGGAGAGGGGGAAGCAGGCTCCCCGCTGATCAGAGAGCCTGATGAGGGGCTCGATCCCAGGACCCCAGGATCAGAACCTGAGCCGAAGGCAGAGACTTAACCACCCAGGCGCCCCCCGAAGGAGAGTCTTTTAAGAGCATATATACACACATGCTGGCCTGTGTATTATAGTACCTAGGGCCCTGTGTCCAAGTTACTGTGCCCAGAACTGATGAATCACAAGAGTGAGCTCGTCCCTTAAGAAGACCAACCAGGTGATGTAACAACAACATCCAAGATTTTTTTTTAATTAAAAAAACCTATACTCTCCACCCTAATGGGTCGATTTTCAATTTTGTGTATCACCTTCCAGTCCTTGCTCACAAGCACACAGATCTTTACCAACACATCATATTGATAGAACTTCAAATGTTTAATTTTTTTCCTCACCTGCTCCCAGTAAGAATTTTTTCTCACCATCAGTTTTTAAGATGCCGAAATCACTCTGGCTATTCTAATAACACGCTTTAAAAGAAAACGTAATGTCTTTCTCCCTTCCTTCCATTTATCCAGAAACCATTTTCTGAGGGCATACAATAGACTTAAACTTAGGGATGAAGGAAACCCTCCATGGGTTATCAGCTAAATGACAAAACAGTGCAGGAGGTATCGTAGGGATATTGACCAAGTGCTCAGAGAGTGCTTCTCTGTAAAAGACCTTGAGTACCAGCCAAGGAGTTTACACTATTTGTAGAAGGAGAATCCCAGTGATCCTTCAGTTGCTAGGGTCATGAATTTAACAATAACATTGGCCAAAACTGCATTTAGTGATCCCTGCCCACCTTTGAAAGGGGTCAGAAGTAAGTGAGCAGCAACCTTCTCTGTCCGGGTCTGGTGTGCGTGTCATTCCCTCTTGCATGCCCACTGTCCCTCCTTAGGCCGCTCTGGGCTAGGGGTCCTCTCCCTAGCATCCCTGCCAAGGGATCCACCCAGACTTTTCAGGCGTTGAATCCATCCCTGGTTCAGCAATTGCAGTGTTTTCAGCTGTGGTCTCCAATTTTGGAGATAATTTGCGCAAGTTGCAATTTTGACATTTACAAGTGTATACAATAGAACTGGTTGTTGAAATGGGCTTTTGTAGTAAGTGCACAATTTGGAATCAGGCACGATTTGCATTTTCTGCCAATTATCCGTGCTCCCATCGACCGCATGATAAAGGTAGAGGCAACTGGCATGAAATGGTGAAACCAGGATGGATATACACCCACTCTTTTGTTTCGCTTGGTTCCTGCCAAAATGTTGGTTTGAAAGAAAAGTACATCAGCACCGTAATGCCGTGACGTGCCTCGCCTCATTCTAAGCACGTAATATCCAGTAAATAATTCAATCCTCATTGCAACCCAAAGAGATTGGTAATCTGACTCTCCCTAATTCACAGAGGAGGAAACTGAGGCACAGAGTAAAGTGATGTGCTCCGAATCACCCAGCTAATAAATCAGGGAACCAGCCTTTCGATTCAGGTGTTGTGACGATGTGTTTATCGCACAGGTTTACAGATGCCTTGGTTCAAAGTCCATTTTCCAAAACATGGTCATGTACAGTAAATACACGTGCCTGGGTGCCCCCCTTCCCTCAGCACTCGCACCGGACCCAGGTGACACCACCCTCTCGGAAAGCATCCACCTCGTACATTCATGTTAGAGCCGGAGAATCGCCTTGGGTGCTGCAGACCTGGCTGCTTTTAATCCTGGCTCTGCCACTCGCTGGCCAGGTGGTCCGGCTCCAGGTCTTGTGAGCCTCAGTTTCCCCATCTGTGATATCTGTGTGTCTGCGCACGCACGCCTGCGTGTACTGTATAATCCCCATGGGGTTTTCAGCTCAGAGAGTCAGTGAGTCTGCAGATGTACAAAAACAGGCACAGTTGAAAATTCCCAATTTACTGAAGTTTACGTCCGCATCCCGAATTGAAAATGCCGTGTTTTCTCAGAGAGAATAGAAGGACTCACGAGGAAGGGAATACACTGCTGAGCAGAAGTGAGGGAACTAACAGTGTCCTCAGGGGAAGCTCAGTAAAGGCTTCATGGAGGTAATCAAACTCCAGTGTCTATAACTCAAGTTTCTTGGAATCCAGCCACACTGATTCACTTACGTATCCGCTGCGGCTGCTCTTGCAGAGACTGTATGCCCCACCCCCACCCCGAAGCTTAAAATCTTTACTATCTGGCCCTTTACAGGAAAAGTTTGCCAATCCCTGCCCTGGATCGAGATCCTGTGGGAGTGTCTGATTGTGGGCTTATCATCCAAGTTATTATTGAAAATATTCTCACTTAAGTTTGTGAAAACAATTGGACATCATTATATTCTGTTGCTAAAATTACTTAGGTGACATGTCTATGAAAGAAACACACAGATCAAAGTCAGGCCTCTTTTTAAAAAAAATTTGTATTATGGGCATCAACAATTATGGCATGAACAATGCAGATTTTTCACACAGCCAAGCTATTTCCAGTTGGGGTTGGGTATGTTTGTACGGTAACTTGGGTGTTATCCAAAGGTGTTTCATTTGTTTGGAATTCTGGTTTTAAAAAGTCTTACCCAGCTTAATATTAAAAACGGTATTAAAGGGGTGCCCAGGTGGCTCACTCAATAGAGCATCCGGCTCCTGATCTCAGGGTTGTGAGTTCAAGCTCCGCATTGAGTGTGGAGCCTACTTAAAAAAAAAAAAGTATCAAGACTATATAACTCCGATCACCCAAATGCAGTTAATAATGCAATCCTCAAATTCATTTCATAAATCACCGCCCCAATGTCCTGAACAACTGACTGTTTGGGTCTAAAGTCCAGAATACTTGGATGAAGGTTAAAACTTCAGGCCATCTTCCTGGGATCAGTACCGTGACTGGCTGCATGTGTCACTCTCTAAGCAAGTGTTTGGTTTATTTGTCTTTGGAACTTGGCATTTGATTCCTAATGGTATATGAGCCCAAATTTGCCCCATACGATTGTAATGAAATCCCTTGTAAAAAATAACAGGTAGAAATATTGGTATGTAGTGAAGGACATACAAATGGTTAACCCCTCATTTATTTGGCATTCTGGGAAAAAAATGAGGGGTTCTGGGCAATCTAAATTCTTGGATAACCAAAGACCCATCCTTCCGTAGGAATCATGTAATACGAATCATTTTGAGATGTAATTAGTAATTAGTGTTAGTATTATGTAATTAGTTATTAGACTATGCTGTAATTATGCCCTCGGGAGTATTAAGATGGGTAGGAATGCCTGCCTCTATGTTAAATGGCCATAGACTCCCGTGCTTTGTAAGTTGTGACTTGGCTGTGTTATTTTCTTTGGTCCTCTGTGCTGTTGGTTTTCATGTCTCAGTGTTCCCAGTGGCTGTGCCTTTAGGACAGTTTCCCCTTCCTTGCCATCTATGATTTTGCTAAGGATTGGGAATCAAATGGCCATGCTTGTTAGAGTTTTTTGTCAAAAGTCAATTCTCTATCGAGTGAGGGTAGAGAAGCCTTTGAGAAGCCTTTTCCATCTCACGTGGAGTTTCCGGTCGTCTTCTGGAGTGGTGATCTTGCTGGAAGTGAGGTCTCCTCGGCAACAAAATCATGCTAAATAGATCGAAACATTCACTTGCCATGAATGCACAGCGTTATTGTTCTTGATTACTTCTCAAAGACAAATGATATTGTGATTCTATTTTTTCTTCTATAGGGTGGCAAGATTAGGCTTCAAAACTAGATTTCTTACAGCAGCAGTGGACATAATGAATTCTTGTATTTCCTTGATTCATTGTCTCCCTTTCGAAGCTCTTGTCTTGTAGTCAGTACTCTCTCTTCCGGCCCCACGGTGCCGTGCGCACCCTGTCCATTGTCATAGTGCTTCTGCCTGCGAGTTTGGGCAGGATCCACATAGGTGTGCCGTGCTCCCGGAAAGCGTCATGTGTAGAAATCCGTGTTTCTCAAAATCAGTGAATGAGTCGTGTGCAGCATGACTTTCAAATCAAATCGAAGTCCCTTTAAATAATGCGCTCCACTCGCATATTTCAAATGGCTTCCTGTACTTCACCAAATTTGTAATGAAGTTTTAAGAACACTTGTCTTGTGAAAACGAGATCCATCTATCGCGTATGTGTCACAGTTAAGGTAGAAAATTGGAGTTGTTACTATAAAAGGGAACAACTGAGCACATCTATTAATTCCGGTCTTGTTTACACTTCTACAAAAACCAGAATCATTTGTTCATTTGAACCAGGGCCCCTTTCCTTCCTTAGAGACATCATTGCCTAGCTAAGTGAGAAATTAAACACTTGAATTTCACACGTGTGGGTCATTTGTTCCCATGTCGCGCACGTTTCGTCAGTCTGATGGAATGGCAGTTATGGTCACATTACGGCAGGTTCGACTAGCAAATGTTTATCCTTCAAATAGACCTAGGGACAGAAGCCGACTTAATGAAATTCTTAAGAGTGGCTTCCTTTTTGGCAAACACTAGGCAAGTTTTGCCTTCAACAATAATAGATATACCTTCTGTTCCCTCTGTAGCATTTCACTAATATTTGTCTCATGTGTTCTTCCTTACAGGAATCCCAACACCTGACTCCAGGATTCACCTTACAAAGTAGGTGTTTTTAAAAAATTCTGCTTAATCCAAACATTCATGTCGTCTCCTCCCCTACTTTCTTCTCTTTCCTACCTGATACCATGAAAACATGAATTGACAGTGGCAAAAATCATATTGTAATACATCCAATTGGTTCCTTTACTCTTTCACCTGTGATTTCTGACAGGATGCTATAATATATACATATATATTTGGAAGGGCTGCATGTTTGAAGACCAATTTCATTCAGAGTGCTCATTTGACAGTAGAAAATATGGGTAGTAATCGCGTGTGACCTTTCTTTTCAGAGTGGAGCGACCCGACCAGCAGAGCTTCTACGAAGTTAGTATCACTGGAGTCGTGAGTACTTGGGTTTCCAAAGCAGGCTTCTTCAGGGGCATTTGAAAAGGAAATGGTGCCTCGGTGCTGGGTGAATCTTGTTCTCTCTCCCACTCCTCGAAAATAGGAACCTTGGCTCATAGTAATATGGAGTTCAGTTAGAGACGAGAACGAGATCTCCCACAATAAGCGAGTAACAGTAAAAATGAATGAGGTCACCATTAGACTCTCTAGTGAGGCAAATGCAGGCTGGATTAATAATACCTGGAATATGAAAATGACTGTGATTCTTGACTAGTTGTTTGAACATTATGTAACTTCCGCCACAGACCTCATCATACCTGATATTCAGACACGGCCGACTAGGATGGAGAAAGGATACGTCTCAGCAGCCACGTTGGGCCATGAAGTGTTGAGCGGATTGTTATGGCCAGTAAGCCTGAGACCTTGCTGTTTTCAGGTCATCTGGTGACTGTATATTAAAGACAAACAAGGAGAGCCAGGAAGAGATAGAATAAGAGATTACATGACCCTGGGTTGAAGTTCAGAAGCCAGGGCCCCGCGATTCTCTCAGCACTGTGTTCATTTGTTATTAATGCTAACCGAAGGAGGGCTACAGAGAAACCAATTTCCTCAGATTAACTACTGTAGATTTTATAATATCCATTTGTCCAAGAACGTATCAAGGGAGTATTTCTCTCACAACTTCTTCCATTCCTAATAATGGAAAATGAAAGTCGACTTTTCTATGTGAGTAATAGTCACCTAACTTGAAAATTTTCAAAATGAAATAATTTATGACATTCAAGTGGTCTAATGGCACACTTGAAGTGCGAATTGCTCATCTTTTGGAAGATCACGAATAATGGCATAAAACAACTGGGAACGACTCCCAAATAGACCACGGCTCTGAGAAAGACAATGGCATTTCCGTGTTCCTGGTTCTGTTGAAAACAGCAAAGCCCCCAGAGCCCTGACCCCATTGTCAGTCCTCTTGTTTGGTTTTCTAGCCTGATCTGTGCCTTCTCATTCCAAGTTCAATTTCAGCAACCAAGAACTCTTATTTAAAGAGGTGAGAAAAAAATAAGAAAGGGGGAAAATAAAATCATAACCTTGAATTAAGGACCAAGTTATGTGAAAACATGGAAATCCAGATCGTCTTTGATATTGTTCATTTCAACTTTTCCATTCATTGAATTGCCCTTCCCCTTGTGATTCTGTGATTCTAGTAAACAATAGGTCTTATTCTCATGCTGTGCCCTTCTCCTATTAAAATGTCGATAAAATTCATACACACACATACACACACATGTGCATACACACACTTGAGCATTTAGGAAATCAACACAGGTTTCCAGACTTGAAAAAATATAAAAGTATTTTTCCCATGATCTTACTCCTAAAGCAAGAGTATTAGGCTCCTGCTGTGAAATATGCTGATTTCCATATAGACCATAAAATTCAATATTTCAATGGTTTGTAACTAACAGAAATAAACTTGTCAATTGTGATTTATAGTTAGAGGCTGCATTTCCAGAAAACAGCATTTCATAGCACAGGGGTATGTTGTGTAATTCAGTAGGACTAAGGTTCTCTATGGGAAGCGTCGATAAAGCTGGAAGGCGCAGAGTCCATTTTATGAATGAGCTGCTCTCTTTTTTAGCTGCTGGATCTAAAGACCAAGCGTTGTCCCTCAGACTTGAGCTGAAATAAGTTCCCTTCCTTATTGTAGGGTGTGGGTTTAAGACAGGACAGATGGAGTTATAATAATTATTTTTATTTTTAGCTTCCAAATTACTATCCGCTTAGCCATTGCTATCACTCTCCCCTATTTTACTACTGTGTACTTTTCAAGCCAGCTTCTAGAATTTTCCATGTGTCAGAGTAATCCTCCAGGCAACTAAGAACGTTCTGTGTGTAGACAGCCCGCTGGTTTCTCGAGTTTGGTGGGAAACAGCCCCGGAGTTGGCTCCTGCTGCAGGAGAGACACCTTCCCAAGGCCGGCAAATGTCCTGGACGTGCTCCCACCACTTTACTGCAATGAGAGAGTGGAGAGTCTTGCAAAGCACAATCCTTTAATTACTGGGAGACTTTATTAGTTTCCCTCATCTTCACTTCTCTTCCCCAGCTGATGAAATACAGATCTTCCATTTGAGCCTGGATTGTTCGTAAGGACTGTACTCATGGGCAACAGGTTCAAAAGCACTGATCCAAGCGTGTCCGAATCCAAACTGGGAACCGGCCAGGCTCCCTCTGTGTTCTTGACGGCCGCAGTCTCTCTGGGCCTGACCTCAGCAGTCTGACTGGCTTTTGGAGAACCGGGTCTTTCCTGGCTCAGCAGATTTCTCTGCCATACAGTGCTTTTTATGGAATGTCCATCCACGGGGTGACATCCTACCCTCTCTGTCTAGAACTCTCACTGCCCGTGAGGCAAGAGCATTAGACAGGGGGAGTTCCAAGATCTGAGTTTGCTTCTCTCTTCCGTGGTAGTTATAGTACTGGGGGGAGAGCACCGACCTAGGATTTAGAGAATCTGAGTGTAAATTATGGGGGACCTTATTTCAAAATATACAGATAGAGCCCCCTAGGGCTTGTGTATAAAGGTATACACACAAACACTTGTTAGAATTCAAAAGTAAACAGTTATACTCCAAAAAAAGTTATACTCTTTAGTAATTAGACTTAATGACATAAAAGTGCCTTTACCTTTAACCCTTAATAAGGGTGGGGCATGGGCAACTGAAGGTCAAATTGTATTTTTCAGAGCTCTTGAGTCATATATTTGTGCAGTAATATGTCCATTCTGCCTCTGAAAGATCCATTTATTTCCATTACGAGATTCAGGGATTGAATGTACACACCAGTACTTTCTAGTTTCTTAATGAGGCCATTAAGGACTGCTGGTGAAGAAAGCTGAAACCAAACCCAAAGAACTTGGATTTTCTTTGTCGAGTTTTTGCTTCATCTAGTTTATAACATCTTGTCAATTCCTTGTCAGTACAGTGGCCTTGTTGGTCTTTTACGAGCCGTGCTAAATAGGAACAGATAAGATACACTGAGTCGCCCTGAGAAGCATTTTCAGACAGCATCCATGTACTCGAGGGTATCCGTATAGTCGGTCCTTGACGTCAGCTAATTTCGTGAGCACACTAGAGAAGATGGAAGCTCCAAGTATCCAGCGCCTTTGTTATACTTGGTTGTTAGCATCTGGACCCTGTCCAGTTGGAAACCCTCCAGACCCCCTTTTAATCAAGCCACTCCTGTGTTTTCAGCCCTGCTGTCTCAAACGCCTGGATGGTTTCCATAAGAGCCCAATATGATGGCAGATGTAGCCGTAATGCTGTTCTTGCCATAAAACCTGTTCTTTCACTTACGGTCTTAGCTACGGGTTCTCAAACATCCCAGCCGTGGACCTGGACACTTGATGAAAGGCCTTGCAGAGACAGACTCGTTGTGGCCAGTCTCTGTCCCCTGTGGGGGATGGGTCTGTACGCTACATGAATGAATCCTTGAAGGTAGTGCTAGTTCGGAGGAAATGGACACATTTTGGCTACGAGGGCCCAGAAGGGCCAAGTGAGTCACACTGCTCCTTGGCAGGCGAGCCCGAAGGCAGGCCTCTTCCCCCACCACGCCGCCTTGCTTGTGGGCGCTCATGAGTCCAGGAACGCATCGGGGATGAGTTCAAAACAACTCATTCGGCCTGTTGAACGTGGAAGACTTGGACGGCTGATGTTAGTTATACCCAAACATGGTCAAAATTGCCTTAAATAAAGCATGATTTCTAAACTCTTCTCTACATGGTAGGAAGAGTTCCTTACCACAGAGACTACAAAGACTATTAGAATGTTTTCCAGTTTACTATAACCAATAACAAGCATTACATTATTTCTCAGGTGAATTCTGGATTTTTCTAACCGCCCCCCCCCAAGAAAACCCCTTCATGTTCATTACAACCTTGACCATCCTACCTAAATTTTTCTCATTGAAAATGTTTCTTTCAAGAATCTGATTCAAGATTAAAGGACCGCAAGGGCCTCTTGCGGAACACTAGCCCACTTCTCCAGCAATTTCATATACTCTTCCAGAAGTAGATGTTTGGTCTGCTTTTTAGCTACAAGCCTGGTAGCGAAGCGACTGTGTCATGAGGCAGGGGGAAGGCAGCTGTGATTTTCTTAATCAGATGAATTCTTAATCAGAATCTGTGATTTGGCACTTGGAATTTGGACATGCTATTGAGGAGTGTGAGGCTTACGAGCACCCAACTCAACCCTCCTGACGACCCAGTCGGTCATCTCAATGGCTTTCACCAGTTGCAGCCATTCCGGTTTTCAGGCCAAGACGTCTGCCAACTCTTGCTTTGAGCCTGTCTTGTAGGCCCTGCATCTCGGAGCTTGCCAACTTTTCCTAAGGACTTAATATTTTTTTTGGATATTCTCCACCACATCAGGGACAGCCACCTGGGAGCAGAGAAAACCAAATTTGGCAGCCTGTTCAAGCTGTGAATTAAAGGTAATTCACAGTTTGAAATGAATCAGCATGAGGTCCTTAAGAAGAGTAATCAGACATCGAGAGGATTTTATTTGGAGGATTGTATCTTGGCTAATGGGACAACAAGCAATATTGGCATTTGGAATGTTCGCGTCGAGAAACACTGAAGCTGCTGGTGCTTGACAGGCGCCAAGACTGAAAAGTGAGGCTCCTTCGGCAGGAGGAGTGGGCTTCCGCTTTCCTGACAGAAGCTCAAAACAGGGATGTCTTTGCGCAGCAAGCATAAATCTCAAAAGACTAGATTTGATTTTTGTGTTGCTCACGTACCCAAGATTCGTCTGTTTCTGGTGGATTGTGAGAATCTGTAATTAGAAGCCAACGTCTCCCTCTCTTTCTCTCAGGGAAAAGTCAAGTATCTCTTTTTTTCCACCTGATTTGCATCCATTTTTATTCATTCATTCAGGCTTTCGTTCCTTTCCACAAAAATGCATGAAGCCGCTAGTGTGTAAAGCTCGGGGTGAAGTGCTGGGGTCAATTCACGCGTCCTTCCGTCCGGAGCTCCCTGTGAAAGTTACGCTCACACTGATGGCACCAGTAAGCCATAGCGACTAAGTGGCCACTATGTGCCGGGCACTTTGTCTCTAGATAACAAGCCCGTGGGACTCACCTCATTATATTCCACGGGGGCAGAACCCGAAACTCGGAGACATTGTGTGAGTTGCCCGAGGAGCTACAGTAACAAAGCCAGAGTAAGACGGACTTCAGAGCACATGCCCTTAACCTACACTAAAGCCATCCCATGGACACTCTGGAGATGGCCCTACGGATTTCCGTTCAGTTGTGGTCTTGCCCAGGCATGAGGCTAAAGTGGACTGACCACAATTGCAGGCCAGAATGGTCACTGTCAGTTTGGTCTGGATCAGAGAAAGTACTAGATCTTAATGCTGCACATGAGGACGTGGACACTGCATAGGCGAGCACGGGTCTGTCCTCAGCTCAGGGCCAGCAGCCCAACCGTGTCATCGTGCCTGTAGGATGCTCCCTTCAGAGAGGCAGAAGGGTCTGTGCCTCTGAGCCGATTTCTGTGACCTGTGGTAGGAACAGCGTCTCTCTCTCTCTTTCTCTCTCTCCAGAAAGGTCCATTTTGCCATATTAAAGCAAACAGAAGTCAGCTGATACTTAGGTCTATTTTTATGAAGAGCTCGGCCATGGCCTTTCATGCTTACCAACTTGGTTGATAATCGAAACATTTCTATATGTCCTCATAGTGGAATAATGTTAAAAACTCTTCCCAGTGTGATCAACCAATGGCTTATTCACCAAGTTCTCCTTGATGTTTTGAGCAGTAACTGAGAGTAAAGGAAGTAACACCGGTGGAAGGCACTGAAGTTAATAAGCAAGGCACCGGCGTGAAAAGAATTCCAGTTATAAAATTGAATGTAGTTACAACCAGGCTACTCCCCTGTGCACTGTGATTTTTTTAAGGTTTATTTATTTATTTGAGAGGGAGAGAGCATGAGCACAAGTGGGGGGCAGGACGGGGGGGGGGGGAGAGAGAGAGAGAGAGAGAGAATCTCCAAGCAGATTCCCCCTTGAGTCGAGAGCCCAATGCGGGGCTTGATTATGACCCTGAGATTATGACCTGAGCTGAAATCAAGAGTCAGATGTTCAACCAACTAAGCCACCCACGTGCCCTTGTGTTTCATTGTCGCAAAGACTCTCACAAAATGCACTGGCCTCACGTGGGCATCATAGCAAAATCCACAGGTGAAAAGAAACCAGGTTGGGTTTGGGGAAAATCTTGTCCGTTATACCCCAGCTAGGAATGAGGGAGCTGGGACTGGAAGCCAGAGTTCTGCATGCCCATTAGAACATGCCGCCTTGTCCCCGGATTGCCCCGATGGCCGCAGGGCGGGAGCACATCAACCAGAGGGCCAACTAGTCTTGCAGGTGAGGAAATGATGGCCGCAGTGTAGACAAGCCCCTGGATGATTCGCAGGAATTAAAAAGAAACAAGCGAACCAACCCAGCTAAACTATTCATTCTTCTTTTCCATCCTATCAAGCATTTCACAAACAGCCAGCTCGTCTGCCACAATTACGTTATCAGGAGCGCTATGTTTAAATGGTCTGCTCTTGACACCTTCCCAGAGTTGCTAAAAGCCCTTCCCTTTTACTGACGAGCGGGGAACAGTGTTGGTAGAATACTACAGAGGCTTGCACAATTCCAGCTGAAAAATCAGTTGAAAAATCTGACAAATGCCTTTCTTTGTGGTTCATCCATCCCTGTCCATAATGAGGGCCCGAACAGGAGAAGATCTCAAAGCTATTCGATAGACATCTCCAAATACGCTGCCAAGATGGAGACCCAGAGGGACAGGGATGGTACACCTTGTAAATCCAAATGGACACAGTGTCTTTTCTTTGCTGCCCCCTGGGATCTTGGCACCCAGTATCCGCCAGTGCAGCCCCTAATACACCGCTTGGTCCTTAGCTCAGGGGAAAGGGGATCTAGGAAGGCAGGGGTGGAAGGTAATGATTTACCCAGAAGCCAGCCTACTCGGTTGCCCAGCTTCAGGACCAACCCCATTTCTGCATAGGTTGCCCACTTCTTAAAATTCCACACTGGTATCTCGATATTGTAATAACGTGAAGTTATTTCTAGATTTTCAAGAGAAAAATCTCCCAAAAGTCTCTCATACTCATAATATCTAGAAATTGTTTAGGATACGTGGAAATTGAAAAGGTTATTCTAGGCGTCTCCAAAATCTGTTTTGTATATCCTGTAGTAGAGCAAGAAAGGAAGCACAGAAACTGTACGTGAACTTGGGTCATTCGAGCCACCACTTCCGGGCACCTTCTGTATGTCCTCGCTACCACTCCCAGGCTTGTCCCCGCCAGGTTCTCACCCTGAACAGCCACATCTGCACAACCGCTCCTAGTGCCAATGCTGGGGACCCGGCCTGCCCGGCATCCTTTGCCCTGTGCCCCTTCATCCTATAGCACTTTGTAAGAGTAAACCAGCCTTACGGAGAAGGAGATTTCCTCTTAGCAAGTGGATGACTTGCTCAGGATCACAGACCTAGTTAGTGACAGAACTAGAATTTCACTGTAGGATTCTTGGATTCCAAAACTCAGACTTTTAGCTCTTCTACCATACCTGCCACACTGGTATCATATTTCAGTTGAACAATTGTTAATCCTTAAGTATGAAGGCAAATAACACTGCTAATAATAATCATGCTTTCTAGTCCCATGATGCTTTCTGTTTCTACACATACTGTTACATCTAGTCTGTCCCCCATCCTGGGAGCCAGGAGGTGGGGCGGCTCAGATCCCAGCTCTCTCACTCCTTGCCATGTGACTTCATGGCATCGCTTGGTGCTTCCCCAAGCCTTTGCTGCATCATATATAAAGTGGAACCTCGATATTACTCGGGTTCCTTAGTGAATTGTGCTGCTGTCAGATGAGCTCACGAATGGAACTGCAGGCAGTTATTCGCATTACTTTTCTCCCCATGGTAGAAATCAGGCAAGTCACGCTTGCAGCGGTTGAGTGAGGTGCTCTTCTTGCTAATATCTGCCATTGCATCGATGTGCTTTGAATCAAAGGATCGACCCCCAGTGCTGACAGAGAGCCATTGACTTGAAATCAATCACGCTGCGCGCCACGCCTCTCCTCATTAGACTAGCCGTGCCCGTGCCCAGCACATTTCTGGGCATTTCACCACGTCGACGAGACTGAGTGCATTTTCCCACCTCCTCACACCCAAGGATCCGTTTATTCGGTTTAGTGATAGTTTGAGCATTTGTGGAGAAATTTGAAAACGTTCCCCCCCAATCGCGTATGTGTTATAACCTCACTGTCTTAGAGTATGCAATCTAGGGTTAGGTTGGCCCTTCATGCTTTTTTGGGGGTGCTCTCTAACTTTGAGATTGAAGAGGACCTGAAGCCTGTGCTCTGCCTTGACCTTTACTACCGGATTAAAATTCCAGGTTGCTATTGTGGTAACCATGCCTTGAAAATTAGATCTTGACAGTCACTACAAAACTTAAAAGTGCACTGCTGCCATGAACTTTGAAGAAACATTGCTTACCATTGGCAGCGACATTCTCTTAATTGAAATAATCTGCCTTGCCCTCTGCTAGAAAGAGTTGGGGGAGGGGGGCGGTGCGAAAAGATTATATCTTGATGGATTTTTTCTTTTTTTTTTTTTTTGATGGATTTTTTCTAACATAAAAAATGGTTGTGCTTTGAAGCAAAGCTGTTTTCCGCATGAAATTTAAATCGACTTCAGCTTGATTTATACTATTCAGAGAGGACTGCGATATTCAGGGTGGCAGGAAGCCAAGATGCATGCTAAAGACGTAGAGACTCGGAAAAGCTACTTCTGGGGGTCCATCCCGGGCAAACCCCTGTGGCCCCGGGGTTCCAAATGGCAGCCACTTGCGAACCAGAGATTGCGGCGCTTGGGGCTCGGCGCCAGAGGGAGATGTCCAACAGCCCCAAGAAAGACTTTCGGATCGACAGGGCAAGCAGTCCCTGATTTGCCCCATGACATAAAGAGCTTGAAATCGTATTGATGCTCCCAAGCCAGGGCAATGAAACAAGCAATCCAGGGTATCTCGCTTGTGAAGAAGATGAGGCATTGAGGCGTTTGAAATTTCAGGGATTCTCTGGCTGCCCTTCCCTTTTGAATTTCCCCCAAGACAAACACGTCATGGTGGGTCTGATTTATAATTAGTTGGGGGGGCTCTGTCTGTGGTTCCATAGCAGGATTGTTTTTTATTCGACTGGGCCTTTAAAATTTCTTTTTTGACATGTTCATAACAGGATTTCAGCGTGTGTTTCCTACACAACATATAGAAAATCTCTCCCTCGAACTCTCTGAAAGGAGCAATTTCAGACAGAGGTGACGCTCTTGTTCTGAGGAAGTGGGCATACTCGTTCCCACACAGCAGATATCAAACATTAAACCTGTCGGGCGGTATCAGGTAGCTGGGCAAGAGGGATGCGGAACAGCAGAAGACCGAGGGGAAGCTCGATCTAAAGGCCCTTCAGGGGGGCGGGGACATTTGAGAGCCTCTTCATTCTGGTTTGGTCAGTCTGTGTGCCGAGGAGACTGGGACAGTGCTGAGTGGATCGCGATATTCCTCCAAACCCAAGGAACTGTCCGGGAAAGCCCAGCCAGTAGTCCCCTCCACTTGTGAGGACTGTGGAGCCCCCAGAAAGCACCTCGAACAGAATAGGTTCGCAAGTCCGCGAGCTGCTTAGGGGGAGGGGTGCGATGGATTTGCCTGCATGTTCTCGCAGCCGATACAAGGCCCACCACACAGGATGTAGCCAGCAAACGCTTTCGAGCGACTGGCAGGTAAAATATCCAGAAAGCAAGCACGATCCAGAAGGTGTCAGTTCTTTTAAATTAATATTAATATTTTGATATATTTTATTCTTCTATTCCTCAATCCACATTGAAGAGGTAGTATCATAAGAATAACTATAGAGACACATGTGGGTGTGTCTCAGTGGAAAGCAAGATAGCGTAGAGATCGAAGTGGATAGGCCCTGGAGGCAGATTGCCTGGGTTCAAATCCCAGCTCCACCATCTTTAGTCATGTGATCTCGGGCAAGTCGCTCAACCTCTCTATTACTCAGTTTTCCTCATCGGTAAAATGGGGATGGTAATAGCACCTACATCATAGGATTAAGTGACTGAAGTGCTTATCACAGCGCTTGGTACATAGAAAGTTCTCGGTAGACATTAATTACGGTTATTAATTATGCTCATGATTAGTACTGTCCTTATTACGGAGTGCTCCGAGCCACTGTCGTTCACGCTGTTCCGATCTTTGGCTGCTCCGGGAGCCTTTCACTCGATTCCCTGAGCTGTCCCAGAGGTTCCCAGTTGGAGCAAGACCTCTCCAGGGCTAGCAAACCCGGACTACATTGAACATTTCCTCTGTTGACCCACCTACCCCAGCCCCCGAGGATAAAAATGACGAAAGGCTAAAATATCTGACGTGCATACCCCTTGGGCACTAGGCACATTCTTCTCCTTCTTGGAGTACATCACAGCATCTTATCAGAGCCACAGTTATACTTTTAATTCTATGCTAGTTTTTAAAAATAAAAGCTGAGACTTCTTCAGTGCCAGGCACTACGCTGAGTATAGTCCCGCCCCAACGAGATGTCGGCCCTGCTCTTATCCACATTCTACACGGGAGGAACCGAGGTTCATGAATTGAAGCGAAGTTCTCACAGCCAACGACGCTGGGTTCGTGTCTTGAACCTATGTCTGGCTGACTCCAGGAAGAGACCCCCGAGCCCTGGCTTTCTTACCTACCCGCGGAATCGCCAATCCCATAGTCCACGCGCACTCGGTTGTTTGGGACTGTGGCAGTCCCTACCTGCTCAGACATTACAGAGAGGACAACAGAGGACCAGAACTTGACCAAAGATATTCTCTGCCCCTGATGCCCAGGATCCCCTCTCACCTTTTATAAAATCGCCACTAGAGTAATATCCCGAGTCATAATTGTGGATCTCTTGGTTCACGTATACACGAATAACTGCTTCTGAAATATTATAACAAGAACGTTGGCAGTTGAATAATCAGATAGAACAGAATCCTTTTTTGAATCCCCCCCTTTCTTTTGTATGCATGCATAAGGGGATTCGTCTGAATCAGAAAACAGAGGAATAAAATTTCATGGGCCAGCCCCCGCCATTCTGTGAAATAAACACTCTATTCCCTTGCCTGGACAAATCATTCCTGATGCTGCATCTCTGCTTCTGTTTCCTTGGTCTGAAAAGACATTTCAGAATCTGCCTTTAATTATGATCAAGCTCGACTATGAATCCCTTGAGAAATAAGCTTGTTTTTGCTGGGAGGAAAGGTAAAATAACATTTAAATAGGTTTTAAAAATAAGAAAGAAATCTCAGAAGACGCACTATTGTAGAACACACTGTATATCAAAATATATAAGTGCGTAGTTGTAACAGTGACTTAGTAAACACATTGCTGAGTGAACTATGAAAAATAATCCACCGAGGTGCTATTTCCCTTACTCCTAAGCACTGAGTTAAGAGAGCATTGCCATAAAGTAGATATGCACTGTTTAAAAATATTTGTGTGTGGGTTTGTTTGTTTGTTTTAATATCTCTTTCAGACCCAATAGACTAATCTTTTTTTCTTCCCTTGCTAGGAAAAGTACACTGTAAGGAATTTAGTTGAGTGGTGTATTAAGTGAAGGTCTAAAACAGTTTTTTAGAAGATAGCATTTCTGAGCAAAGAAACGTCTTTAGCAGCAGTAGTGTTTAGTATTGTATTTGCTATTGGCACGTTTATTAGCATAAGAGCTTGAACCTGCGAGTAAAATAAATATATCAGTACAAGGAAATGAATTTCCATGTTCTGGAAAGTGATCTTTCTCTGGACAGCATAAATTCTGCTGGTTAGACGACTACCTCTGTGGAAGACCATTCTTGGAGTAAAGTCTTGTTTTAAACTCTTAGAATCTCTGTCCCCAAATTATACACTAATAGGAGGTTTTCCCGAGCATATGTCCTGCTATTGCTCTTGCTAAAACATTTAGCTCTGAACTGTGAAGTAAGTTGTCTTTTAAAATCATGCCACAATTCAGGTTTGTTGTCTTTTAATTCCGCGTAAAAGAAAAAAGTTTGGTGAGATATGATGAGAGAGTTCATTATACACATCGGAGCATGTGAAGCCGTTTCCAGTTTAAAGCCATTACATAATCTGCCGTGTTCGAAGCCGTGGCATAAAACTCTTTTCTTAGTTGAATTCCAATAAAAGGTTTCAAAGAAATGTTTCCCATAAATAGCAGTTCAGTAGTTCCTCCTTTTCAAAAGAAGGCAAAGGACAAAGCAGGAAAATCATGACAGTCTCTCATAATGAAAAGACAGAGAATGCTCACCCACAAGCCTGCTCGAGTGCCGTGTCGTTTGGCTGCATGATGGTTATCGCTGAATGATTATAACTCACAATTTTACGTGGGAGAGAAGAAAGAAAGACATATAGAGATGTTTTCCCACTTGAAGCAAACCTGTCACCAAGATTCTAGCATATATTTCCAAACAGATTAAAAGGTAATTTTTCACCCTTAAAAAGAATCCTTCACTTTGAAAATGATTCACTGCAGGTTTCCTCTAAATAGTAAGCTCATCTCATGCATTTACAATATGGTTTGATTTTCAAAACATCAATTTACATGCACATTCCAGAAACAAATCTATTGTGCAAAGTGGTGCTTACTTGTATAGCATCGAAAGGTAAAAATATTTTTTTTTGAAAATTGGCTTCCATGGTTTATAGAGTGTGCTCATCATTAATATTAATGATTTATAGTCCAGCAGCTTTTGCTAACCCAAGTGGAGATGGAGATGCCACAGTCTGTCTGGGAGGTAGTTCCGTAATGCTCACTCGTAATTAGCAAAATGCCGTATTTCAGCAGCAGCCAATCAGACGCGACTTTGTTCTCCTTCTCATAGGAACCTAATCTTGGAGTCCCTTCTTCCCCCTTCAGTTTGCCTGGCCCATGGACACATTCCATGAGCTGAACATCTAACGATAAATTAGTGAGAAAATTAAGGCGGTTTTCATGACTAACTTTTGGGGCGGAATGCAATCTTTGGTGGGCAGAATACTCACAGCCACCGCGAAGTGGACAGATCAGGACTTGGAGATGGGGCATAGCGTCTCGTGGAACGTGAATTCTTTAAAGTACCCTGGCAGCCTGTGTGGAAAGTTTCCCTGGGATCATCGTTTCCAACAGAGCAGGATGCCATATGACCTCTGTGAGCACATCCGGGTTACAGAAGACACACCTCCCCACGTGTCCCGGGAGGTGTTCATCCAGGTGCTGGACGCTTTGGCTCTTTAAAATGTGTTCAGTCTTTGTTGGTGAGAGGGTCAAACCATGCAGGAACATTTATAGCAATATAGAGATAGGCACTATATGGATTCTCTCTTCTCCTAAGATGCTTTCTTTGGGAAACTCATCTTACTCTGTATGAAAATAAACAGTCCCAGGGGCGCCTGGATGGCTCAGTTGGTTAAGTGTCTGCCTTCAGCTCAGGTCATGATCCCCAGGTCTTGGGATCGAGCCCCGCATCGGGCTCCCTACTCAGCGGGGAGTCTGCTTGTCCCCGCCACCACCACCCCGCTCATGTTCTCTCTCTCTCTCCCTTTCAAATAAATAAAAATTTTTTAAAAATTTTTTAAAAAGAAAGCAAATGGCCCCAGAAATAGATGCAAGCATTTTAAAACCCTCATCCAACAACTTGGCTAAACACAGTTTTGAACTTCCGTATGGAATTGAGCTTGAGCAGTTTTGCCAAAGGTTTTTCAGAACCAATTACACAGGGTTAATCCTGGGTCTTTTATTTGTGGGGCACTGATTTCAGACTTTGATTTTCTATTTTTTAAGGATTCATTTATTTATTAGAAAGAGAGAGAGAGACAGGAGGGGCAGAGGGAGAGAGAGAGAATCTCAAGCAGACACGGGTTTCCATCTCAGGACTCTGAGATCAAGACCTGAGCCGAAACCAAGAGTCAGATGCTCAACCAACTGAGCTACCCAGGCGTCCCTTCAGACTGCTTTTTTCAAATATAGTTTGTCTCAGATAATTTCCAAGAACACACTGAGCTTCTCAACCGTAAAACGCCAAGGTCCGTTTCTGCACTCGAAGGTTGGCCGGAAAGTCATGGAAGCTTTGCTGCACCGTCTTAAGCTTACGCCACACGAACAATGTGGACATTTGAGGCAAATCAATTCAGCGGGAAAGAAAACAACCTTGCTTTTCCGTCCATGATGTGGGCATGTAAGGCAAAATTATTTTAGATACGAAATATCTAGATTCACTTTCCCTCAATTGTTTACCATCAACCATCACCAGGGAATAGAAATTATTATTCAAAAAAAAAAAAAAGGCTTTTATATATATATAATATATTATATATAATATATATTTAATATATTTAGGAACCAGCGGGGTAAAAAAAACAAAAAACTAACAAGTCTTTTCATTGTAGAAATCCTTTGAGCCTTTAACATGCTAGTGTTCACTGTGTTTCTACAGGAGGGGTGTAGAATATGAAGTGTTTTCCAAACTAGCTGGGCCATAGGATTTTTCCCCCAGAATACCAGCCAAGGTCCATGCAGATGTAGCCTCCGCTGCCTTAGCCTCCTGGAGTGGAGATGCCCCGTGTTTGTTTACCTTGCCACTCCTACTCGCTTTTCCTCTAATTGCCGCCCCCCATCAGAAGGCATGCGTTAAATCTAATGTCCCTTTTAAGCAGCTCGGTGAAATTACAGTTTGTGTTCGGAAATCGTGGAGGCTTTATTTCTGTATCGGCAACATGGAAGGTGTTTTGAAATCCCACCAACCGTCACTCCGAAGGTTTCCTTTGTGAGGCCCCTTTTGTCTGTTTTTGTTTTTTTCCCCCAGACCACCTGCAATTGTAAGTTGTCTCCTGAGTGGTTGACTCCAGTCCTCCCATCGTCTTCCCTCCCCATGGGGAGAAGAGCTGGCTGAACAGAGAAAGAATCGCCGCACACCCACTGAACATTCTCGGCAGATAATTTGCTGCCATGTTTTAGAAAACCAGGGATTGGATGTACTTAAGAGCTTTCTATTAGCTATTGCCGAGAGAGCTAGTAGTCCTATTATCCTGGTGACTTTTGAGACCATTCTGAATGCTGGTATTATTGGGAATGCGGTAATGAAGTCAACTCTCAAATCTAAGCGTGTGGATTGTCCACTTCAAACTGTGTCTTCCCGAGCTGACAGCTCCGGGTGGCCTCCCTGCACACACGCACCCTTTTGCGGGGATGTGTTTTGGAAATGCGACCTTGCATAATGTTAGATTGAGAAAAAAAAATACAATTAAGGTGTATATACATATATACACACACACACACACACATATATATATATATATATATGTATTTTTTTTTTTTAATTTTGGGAAGGAGGTTGCATCTCACACAATCCAGAGTCTAAAGGGCAAAATTTCCCATTTGACACTGGTGTTTCCTGTGCTCCTTTGCTCTACCAGCACCAGTAATCCGGAGCTGACGTAGTCCCTCCTACAGGCCAAGAATGGGTCCTTTACTTAAGCGCTTTCTTTGTATGCATTTTACAATGACTATAACATGCAAGCCATATATCATTTTCATTATGTCTTATCTCATTCACATTATCTGAGGTGTGATAGTAGATAACTAGTTGTTTGGGTATGAAAGCACCCGAAATATTGACGGGCAGCAGAGATGAGCTCTGACTAGTTGCCTTCACCAATTACACGTTGTTATTTGTAATTATTCCTGATGTATAGTCATTATTAGTAACATGCATCTTGTAAAATTGGTAGAAAGTGAGATGGTTCGGTGATGGTATTTGGACTGTATTACAACAGCTACCTTATACCGTGGAAGAACTCAAATATTGACATTTTTTATTCCTGGGATTAACTTTTTGCCTTTAGATTTTCTCACGCTTTTTATCACTACTGATTTTACATCTGCGTGTCAGGGACCCATTTTTGCAGATATCATGTTTCTCAGCAAATTGGTAGGGTTAAATTAGGAAATATGGCAGTAGAAGAATGATCCACCAAAAAAATAAATAAATAAATAAAATAAAATAACAAAGATGAAAATACAGACTGCCGAGAGGCTGGTCCGAAAGTGTGGTCGGAAGTTGTGGGGCAGAATGGCTGATGGTCACACACCATGATCTCTGTGCAGCAAAGCTCTTCTTTGCATTATCTTGATTCCCTGGACCAGGAAGTGGCCATCCAACCGCATGTAGTGTTTACAAAATCTGGTTGAGCAACTGCCGTATTCATTGAGGTCTGGGAATCTCAGATTGAAACGTCATGCAGGTGGTAGCAGGTTACTTTTCTGAGGGCATTTTTGAAAGGCACCCCAGTAGACTTCCTATCTAGATTCATGATTATTCTTTGAGGAAATACCAGGAGTAGATACAAAAGCCCAGCTTCTCTTGTCAAGTCGCAAAGTCATCCCATGAAAGAAAAGCTTCTTACTGCGTGTCGAGCCTTCTCTTCCTGTCCTTGTATTTTCCTTTGTCCACGGGGAGAATGGGGCTGGGCCAGGAATGGTGCTGGAAAGCCAGGCGGCAGAGTGAGAAGGCATGTGTATTTTCATCTACAAAGAGAAGTAGAAATTAGATTCTTAGCAGTCAGAAGACTCTTATGTTTGCCATCAGATAAAGTTCTGCCAGCAAATCAGCTGCAGGTGGACCTGGCCTTGGGGTGGAAGGGTCCTTATTTTGCTGAGTTCTGATGAAAGCCAAGAGAGAGACAAGTTGCGAAGAATAAAACAAGGGCTCCGAGATTCGCTGATGCTGCACTGTGTGTCCTTTGTTAAGGTCCCCTGCCCTCTGAGCACATCGTCATCATTTGGTGCGTTGTGCAATGAGAGATCTCTGACTCTAAGAGAAGCAGGCAGGGAACTCATTGAACTGGGCTCTGCCAGTTTGCCCTACCTTGAGAGTCTAGAGTGGATTGGCTTCAGATGGGTAACCGGTGCAGTTTTCCAAAGGATGGCCAACTCCAACTGGTTGGGGATCCAACTCAGTGACTCCACATCAGCCAGCAAGGGTGGGAAGGCTTCTCTGTGTCCGAAACTGCTGACTTAGCAGTCGAGAGCTGGGAGTCTTGATGATGCGGTTAATATAGACAACGGGTGTTGCCTCTGGGGAGGGGAGCCTTGCTGTTGGAAGTGAAACCCAATGCTTTGACTTGCCCCCACATTCCACAAAAACAACAGTCTGAATGTATTTCTTTTTCACAAACATGCGTTCTCGTGTCCTAGAAACAGGTATAGATTCATGCAGATTAATTTGGCATAGTACGGCAAATTGCTGCTGTGAGATATATTTTAGAGTTACTTCCTAGCTCCGGCTAATGGCTAGAATCAAATAAAACATAAAAATAGGTTTACATAGATTGTTTGATAAACCAGATAAAGCTTTGTGTTACCTACCATTGGAACTGGACGCATTTTTGCAAGCAACGTTAAGGGTTGTTCATGTAATACTTTCATTATTTCCAGCAAGAGTGAAACAAAATAGAAACAAGTCCATTGAATTTAGCCACCATTAACTACCATTAACTGCAATTTTTCCTGACAAGCTCGCTCTCATCTGATGATGAGTGAAACATTGGGGAAAGTCGCCTGAAAAATTGCATAAATGCTAATGAAATATGCCCTTGTATTTTAAGGGTGTCCAGTTCAGACATTTAAAATAGAGCAATTTATAACGTGTTAGCAGCCAGAACTCCATCTTATTTTAAATAAATTTATTTTTCTACTCCTTGTGAGAATGTAACTCACTGTGGGAAGGCTCATGACATTTCAGTGCACTAGGCGGGTCACAAATGGAATAACGCAAAGTAACGTTATTAGGGAACCGAAGGCAATGATATGGCAATAATGCGTTTTACAGTAAAATTTGATAGTTTTCTAAAGATCAATGAGTGTGTTTGTTTACTTTGAAGTGAAAGGACAAAGGCTTCCTAATGGAATCTGGAGAAACACCCGAATTAAAGGAACCTTTCCCAGATGAAATGAACAGCTTTCCCAGTCTGCAGTGAATTCGGAAAATACAGCAGGCACTTTGCAGTAGGAAGAAATATCCTAGGTGCTGTCTGTGATAACACGTCGTTATAAAGCTACCCCCGGAATGCATGCAAGTCCTCTCGTGGCCACACAGAATAAAACAAGCTGCAAGTCGCATGGGTCTTGTCATGTCCCAAACATTGATGGAAAGGGCACTTTATAAAAGGAGAAAGAAACAGCGGGGCACCTTCATTTGCATCACCAAACGCTAATGATGGAGGAGCTTTTATGGACACACTGTGTACAAAGAATAGGTTTAATTAAAAAGAAGCTATTTTACACTGGCCTTTACCCCACCAGGATTTAAAAAAAAAAAAAAAAAAGAAGAGGAAGAAAACAAAACAAAGACCATTTTATCTAGGTAACAATACATTACTTTTAAAAAAAAATGAGCCCAAGTGCAGAATATAGGGTAAACAAGAGGCATGGGTCTCCCATGGTTTTTCTCTTTGCCACTTCTTTCTCAACCAGTACGTGTCTTAGATTTCACGAAGCCGTGTGTTTATCAAGATAAGGTAAATGTGAATGACGACTAGGAACTTGACGCGACTTTAAAATCAAGCTGCATTAGCAGGGACCAAAAATGAATCACTGTCTGATATTTCTGGCCTTGATAAAATGAGTTGGGGGTTTGAGTTCAATGCCTATGGACAGATGTTCCACAGACAAAAAAAACAAGGCTCTTAATTGGCACTAATTAGCACCCTCGTTGGCAGGGAGGGATTGACAAGGTTCTTTCTATGGCACCCTCCCCCCTGCCGACTCCCAGAGCTGTTCTTTCCAGGACAAGGGGAGGGCACTGTAGGTAAACTCCTACTCTTAGCCTTCAAGGATTACTTGTGCCCCCAAACAAAGAGAGGCTTCACATTTCTAAGCTGTCAACTTAGGGAGATGCTTTGCCTAGGATATACATTGGCTTTTATTTTTAATTAAATAAAATGTAATTAGTAGGAAACGATCAATACAGTAGAGTGACAGGCACTTTTTTGTTGGTCTGTTTGCCCCTGCTTAAAGAAGCAGAAGTGAAAAGGGGAAAAAAAAAAACAGAAGAAGGTGTATTAAGGATGAGAAAAATAATCTCGGCACATTCTAGATGCTCACAGTCGTATAGAACATAGGCTCTGCTTCTCATCCCTCCCACCTGTACAATGGGAAGAGCCAGCAGCGTCGTGAGAGGGCGCCAGTATTGCCGAGATGAGGGAGGATGCACAGTAAGCGTGTGACTGCATTCTAGTAAATCTCAAGCAAAGCTATGTGGAAATATGCTTGAAGTTTCTGCAAATGCTCCTCACTCCATAATTGCAAGCTTGGGAATTATGCAAAAGTAGTTATTTTTGCATTTATTCAATTTAGTGCTAATAAGGAATTCAAAGAATGGATTAAAGCCATTTTTAGTAACACGACAGATTCTCTCAGGCTGTAGCATGATGGTGTACATTTCTGAAGAGCTAGAGAGGGTAGTAAATCTAGATTAAACCCTTATTTTCTCCCAAGAAGACTAAGGGATTAGATCTCCCCAACGGAACAGACCCAAGAATTCCCATCGACAAGACCCACAGGTGTGCGAAATCCTATGTGGGGTCGGGGCAGCTGGATGTCAGGTTCCTTAGAAGCAGAGCCTGACCTAGGCATTTCCTGAGAATGCACTGGAAGGAAGAGAAACCTTCCGAGGAAGTGAAGAGAGCAGCCCGGGGCAGGGGAAGACAGCCAAGCAAGGCGGCGGTCTTGACTGGAGCCTGCCTTTAGGCCGATCCCTCAGGGAGTCCTCTTGTCCCTTCTCGGTCGGTCATCGGAGAGGGGCTTCCTACCCGACGGCAGGTGGGTCTGTTTCTCACAAGGGCAGTTCTCTGGAGGGCCCTGGGGGAGGACCCACAGCAGCTGGAGGACGGGTACACCAGCCTGCTGACAGGGATGCTGGAAGGCCCTCCAAGGCCGGGCCTTAGGCTGGCAGAGCCAGGGAGCTCGCTACCAAAGCAGGGCCTTTCGGCTCCTGAGCAGCTTTCGGAAGAGCAAGATGTTACTGAGCAGAATGAAATCCATCCCTGAATCCCCTCCAGTGGTCAGTGCCAGCACACAGAAAGAGGAGCTAACCAGAAAGATCCCAGCGGCCCGGATGAGAGATGCTGAAGGCTGGAAATAAGGTGAGGCTAGAGACGAGAGAGGACAGACTGGAAAGGTAATCTGTGGTCCCATCAGGAGAAGAGGATGACAGACAAGATGATGGGAGGGATGGAGTAGAGATCTTAAAGTAACTTAAAGGGTAGAGATCTTAAAGTAACTTAAAGTAAACTTGGAAATTTGGGTAGATGGTGACGCTATCGAGAGACACAGAAAGAAGGCAGAAGGATGAAGTGCTGGTTTATGCTACGGCATGGATGGACCTTGAAAACGTCCTGCGAAGTGAGAGAAGCTAGACACCGAAGGCCACGTACTGTACGATCCCTTTTATATGCAATGTCCAGAGCAGGCCAACACAGAGAGACAGAAAGCAGACTAGAGGTTGCCTAGGGCTGGGGGAGGGGCAGGGATCGGGGAGTGATAGCTCAGTAGTACAGGGTTTTTTTTTGGAGCCGTGAAAATGCCCTGGAACTAGGTACGGGTGCTGCACAATATTGCGAATGTATGCAAAAGCATGGACTAGGGACACCTGGGTGGCTCAGTAGGTTAAGCGTCTGCCTTGGGCTCAGGTCATGATCCCAGGGTCCTAGGATCAAGTCCCACATCGAGCTCCCTGCACAGCAGGGAACCCACTTCTTCTCCCTCTGCCATTCCCGCTGTTTGTGTCAATTTCTCTCTCTCTTTCTCTCTCTCGACAAATAAAATCTTACTAGAAAAGAAAAAGCATGGACTACACCCATTTTAAAATGGTAAATCTTATGCATATTTTACCACAAGAATACATAGATAGCTAAATAGCTAGACCGTAAAATGGATGGATGGGTGGATGAATGGGTAGACGGATAGATGCTTAAATAACACAAACTAGGAGGGGGGACGAGCTAGAGATGATGAGTTCAGTTTTGTTTTCTTGGGCTTGAGGCATTTGTGGGTTGTAGTGGTGGACTGTCCAGTAGGAGAGCGGGATCTGTGAGTCCAGAGCTCATGAGCGTGTTCTAGACTAAAGATGTAGATGTGGGGATCAGGGCAGTGGATGGTGCCACCCAGAAAGAATGGAAAAGCAAGCAGATCAAGGGGAAGAGTGCCATTTGCAAGCAGGTGGATGGAGGGAGAGCCATGTTTGTACCCCCTTTCTCTCTCAACTCCTTATGTTAGGAGACAGAAGCGCCTTTTCTGGCCATGCCTCCAGCATCAGTAATTATCTTGCATTCTGGCCTTTTCCTTTATGTCATACTCTCTGGCCTCTGACCCTTCATGCTGCGTGACTCGCTTTTTGTTTTGAGGCCTTCTGTCCAGCATGTGCCAAAAGGGTGAGGTTTTAAGCTCTCTATGGGGACAAAAATCATGGTATAGCAATGTTTTCATTCTAAAATGTCACATATTTAAAGAGTCGGAATCTGCCTTCCGATGGCATTGTCAGAAATAACTGGAAGCAAAATTCAGCTTTGCCACTCACAAGAATAGAAATGAAATCAATGAGGTTTACTGAAACAAAGTGACAATAATCTCTCTTAAAAATAATCAGTATCTGAAATAGGGTGAAGAGAGACATGGGGTTTGACTGAGTTTAGCTCTGGAGATATTTTCACTCAAGAGGCTCAGATGACCCAAGTTTCAGTTTTTTCCTACTTCAGAAAATTGGTCCCTGGGACGCCCCCCCCCCCCATCAGCTTAGTTGATCTTTTCTCTTAGCAAACATGTTTCTGTCTCACCCCTAAATGTTTCTTTCCCCGGGTCATTAGATGGTGAGGCAAGTATATAAAAAGGCAGCGATTGGGAGTGTGAACGCATTCCCACCAAGCCACATATCTGGGGGCTCTGGGAAGTGGGGTAAAGCCCTGTGTTAATTTCTTGGGGCTGCAGAAACAGGGTCCTACAAACTGGGGAGGCTTAGGACGACAGAAATGTATTGACTCCCAGTTCTGGAGACCTGAAATCCAAGGTCAAGGCGCTTGGCTCGTGGATGGCTGTCTTCTCTCTGTGTCTTCACATTGTCTTCCCTCCATGTGTCTCTGTGTCTACGCTCCCCCTTTTTATAAGGACACCGGTCGCATTGGATTAGGGCCCACCCTGTCGACCTCACTTTAATGTGATTACCTCTGTAGAGACCCTGCCCCCAAATCAGGTCGCATTCTGAGGTAGTGGGAGCTAGGACTCCACATGAATTGGACTTCAACCCATAAGAGCCTGGTTCCTGAATTTGCCAAGTTCAGAGACGCCTGCTCAACCAGCACCTGAGCAATCCCCAAGAGATTCTCTTCTTCCCGTGGAGACAGACTGTTGGTAGGAAGCAGCCCCACGTTCTTTGTGAGCAGGGCTGCCGTGGCATTTCCCGGCGTCCTGAACCCAGCCAAGCCCCCGACTGGCCTGCTTCCCTGCCGTCCTTCATTGTCGGCCTTGGCCGTGCCACTTGATGCCAGCAGAACCCACTGGAGACCGAGAGACAGACCAGGCTGTTGCCCCACATTCTCTCTCCGCTAAATCACAGGGTTGTTTTGGGTTTGGGTTTTGGTTTTTCCGCGGGAAGGTGGCTATGGTGAAGCTGACAAACAGGCAGGCTGGCCGGGGGTTGGGGGACGGCAGGTGGGCAAGCAAGGCGTGCGTCTGGTTCTTCCTGCCGACGCCGGAGCCTGAGGATGGGCACGGGGCGGGGACGTTCTTCACAGGGTCCTGTCTGGGGTCGTGAAGGCTAGACATAGACACTCAGAGGACGATTAAAGGGAAATTCGCCCTCTGCGACTTTCAAGGGAAATTGCAAGGGGCTCCAGGGAGCCCCGACTTAAACTGGGTTTGTGATCTTACATTACCTGGGAGCAGCTCCCCGGCGTTGGGCCCTGATAGGGGCCCGCTCCGCAGTCCCACTTGTCAGGGTCTGGACAATCGATGCCAGGCCTGGCTCCCGCTCAACAGACGGGGGACTGCTGCGCCTCTAGGCGGCCGGCTGTCAGACCAGCAAGAAGGGACTCCTTTCCCCGAGGGCCACCCCTGCCTCCTCATCGGGGCTTCTCCTTCCTTTAACTGGTAAACTGCGAGCCTCCTGCCATCAGTCCTGACGTCCCCTTACATCAGCTCGTCCAGATTGTCAGCCCACATTAAACATGGGCCTGCCTGTGGGTTTTATGGGGGTTGGGCGGGGGGAGGAGAGAGGAGCCTCTGTGGGGTCGGATGCCTCTCTTTACTAGCCTCAGGTTTGGAAATTCTGGAGTCAAGGGGCGGGTAGAGCCATCTTTGCTGAAGGGTTCCTGGGCTTGGTCTCCGCCCCGTCCAGACGGCTGTCTCTTTAATGTAATGCTTTGTCGCTCCTGGAAAAGACAAAGCCCTTTTCCCTTGGTGCAGCTTCTGCTGGCTCTATCAACGGCAGTTTTAATGTAGGAAAAATGGAGGGCGAGAGGGATTTACGTGGGGAAAAATAGCTCTTTTTCTCTCAGCATTTTTGTCTGTAGATGCGAGGAGGAATGCACGTGAGACCTTCTGCCAATCTCTGTCATGCGGGGCAGCCCGTGGAGTGGTTAGAGACTCGGGCCTCGGCATCAGGCAGGTGTGGGTTGTCATCCCAGCTCCCGCTCTCCCACTTGGCCAGCTGCGTGACTTTTTAAAGTAACAGCTTTATTGAGATTCAGATACTATAAAATTCACTCTTTGAAAGTGAGCGATTCAGTAGTTTTTCCTGGTCACAGCATCGTGCACCCATCACTTCCCTCTCTAATTCTAGAACATTTTCATTACCCCTAAGGATCCCCATGCCATTAGCAGTCACTCCCCCTTCCTCTTCACCCCAGGCCCTGGTGACTAGTAATCTCCTTTCTGCCTCTCTAGATTGCCTGTTTGAGACAGTTCATATAAATGCGATCGTTTAATACGTGGCCTTTCGTGTGTGGCTTCTTTCCCTTAGAGTCATGATTTTGCTGTGCATCCACGTTGTAGCGTGGACTAGCATTTCACTCCTTTTTATGGCTGAATAATATTCCAGCACGAATTGAACTCGTCGTGTTTAGCCATTCATCATTTCATGAGCATTTGGGTGGTTTCCACTTTATGTCTATTTCCTGATGGCTGACAATACCAAGCGTCTTTTCATCTACTTCCTGGCCATTTGTAAATCTTTCTGGGAGAAATGTCCATTCAGATCCCTTGCCCGTTCTTTAATTGGGTTCCCATATCATGTTCTTGTTAGGGTTTCCAGGCTGCTTTACATACTATGGGTACTAGACTCTCATCAGATATCTGACTTGCAAGTATTTCCTCCCAGCCTCTGGACACTCATCTTAACTTTTCTGAGCCTGAGTTTGCCTGACTAAAAGCAGAAAAAAATATACAAGTACAACCTTCCAGATTTCTTGGAAAGAGTAGATGAAGTGGCCCATTGGTGCACTTAGTGAAGTGAATGTCGGGCATACCTTAAGCTTCCCCGAGTAAGCATTGGCTAACTTAGAATCATCGTGACACAGGAGCAAGGTGTGAGCCCTCAAGTCATAATGACCCATCTGACAGGTATTACATGAAAGGTTCGAAGTGCTTTGATATGGCTAACATGTTATTCCTAGAAAGACTGGAGCGGTTTTGGGGGGATCGGTAACATTTTAATTCCAAATATATTTTACAGTTCTAGAAATGAGATGATAACTACTGGCCAGTATGGGGATCTGCCGCTCTCCATATATCTGTATTTATAGCTCTCTGTTTCTCTCTCTATCTGGACAACTAGGTACCCATCTATCACGAATGCGAGTCTGTGAATAAGAGGATAGAAATAGCCTCGTGCTGGGGCAGGTATTCAGAATTGGCACTTTCTTACCTAAAGCCAAATCACGAAAGAATGTATTTTCAATTTTCTACGATGTTTACATCCTGTATGTAAAACCTACTTTCCTGGCTCTCTGTTGTTCTTAAAACTACTTTCTTCCACCGCAGACGGGTGATTTCCTCTGTGGTGATTCTTTTTTTTTTAAGATTTATTTATTTATTTGAGAGGGGGGAAGGGGCAGAGGGAGAGGAAAAAAGACTCCTCAGCAGACTCTCTGCTGAGCACAGAGCACAACGCGGGGCTCGATCTCAGGACCCTGAGGTCATGACCTGAGCCAAAATCAAGACCAGAACACTTAACCGACTGAGCCACCCAGGCGCTCCACTGTGGTGATTCCTTTAATGCTGCTTCTGAATGCATTGTTCTCAGAACTGGTCTCCCATTCATACTAATATCAGTAATAATAGAAGTCTGGGGTGCCTGGATGGCTCAGTGGGTTAAGCCTCTGCCTTTGGCTCAGGTCATGATCTCAGGGTCCTGGGATCGAGCCCCGCATCGGGCTCTCTGCTCGGCGGGGAGCCTGCTTCCCCCTGTCTCTCTGCCTGCCTCTCTGCCTACTTGTGATCTCTCTCCCTCTGTCAAATAAATGAATACAATTAAAAAAAAAAAAAAAGAAGTAGTAGCATTTATTAGGCACTCACCATCATACTCTTTTCACGTGTTACTTAAGTTACCCTTCACAACAACCAAGCAAAGTAGGTATCAGCAGCCACAATGAATTCATTTGCACCAAGTTGAAGTTTGGAGACAGATAGCCAAAATGACTCAACATGGCTGGCTTTCTGCATCAATGTGATTGTGCCGTGTGCTGTAATTTATAGTGTAAACAAGTTTTCTGCAAAAGCTAAATATATCATGCAACTCATTTAACATGCACAGAAGGAGCCGTTAAATTATTTCAGTCCCATTACTCAAAATGTTCAGAAAATTCCTCTGTATTAGAGCCAGTGCCGGATCGGCTCTGCAGCCAAGTGCATCAACATAAATGTTGAATTCCTGGGGGATATGCATGTTACTTAGGGAAAATATATGCCCAGACATTGTGGAGCCCCTTCTAAGACAATTCTCATTTTGTTCAAACAATAGGATCAGATTTTCAGTCCTGTTACCCAGCATCTCTGCATTTGTAAGGCTCGCCGCCGGCAGATGTGAATGTCAATAAACTGCTGATGTATTTTGAAAGGATTAATACTTTATGAAATGTGGAAGTGGAAACTGAGGTTTTTCATGTCACTTTCTAATTTTGTCTTTACCTACGTGGAAAGAATCCCTTGTGGATACCTTTGTGGTGCCTCAAAACTGCTTAAATCGGAGTAATTATTGGAACAAATGGCATCATTGGATGATATTAGTCTGTTTGTGTTCTTTCTGTCTACCCAGTGAATCGACATTAATACAGACTTTTAGAAACACTTGAAACGCAGTCATCTGTGATTCCATTTTTGCTTTAAAATACATGTTTAAAAATTGATCTAACCTCCCTCCCTACTTAAAACCTACCTCTAGATCGACACTTTTCCTTTACATATTCCTTATCTGGAAAGGATGTACCCCCTTCTCTATGTAGGTTTTAAAGGGTCCAGGTCAGGAATGGAGATGAAGTGTTATCAAGTACATTTGGGGCCTCAAGATGATCATATGGTTTTTATCATTTTATTTGTCGATGACATGATGTAGTGTACGAATAGATTTCTCAGTATCAATTACTGCACTCCTGGAATCTGGTAGATGAATATTAGGATAGATATGTGGTCCGGTTGCATTTTATGTAGATTTGAATATTCCAGATTTGAAAACATTGATATGACAATATTTATAAATATTTATAAAGTACTCACAAAATTGTTCTACTTCCGGCCTGCAAAAGCTGTCTGTGGCGAAGGTACAGTTCTGCTCCTTCCTGTAACTTTTGCTGTAACATGAGGACACGTTTCTCTGGTTTTTTTTGTTTTCAAATAAAATGACACCTGATACATTTCGGAATATCTAGGCTGAACTGTCTTGAGCCAGTAAGCACAACAGATGATAAGGGTCGGCCAATTTCTGTGTGCTAGGGACTTGACGTGGGCTCTTTCATTTAATGATTACAGAATCCGAGAAGGGAGTGCTCGTATGATCCCTCTTTCACCCAGGCACTCGGAAGTTCAAGGAATTTGGTCGAAGATGACACAGCTACAGCCGGGGAGGGTTTGGACCCGGGCCTGTCTGTCTGTAGGGAAGGCTCAGTCCTGACACTGAGCCCGCCACTGTGCTCAGGAGCCTTAGGCAAGCCAGGGGGCTTTGCAGAGAGGGAAGCTGCTGGTCTCCCAGGTCTCTGAATATTGGCTAGTTCCTGCAGATGTGCTTCCTTGGACTCGAGCTATGGCTAGCTTAGCTCCCATTCATCACTCTGAGCGGGGAAACAAGTCCGTTAGCCGTTGTTATATGCTTATGGTAATGATACCGCGAGCCTTTGCTGGAACTTAAATGGAGGCAGCACGTTTGACATGAAACATCAGTAAATGAGACTGTTCAGCCTGGCGCTGGCACCGGAAAAGCAGCTCCCGGGACCATGGACACCGTGCAGGTAACCCCGCACGCCCCGCAGGCGGAGGCTTGAAGCGCAGCTCAGCGGAGTCTTGGCAGAGCACCCAGTGATCCTCCCAGAGGAGGAGAGGACGAGAAGCTCTTGAGATATACGTCAAGGCCATCTGCTACTTGCCCCCTCTCTCCTCGGGGAGGCTGTCATGAGACCGTTTCCCATCCTCTCCCTGGTTCTGATGAGGTAGAGAACATTCTGTCACACCCCTGCAGAATAGACCCCAACTTCCTCTGCCGCCATAGGGCACCTTCTGCTTTGCCGTCGTCTTTTCTGGTGTGGGGGACAAGGATCAGGCGGAGCCGGCACCGCCGGCGAGCCTTCCTCTCTTCCATTACATGAGTACTAAACGGTCCGAATCGACAAGTACATCGCTGTGTCTTCACCAGTTGAACCACTCCGGCCTTGGCCTTAGCCCTGGCCCGACTCGTGCGTGCGCATGTGACAGGTGGCACCCGTGCTCGCCGGAAGGAACGCTCACCGGGCCCCGAGCTCCATGTGCCCAAGAAAATCTTTCCAACTCTAGTATTTTATAAGGTGGAAACTCCATCCGTGTGGGCCGTAAGACAATTCTTCTCCTACCTTAAACCAAAGTGTGTGTGTGTGGGGGGGGGGGGGCGGGATTCCTTTTGATGCAACAGGAACCGCGGAGCATAGAAATCAGGTGAGGTTTTCCTAAAAAAATGGAGCAATGTTGCCCATCAACATTCGAGTTGGGCCTAAATTGCCAGATGTAACCATTTTGCTTAAATAAGCTGAAGTAACACGTGAATTCTTTACTCAGCAGCGTAAAGGAAACCCTCTCTGCTGTGTCAGTTCAGGTAAAGAGACCTTCCGGACAGCGAGCTGACGTGCCGTACGCTCCCAGCAGCTGAGCCTGGCGCGGTGTCTCAGATCCAAGAGTCGGTCCTTGTCCCCACTGACCTTCCTGGGAGGCCCGGTGGCTCTCAGCAGGCATGATTTGTAGTGCATTCAACAGCGACTTAATATTTCAGTTGTTTGGAAGAGCTTCCATAGAGATTCACAGACCAGCTCAATAAAGGAGTTTTTTTTACTTAATCCGTTAACAATTAGGAGCCGATGTACAGGGATGAGTAATGAAGCGGCCTCTGCGATTGAGGGGGAGGGGAAGTAGCGCAGGGCTAATCAGCACATGTAGTGTTCTCCAGCCAATCCCAGTGGCCCACTCTTCCCGAAACCTCAGGTCTTTTGGTACCTCTGCTTGTCCCCCCTAGGCCGCTCTTTCCTTTCTTACTCCCCTGGCCGTTCATTCTGTCTTCAAGGCATGGCCTGAAGACCGCTGCTTCTCGTAGCTTCACCACGAAGCCTTTGTTCCTAGCTGGCAAGCACTCAGTAACGACTGTTACAGTCATTATTACTTACCGTGACTGGGCTCCATTTTCAAGATTGGAACACTGAAGCTCTCAGTGCGGTAACCTCCCCAAGTCTACACTCGGTACGTTTTCGGGCTGGAGTTGAAATCAGCACAGACCAGCTCTACAGCCTGTGCCCTTAAAGGGCTTCAGCTGCGTCTCACCCACAAATATTGGGCCCAGTAGATGGTCCTGGGTGAATCCCTGTTAATCCGCTAGGATGACTCTGTTGCCCAGTATGACCCAAAGAAAGTTCATTCAAGATACTTGCACAGTCCTACTGAAGAGGGCAATTTCAAATATCAAGATCCATGCTTGAGATTTTTTTAAGGCAAAAGATTCTCTTTTCTCCTTTGGAATTATGTCAGCATTTGATTTCACGTCCAGGTGGGTTCACTGGGCTATGGTCTTCTCTGGGGAAATCGACTCTTAGATGTTTTTACACACACACACCCGAAAAATGATACAGTGGTGTTATGCCATGTGTAACATGATTGAAAGCCATCTGAATTCTATTAGGCAGTTTGTCATTTGCATGATAACTTCAGTTCCCGCATTGGGAGAAAATTATATAACCCAGAGAAATTAACCAAGAAAATGAAAATCAAATTCAAAATAATGACCATGGAGCAGAAAATTGGTATGGTGCTAAATTTATGTGATCAATTCTAAGGAAGTCCAAGGTTGAAGAGGTGCAGTTGGATACAAGTCAATAGTCATATATATCAAGGCTCACGCTATTAGCTTTGGCTTATGTGTGCAGTATAGATATAAATCCATATGTACCCATGTACACCTAGAAAAAGGATATTTATTCTTTTCTTTTTTTCCTACTATTGCCTTTCAGTACTCAGCACTCTGCCCAAACTGACTGGTGGGCATTTCCTGATCTCTGAGAGACATATCGTTTCATTCCCATTGCACAGGGGAGTAAACCGAGGTTGGAGAGGTTATGTAAATAAAAATTAGCTTCTCTAACTAAATTCTATGCAATATCCATGAAGCCAGAATTACTCCCAAAAGTAAGACTCGAGTAGCTGAATTGTTTTCACACTGTGATCCTCTAATCCCCGGGGGCACTCCAGACATTCCCCCCAACCAAACCTGGCTGTGATGGAAACACTACAACCTTAATCTCTTTTTCATTCAGAGTTTCTTGTAAGATTTCACCGGGCAGGGGAAGGACTTTGAACTGAAGAGAGTAGAGTTTGAAAACCACTGGCTTCAAGCAGGGAGTCCACAGACTTTTGTATGTAAAGGCTCAGACAGTAAATATTTCGGGTTTTTTGGCCCATGTGTTCTCTGTTACAACTCCCGAACACATCGTGGCAGGAAAGCCCAGCCAATATGCAAATGAAGGGGCATGGCCGTGTTCCAATACACCTCTATTTAGGGATAATGAAATTTAAATTCCATATAATTTTCATATGTCATGAGATACCATTCTTCTTTTGATTTTGTTTTTCTCGACTATTTAAAAGGGTAAACACCATTCTTAACTCATGGGCCATTTAAGAACCGAGGGAGGGCTGGTTTGGATCAAGGGCCTCAGTTTGCCAACCCCTGGACTATATCGTTCCTCAAGGAACTCGCAGTTCTCTCGCTAAGGAACCAGACTAACCTTATGGGGTGCTCATTTTAGGAACCCCCTATAGGCCATCAGTTACAGAAGACGCCCCTCGGATCTGCGTGCCTATGGCAGGGTGCACGATCTAGTGTAGACCCAGGCTGCAGGCCCACTGAGTGGCCCTGGGCTAGAGGGCCCTGCCTGACAGGTCTTGGGAGATTTATCCCTCTAGAATATAGTCAAGATTTTCAAACTGTTTTTCACTGCCATGGCCCCCAGACTGGGATTTTCCAGGATTCCCAGTAGGCTGGTCATGGAAGCAGACTTTTAAGTTAAAACCTTGAGAAAATTAAATGCAGCATCTCCCAAGAAAAAAAAAGCCTGAGCACCCTTACCTCAGGGAAACAGAATGAGTGCTTTGAAAAATATCACTGCCTCTTCCTCATCGCCTGCCTTGCTTACCAACAAATGATTCAGTGCTACAGAGACTACATCGCACTAGGTAGGAAAATATATATATATAATTTTTGTTTAGAGCCCAAAACCTGAGCGAAGCCGCACCCCTAGCCCCCACCTCCACCCCCAACCCTGCCACCGCACGGTGTAGACAGCATCACTGGCTCTGCCCCAACATCATTCCAAGTCCAGGCTCCCAGCGCGGACTGTAGAGAACAAGACTCAGGCTCCCACATGGGAGCTCCAAGAAAGCACAGGGCAATTCCCAACTGGCAGAGCTCTCCAACAGTTAAGGCTCCTGAAGAGTAGAAGGGCATGGCCCGCTACCCATCAGACAATGGCTTCTGGCCACGTGTCGAGGATGTTGTAGATATCTCCACTGGGTGACAAGGTGAAATCGACAGCCCTTGCAGGCACTTCCAACTGTAGGAGCCAGGGTCTGTCGGACTGTGGGTCACCAGCATTGCAACTCTTTCCATGGATACTTGAAACCTGGAATCCAGCCCAAATCAAGTGGTGTGCGTGACAAGCTGTCTGCCCAGAGGGGCACCATTTTGTAATCATGAAAAGGCACGCCATAGGCTTTCAACCTACATATTCAGGGCTCTGAAGGTTGCTCTGAGCAAGGATTCTGGATCAACTAACAGCCTCTGAAGCCCCGCCTTTTATATAAGGGTTAGAGCCAAGTGTATATTGGAAATGCCTCCTGAGAATGGCAAGCCCAAAGACAAGCTTCCAGTGTGGGCCATCTTTGGCTCATTTCTCTGGATCAGCAGGTCACCCCACAGAGAGAAGGAGCGAGGTATCAGGGCCACTCATTTTTTTTTTAAACTGTCACTTGGAACTGTGTGTTTCATCTTATGATAGGCTTTCAAATCTCCGGGGCATCTTAAGCACTCTGGGAGGATCTCAGGAAACCCAAAACACCCTTGAGGAGTTTAGAACATTCTTGAAGAGTAAACGAGCACTGAAACTTTCCAAACTCCTTAAGGATCTTTGAACCATGCCTCATCGGGCATCCAGTGACGCTTGCTCGTTGCCAGTCTTTGGGTCACCAGCAGAGCCTTTTGTGTTCTTGTTCCAACGTGTAAAGCCTTGTTTCTCAGCTAGTAATAATGACAGCAACAGCAATAATGACCAGGATGCCAACAGTAGCTACGTATACTGACTCCTAGGCAATCTGTACAAATCTGCTTTTTCTGATCCTTCCCAAACTCTCCAGAGTAACGTATTATCGTTGCTCATTTTAACACGTGAGAAAATTGAGATTCAAAGAGTTGAACTAACTAGTTCAAGAGAGTAAACCCAACTAAAGGCTCCATTGCCATAGAACCTTCTGTAGTAATGTTCCAAGCCTTCTGTTTTTTCCCTTTCAGAATCACCTGAGCTTTCCACTATATGATTTTACGGTTGTAATTCACATAGGGCCTGTCACAGCATCGTGTCCTGTGTTGTCCCAGTGCAAAGAGCCCTCTAAAGCCACCAGGTTCAGTTTGAGACCCAGAGATTTGGGAAGAGAGATGACCCTGGGCACAACTCTCCCTTCCTTCCCTAGGGCCCCTGCAGTCTTCTCTTGGCTCATTCTTTCTCATCTGCCCCAAATTTCATTATTTGAGCTTCTATAGGATCACCTCTTCAAGGGCCAGGACTCGGTTTTGTTGACACAGTTTTGGGGGCCATTTTACTTCTTAATAATACAGAAATTTAAGTCATGGTGAAAATAAAAACCAGAGCATTTTCGTGCAAAGACAGGCACCGTGAACTACTAGATCCCGAACAAATATCTAAAGTCACTAAGGAGGCCTACTTTGTTCTGTTTTCATCTAATTGAAAAGCAGAACAATTGTCACTTTTTAAGATTACACACACAGGCATACGCATAAGCATGATTTTCTCACACCGTGGGATACCCAGTATGTGATGAATTTGTTCTATGGAGTTGTGACCTCGTGAAAAGAACTTACCATTTTTTCTGCTAAGACTACCTTAACTGCGGTGGGTGTGAACAGTGTTGTTATAATAATTAAATCCAAGATCTTTCATAATCCTCCTCTTTCCCTAGAGTAATGTTCAGTCTTAGCTATGGAGGGAAATGCAAACAAGTACATGTATATTCAAGAATAAAGCTTAATAGGTCAGTGAAGGAGCAGAATGAAATGAATGCCTAACACCTCCAGAGATAACGAATGGTGGTTTGCCTTCCTAGTTACTTCTCGACTTGTGTTTACCAGGACTTGAATATATGCATCAAATTGGCCTTTATTAGTAACCAAATCCATGCCAAGCTTGTTGCTTGGAGTGGGGGGCGGTGTTTAATGTCAATCGCTATGGAGATTGTTTGCCTCTTTCCAAAATTGTACATTGGAAGGCCTTTCATTTCCACGTTAGAATCACATAGAGTTGGTTGAAGAGTAAAGTAACTGAGGAAGGGTAGTCTGAAGACCATAAGCCCGTTTCTGGGTTCAGCTTTGAGACTTTGTGAGACATTGCCTGAGTCACCATGGGGCACCGTGAAGCTTACCTTCAGATTTTTCAGCAAATGAATGTGAGAACAAAGTCTCATGAAGACCTAGCTTGTGATGACTTGTTAGCGGTGTTAATGGTGTACATTATTTCTAACTGCGATGACATATTTCCAAACCTATGATACCCTGCATTCGTTTTGTGCTTTCATAAAACATTTCACCTGCTTTAGTTGATATTATGTCCACTATCGCCACCACCCCGTGAAAGAGCTTAATTACCATCCCATTTAGCAGATGAGGGACACAGATGAGGTTCAGAGATAGTAAATGACTTTCCCAGGATAGCAGAGTTTATGATTAGCCAGCAGTTGAATCCAAATATCTTGACTCCATGTCAATATGTTTTGTGGGTTTTTTGTTGTTGCTGTTGATTTTATTTAATGTACCATCCTTTGTAAATTACACCTTCTGGGAAGACATTATATACTCTCGAGTTCTGGCTGGAGATGGTCTGAGTTCCATGTTTGCCTCCATGATTTCCTCGCTGTGTGATCATGAGCAAGTTCTTTGCCTCTCTAAGCCTCAGTGTTTCAGTCTGGGAGGTGGGGCTAATGATACCCCCTCCTTCATAGGGTCCAAATTGCAAGCTTCTGGTCAAATACTTAGCACTTTCCTGACACATAAATGGATCTTCTGCATGGGAGGAATTGTTGATAATTTGTTTTGCCCAACATTTCAATGGAAATTAACACATAGACATTGCCTACCTATATTGAGATACACACAGACACACACACAGACACACACACGGAAAATGAAATCCTTTATGACCAGCATAGGTAGTTTTAAAATATTTGAGTTCTGTAGCTTATGAGAATGATACAGTCTTCATTTGCCACAATGTGTTGTGAAGAATTATTTGTTAGCAGTCGTTGGCCTGTAACTGCAAAAGAAACGGGAAGATACATTTTGTCTTCTTCTCTAAGATCTTCGAAACATCCATTAGTCTCATGAAGGACAGTCATAAATCCTGCAAGTTTAGTTTATCTGAAACCAACTCTAGCATCTGTCCTTCCCACCAATCATTCTTTATATCAGTCTTTGGTTTGCAGACCTCAGGGAGCATATCCAGGTCTGACGTGGCTGACCTGAATCTCTTTCCGACATTTGAACATAACCTCTAAACTAATGTATTCCCTAATTTATGAAATTAGAAGTTGCCTTTTGTCTTCTGGCTTCCCTTCTGGAAAAGACACAACTAGCTGTGTGACCTGGCGCAAAGCACTTGGCTTCTCTGAATCTTTCTTTCCTTGTCTGCAAAATGAGGGTGGCGGACTATGTCATTTCTAGGAAGACAGAAGTGAATAAGTGGCAATCGCAGCCCACGCGGGGATGAGGGACTGGTGCGGGGACACTCGGTGGAGAAGGCTGTGCCGTGACCCAGCTGGAGCTGGGGGTGGGGCAGAAGGAAAAGGTGTTCTTTCGGAGGTGGGGGTTCTTTCTCAAAAGCTTTTGTGGAGAAGGTGGGATCTGACTGAGCTATGGAAGCGAAATAGGATTTTCAGAGTTGAAGAAGGAAATTCTAGCCTGGGAGCTGAGCCTGATTCGGCGTCTGGAAGCAAGAAATGCCCCCCATTTGAAGGCTGGGAACGAGGTCTAAAGTTATACCGAATACATAGAAATACTAACACCAATTGGCTTTTGAAGGCTGTGTGTATCTGGAATTTTAAGATAATTAAGTCACTCTTCCTGCTGTGGCTTGAGTTTGGGGATAGAAAATACACAAGAAACTGTGAGCTTGGTAAACCATTTTGAAAGTGCTAGTTCATTGCCCAAATTCAGACCACTCGTATTTTTCAAGTACCTTGCCTTAGGAGAGAAAGATTTCTCATCCACATCAGGGGATTACATCTCTGGGATCAAATTTTACAGGAAGCGATCGGTCATATATCAAAAGGTTAATGACTAGCCATTTCTCGCCCGGCTATTTTGTGGCCACAGAGGTGCCACGGTGCAGAGGGCACTGCGAGGCAGTGGAGGGTCACTGGGCCTCTTGCCTCTGTCGTCCAGAGAGCCCCAGCAGGCTACGACAACAGCCTCTCGGGCTCGGGGCTGTTACCCTGGCCCGATTCTTTCATGGGAGACTCAGAACATCTTTTCCTGTAGAGATCTAGTGTCACGTTCCACTCCACAGTGATTGATCAGTACATTTATTACACTTTCAGTAGTAAAAATATATAGACTCCAGTCATCTCTGGAGATGCTGAAATAGTCCTTTTTTCCCCTTGATTTAGGGGAAGGTAGAGAGGGAAGATGTGTGCGGAGTATGACATAAATATAAGAGCTCAAATATCTAATTAGCTGAAAGAATCTTGGTTCCCTCTGCACCTTTGACAGAATTGCAGCTGTCAGATTGTAGCTCCAATATTTTATCCTCATTGCAAGATGTATCTGAGGATGATTTAGAAAAGACGCTTTCTAACACGAACATCACCCTGCTTTTTTTGTAGGATGCTTGAGGACGACCTGAAGCTGAGCAGTGATGAAGATGACCTTGAGCCTGTGAAGACCTTGGCCACTCAGTGCACCGCCACTGAGCTCTACCAGGTAGGAAGAGCTTCGGTCTTGGTTTGGGACCTCGGGGGAGGGAGCATAAAGGACTGGGAGGGTTTTGCCATCCGCCAGCCTACCCTCCGCTTCATCTCTGGGCTGCGGAGAGGGGGAAGGAAGCAAAGCTAGGCACGGTGTTCCGGGACCGGTGGAATCAGCTCACGGTTTCATTCAAGCCACAGCGAGGAGAGGCTGAGCTCTTGGAAATTGCTTTCACTCCCTCCCTCCGCTCCCTTGTCAAACACACGTATGGGTCGTCAGTAAGCTAGAGCCTGTCCTTTCCTCCCTTGGACTAAGGTCTGGGGTGAGGTGTAACTTTCCTTTGGTGACTCTGGTGCGAGGCGTACAGCCCACGCTCATTCATCAGGGCATAAATGCGAGTGCTGCATTCATTCCCCTGTCCCAGGCGCACCGCTGGAGAGCACGTGCCAGGAATTGGCACCCAGCATCCCGCGGCGTGCGCGGACCTGCCGGCACAGGGCGCTTGGCAAAAACTTGCCGCTGCCCCTTCCTCTTCCACCCTGCATTCTAAGTATTGCCAGCACTTCCCGCCAAGTGAGACGGCAGAAATGGGTTTTCAGCATTTCCAGTGAGACTGTTGGCTCGCAAAGGCCAAGGGATGGTTTATGAGCCTTGAGAACGGCCGTGTAGTGTGTGGTGTGGGCGGCGTGTGTGCGTTTTCTCCGTGACACAACTGTCTCGCGTGTGGACTCCTTCGGGGTGTGTTTGTAACCTCAGAGGAGGAGCACAGAAGGAGCACCTTTTCTTAAAAATTTTTTTTAAGATTTTATTTATTTATTTGAGAGAGAGAATGAGAGAGAGAGGGAGAGAGCATGAAAGGGGAGAGGGTCAGAGGGAGAAGCAGACCTGAGCTGAAGGCAGTTGCTTAACCAACTGAGCCACCCAGGCACCCAGGGAGTGCCTTTTTTTTACAAGCCAGTATCTGACCACGTTCTTCTTACAGTGGAGTCTGCTATGTTAGGAAACTGAAAGCAGACTGTTTGAAGGAATGCTCATGCACTGGAATGCCAAGATCATTATCAAATGCAGAATTCCAGGGGCGCCTGGGCGGCTCGGTCATGAAGCGTCCGCCTTCGGCTCAGGTCATGATCTCAGGGTCCTGGGATCGAGTCCTGCCTCAGGCTCCGTGCTCAGCGGGGGGCCTGCTTCTCCCTCTGCTCCTCGCCGCCCCCCCAGCTTGTGCTCTCTCTCTCCCCTCTCAAATGAATACATAAAATCTTTAAAAAAATACAGAATTCTATATTCACTAAATGTGTTATGAGGAGTCAGCAAAGAAAAGCTTAGGAAAAACTCTCAGGGCTCACCTACTCCATTCTCATTATAGTTGTTCACCACACTGGAAGTCCCACCACTTGGTATAATTTTAAAATGGAAAAAAAAATATAATACAATACAATACGATAAAATTGAGGTCATTTGCAAAGTTATATGACCAACACCTGACTCGCCCTTGCTTTCTCCTCCTTATTTCGCTTGCATTTTTGTTAGTATTTAACAGTTGCATGTTTGCACCATGGGGCCTTGTCAAGAACAAGCCCCTGTCATCTCCCAGGGGCTTGCTGTCCCTTCCTGGGTGCAAGCAGTCCCTCTCCTACATGAGCCACGGGCTTCAGAGCTGATGCAAAGTGCACGCTGAAATTCTAAGGTCTGTTATTCCTGCTTTCTGCATTTATTACGCCAGGGACGAGCATGGCGTTGGTAAATAAAACAAAACAAAACAAAAAAGCCCTAGATCATTGATTTTGACAGATGTGACATTACTTTTTAATGGAAATGTTTAAAGCAGTAATCAACAATAAGTGGAAGTAGATTTTGCACGTTGACTTCCTCTCTATGTGTTTATATAAACACCGTCTGCTTTTTCAGCTTCTCAAGCTGTTTTATTCTGGATTTACCTGAAGGAGTAGCATTTGTGGGTCTGCTGGCCCCAGTCATCTGGGTTTTTAGGATGTGTGTTTGGTGACTTTGTGTTGGTCCTGAGACTGTCAGATAATCTTGGTTTGGTGCGTTGGCAGCTCTCCACGTCATGCCGCTCTTAGCCCAGTCACGCCTTCATCGGGGGAGGTTGAACTGGGAGATCCAAGTTAGGGCAGAATGACAACTTATCCCCCGTCACTGGGCCCTGGAAGGAAGAAGTAGGTGTGAGGTTATAAACATTTACAAATGAGCCCTCCTCGTGGCCCTTTTAAACACTGATTGGAAGTCCCCTCTTTAGGAGCCATTGGTACCTAGACCTTGCCCCTCATTTTGGCTTCAGTGTCCATAGTGATCTGCTAGGAACAGGACTGAACGTCCTAACTGCCCCCCCCAAAGGCACTCACTGGATGTGAATGACCTTTTCTCCCCTCTGACCCCTGACAAGTTTCAAACCCGACGTCACAGGAAGAAAAGGCCAGGTTGCCAATGACATTGCACCCAGTCTCTTCCAGGAAAATCACGTGGCTCTAAACAAGAGTTTCTCTTCAAAGGACTGACATGGGTAGACAGCTGAGTCATCACCTTCCCATTATACTTCTTCTTTCTCTCCCCCTTCCCTGGAGAAAGACAGGGCATGCTGTGATGCTATGCTCACCGTGGCTTCCTCTCGGAGCTTCCCCGGGCTGGGAAATAATCCCTTGAAGTTGACATTGGACATTGGAATGTTTCAGAACAGGGTTTGAATGGGATGCAGTGTTCTGTACTTAGCGTCTGTGTAAATATCCATGTTGCGCTGCGTTCTGTTTTTCCCAGTTGGCTATCACCAACGCAGTTGGGAGCTACACAACATCCGGTGGTCAGCTGACTATAGTTTTACCTCTTAGCCAGCCACTCTGGGCATCACAGATCTAAAACCCCAGCCTGGTCCTCCGCACACCGCCCTCACTGAATGGCCGTTTGCCAGCCAGGCCTCTGGAGAGTGTGTACGTGCGGGGTCCTCTGCGTGCCCTCACCTCGTCCCACTGCACCTGCAGTTTTCCTTTGGGTCAAATGTGTCTTTGTGTGCTTCTTGGGACTTAAAGGACCCCTGAAAATGAGGAGTTAAACCTGGAATCAATTTTCATTTACAGCTAAGAAGCAGTTATTCATGCTGTGCTTGCAGTTCAATAAAAGATCTAAAGATAGAGACCTTGCGCTTCTCTTTCAATATAAGCAGCCTAATCAGTCTCAAATGTTTTCTTAACAAAGAAATTGTATTGACAGGTTTATTAAAATTGCTGTCTTTTAAAGTTTTAAGCTATCCGCAATTTGACCTATTCCAAAGATTTCTAGAATGTGCGGTGGCCAAACTCCAGAGCTCCCTCCAGCAGAACCACATAAACGTCCACTTAACATTTCACCAACTGATGGTCATGAAGTTGGGCGTGCGCAGCTCTGGGCGTGTGGCCTCGTACCCCGCCGGCAGGACGGTCTGGGGGGCCCTGGGCTCTGAAGCCAGCCCGAATGTGAGCAGGGCTCTCTCGGGCCCTGGCCATCTCAGGCTGGGATCAGTAGCACCAGACTTTAGAAGTACAAAGGCTGTAAAGAAATGCGTATTGTTCGAAACCGCCTGTAGGGCATTTTAATATTAATACCATCTTGTTATTAATGTGAATTAGACTGAAACGTTAGAGGACTTCATTTAGCTTCGTAGGAAGTTTAGAGAGTGAGTACGGTGACAGGAAATGTTCGGTCAGGGACGAGGCTCAACTCTTGAGCCCAGCCAGAGCTTAGAGTGGTGTTGGTGCTTTAAAAACAGAGCTGAACAATTCAGATTTGCTTTGAGAACAAAGGCATTCGAATGAGTTGTGTCTGGATATGTCGTTGCAAGTAGCCCCCGTGTTCCTCATGTTATTTAACCGGATCTTTTTCCTTTTTCTGCTTAAGGATCGCGCTAGCATCCTTAGAGATGTGCACTTCGTTCAAAGCACGTTACTGGGCGTGTGCGGACCTCGCATCTGGGTGCTGGCGGCGGGGCTGTACCTCATACACGGAGCTTGCTTTTAACCCAGGTTCTTGGTTTGGGTTTTATATTTGATCCGGTTTCGCTTGTTTGTTCTCATTATGGTTGGGCCAGCTCCCTGGCCGGGTGGTCCAGAGATCTCATTGCAGATGAGCCGAACTCCGTGGTAGCAGAAGACGCGAACATTCTGGCCGCTTTGGGGGATGTGTTCCTTATACCTGGGATGCCCATTACACTTTCAAAACACAGTCAGCTGAAACTCAAGCCCACGCTCGCGTTTAAAGTTTGCTAATGAAAACGATGCGATACATTTTGCTCTTGCTATTAGCTGGCTCTTTGGAAGCTGCTGTGCTGTCGCGAACGCATTCGTTGGAACGCATTCGTTGTGACAATCGGCACTCTTCCCTGCTGTAATCGGTCCTCTTGTTTTAGCTACAGTTCTCCCTCATCACGCTGAACAAGTTGTTACCTCCCCGGGGTTTCTCTGCATTTCCATTTACTTTGTTATCAGCAGAAAGGCTGGGGAAGGCCCCCTTCAGTAACGACATCAATATGGCATACACAGCAAGAGAGGTCAGCCTGTCAGAGCTAGAGAAACAGCAGATGGATTAGGATGAAACCAGGTGCCAAATAACTTTGATAGAGTCTTCTAATGTAAACAGTTTCTCTGTCATTGCCTTTCATTGAAACCCCCCACAAAATGACAGAGTTTGGGCGGTTACGGTTATGGAATGTGGCTGAATAAAATCCGTACATTGTCATACCCTAACTATGCAGCAATTAGAGAATGAGAGGACATTTTAATTTATTCATTAAAGACAGGAAAGTAAATAGAATAACATATAAGGTTAATAGAATAACATTGGCCTTCATATTCCCAAGATTGTGTTTCCCATTTGGCTGTATTAGCATAGAGACTAGATTAATAAGAAACTGCTTAGGGCTTGTATGATGTGATTTTTAATATGCTCCAGGCAAGTCTGTGACCGTTTAGAAACCCGCGTGCTGATTTTTTTTCATTGTAATTAGCTCTTCTACTTTTAGTACTAAATATTTTGACTTGTAATCTCCATAGATTGCCTTTTTATTGTAATCTCAAAATGCTTGGAGCACACAGAGATGCGGAGAAGCACCTTGTTTTTACGTGTGGTGCTTGTCACAGCTGATGACCAGATACTGGCTAATGTCCACCACAGCTTACGGAGTATCCCTCTCTGAGCATTTTAGCTGCAAAGCCACTGGCCCCTTTGCCTAGCTGAACACTCCTCCCGCAGCGAGCTGAAATCAGACATGGGCGACGGTGTGCCGCACACCCTAAGAGCCAACCGGAAGCAAAAATGGGTCTAACCCATTATTTCAGAAAAGGTGACCTTCATGACTTGAATTGAAGTTGCCCTTGTCACTGTCCCTGGGTTGGTCCCGTCTCCACTCTCACCCCGCCCTTTGTTTGGTCCAAACATGTTCTTTCTCTTAGGCCCCTTCATTGCCCCAGTTTGGGTCCCAGATCCGTGGTTGGAGCCTGGAGGTCCTGGCTTGGAGTCATTCGCCAACCCCAGACAGCATACCATGTGTACCGGAAGTTTATTGGAAGTTTCCAAGTCTTGAATTTAACCAGGGTTCTAGCATATACTAGAGCAACGTGAACATCTCCAGTAAAAGCTGGGTAATAAAACACTACCAGCCTGAAAATGTGAGATTTTGAAATGTATGTGCTGACTTTGAAAAATATACTGGGGCTTTGGTTTAGGGACCAAGAAGGCTTTACTCTGTCCCAGAAATATGTGCCATCTGCTGGAAAAGCTACCAGGCAGGCTACAAACCCCCAGGACGTTGTCCTGAATGGGAAACAGAATCTATCTTATTCCTAAGGAGCCATATATATATTTTTTCTGTTTATATAGTAAGAGCAAAGAGCATAGGCACTGGAAATACACAGAAGACGTATCCAAATTTGAGATTAGCTACCAACCTAAGATTAACCATTCAGAATTCAAGTAGATGGGCAGATAAAAAGCAGCAGACGCTTCTAGAATGTATGGGATGGCATAACCCATATTTCACAGAGTACCACACAGGACTCTCTGGAACATTAGATAGAAACATTTATGAACTTGGTAATAAATCTTGTTTATTGCTAATGGAGGGAGGTTCCATATTTATCCCTGAGTCATATGTGTATATAGAGACTGCAGTACTTGTGTATGAATATAGAATCCCAGACCTTAAAATGACCATAGAGAGCCTTTATTCCAGCTGCCTCATGTTGCCAGTAAGGCCGCTGGGGCACAGAGAAGTCAGTTGGTATTTGGTGTTGTGAGTTAATAGAAAATGTATATTGATATATTGGTCTCTGTGCCTGGTTCCCAAAGACATTTGATCTTTGACCCCAGTTCCTGACACGGGGCACGAAATCCCTTGGAATTTCCTCAGTGATAGGACTAGAGGCTTGGAACTTTCAGCCCTGTTCCCCCACTCACCCCTGCCACACACGCACGCTTCTCTGGAGAGGGGAGAGAGCCCAGAAACTGAATTAATAAGTAATCATACTTATGTGGCAAAGCCTCCATAAAGTCCCAATAGTATGGGATTGGGGAAGTTTCCAAGTGGGAGAACACATCCACGTCCCAAGAGGGTGACGAACCCTGAGTCCACAGGGACAGAAGCTCTGACACTTGGGACCCACCCAGCCCTCGCCCAGTGTATCTCTTCACCTGACCGTCCATCCTTCTCTTCGGTCATGTCCTTTGACGGAGTGGTAGACATGAGAAAACTGTTGGCCTGAGTTCTGTCAGCCACTCCAGCCAATGAGTCGAACGTGAGGAGGGAGTCGTGGGAACCTCTGGTTTATGGCCAGTCGCTTAGAATGGAAGGTGACAACCTGGGCCTACCACGAGTATCTGAACTGGGAGGCAGTCTCACGGGACAGAGCCCTTCGCCTCTGGGGTCTGACGCCGTCCCCAGGGAGAGCGTGTCAGAAGTCAGTGAAATCGCAGGATGCCCCGCCGGTGTGACACAGAACTGCTTGGAGACACAGGTGGGAGACTCATATACGGATAATGACGGCTATGGAGTGTTCTCACCCAGAGCGTAACGTGCTCTAAAGGGACAGAAAGCCTGAATACATTAGGATGTTCATGCTAAGGATGCGTCATCAGTACTCACTCCCATGTAGGTTGTAGAATACTTCTATAGCATTGGGTACCTACTACGCACTAAGAATATCCTTCCCGTTTTCCTGGTCACACGTGATAAGGAGAACGTCTCTATTAGGTATTGATCGTCTCCCACCACAAGACACCTGTCATTTTGCAAGGGAGGGGGTCCCTCTAGCACCGGGGATAAGAGGGCTCAGATTGGCAGGGGGGAAGAAAATTGAAGTTTCAAACCCACACACCCCAGGGGAACAGAGTAACCTAGTGCCTCTTACACTGACCCTTCTAACGGGGAGAATAAATAACTCCAGCCAGCGCTGAGATCCCGTGCCTGGTGTCTCCATATTTACTCCACTTAGAGAATAATTAACATCAATGGGAGACTCTTATGAGGGAAACGTGCTTCTTCCCCAAAGACTGTGCATTTTTCATTCAGTTATAACAGATCAGAACCTTAGTTATAAACCAAATCGCCAGTTGACACATGGGTCTTGCTAAAGACACTTGAAAGACTCCTACTGGTTCACAAACTCCACTCGCGGGGCCAAGCAGGACCCACCTGGGGGCTGCCGTTCGGCCAGCGCTGGCAGGGTCTTGAACCTGGGTGGGTGAAGCTGATTAGGAATTCAGTGAGCGGTGGGAAACCATGAAGGACTCCGAGAAAGTCAGGATGAAAGTGGAGCATCAATGCGGGTAGAATGGGGAGACCGGCAGAGCAGTGAAGGGACGGCGGCCGATGTCCGATGTCCGGGGCAGCGGTGATGAGGATGGTCAGGCCTACTTCGTAGATGCATAGAACGCAATTAAATTAAAATGGGAGAAGCTCAATACTCTAAGGAGAGGGAACATGGAAGTTCATTTCCACGTTTCCTTCTGAGCCCCTATCCAGAGGGGTAAATACGATAGGTGGTGTTTTCCTAAAGATTTCAGGCCCTAGATATGAAGTCTGAAATTCAGGCAGCCATCCAGGTGTTGCAGAATGCTGAGTGACATTTTCTTCTCTTAATCTGCAATCCTGACTGTGTGTGTGTGTGCTACCAGCTGAAACCCCAGCCTATAGGAGATAATATAAGCCTCTGGCTGTTCTACTCATTCCAGTGAAATCTATTTAAATGCTGTAATTAACCAATTCATTTTTATATTTGGGCAAGTGTTCTCAGTATATGTCTCTTTAATTGATTTAACCAATCCTGTAGGTATTGATTTTAGACCATCTGAATACCCTAATGATGAGTTCATTTGTTAACAGAGGAGTTTTCTCTTCTGAACTTAAGCGATCGATACAATTTACCAATACATGTCATTAGGTTAAGGCATGGCTGTGTCTCATGGAACGGCCCTGTGAAAAGTCAAAAAAGGCAAAACATAGAAACTCAAAAGCAATGCAATCGATTGTTCTTCTGTCTCATGTCCATAATGCCCAATGTCCAGTTATTTAAAATTATCTGAATGATTGACTTCTTTCTTTTTATCAAGAAATGTATAGACCCAACTTTTATTTTTTATTTTTTTAAAAGATTTAATTTATTTATTTGACACAGAGAGAGAGAGAGTGCGAGAGAGGGAACACAAGCAGGGGGAGTGGGAGAGGGAGAAGCAGGCTTCCCACCGAGCAGGGAGCCTAGGACTCTGGGATCATGACCTGAGCTGAAGGCAGACACTTAACAACTGAGCCACCCAGGCGCCCCGACCCAACTTTTAAAAACCGGAAAAGATCCTCTCATTTTTTAAATTTTTAAAAAAGATTTATTTATTTGAGAGAGAGAGAGGTAGAGAAAGCACATGAGCGGGGAGAGGCGTAGAGGGAGAGGAAGAGAGGGGACCTTAAGCAGACTCCCCACTTGAGCGTAGGGCCAGATGTGGGGCTCGATCCCAGGACCCCGAGATCATGACCTGAGCCGAAATCAAGAGTCAGACGCTTAACAAACTGAACCACCCAGGTGCCCCAAGAGTCTCTCATTTTTAAAAATAAATGTAGTATATGTATTTGTTGGATTAGAATAACACTGGGACAGAATCACCAAAGAATTTTTTTAAGGTTAGGTCCCTCTGTAGAAGATGACAAACAGGTGTATGTAGCATTTTCTTCCTGAAAGCACATGATGTTATGTTTGCCATGGAGGACGGGACTCAATAGACAGCCATTTTCTTTTCTTCCTTCTTTCTTTCCTTCTTTCCTTCTATTTTCTCATGATAGCTCTATAGTTTTTACAATTCAGGTAATTTGGTATGGTCGCTGAGTCGCTCGGACCTCGGTGGAGCCAGAAGTTTCTCTGCATAACAGAAAGACAAGGTCCTTCTTATTTTTAGGAAGACAGATTTAATGAGTGAGCAACTATGAGCATGTCCTTAGCCACATCATCCCTCCTGAGGAAATAAATTTGCTGCTTAGCAGGATACCATGAATCGTACAAGGCTTGTAATGAGAGAAGAATCAGTTCATACACACTCCTTGGAATGAGAGAAGTGCCTTCTCCCTGGGCATATAAGTTTCTCAACCTCAGGGTCAAATGTTAGTGAAAAAGCAAAGCGCCCTCCTCCTGGGGGGACCACTGATGAAGAAGTCACTGGGCACGATGCAGGCTTCCTAGGCTTCCTTGTGGAGGAGAGGTGGGGGAGAGGGAGGGAGACAGAGAGATTTGAGGATCTGCGCCTGCATTTGTGTCCCCGTGGCGCCTCGGGTGCCCTGGCCTCTCGGCCACCAGCACCAGACCCCGAGAAGGTTCAGGCCAGAGGCATGTGCAAAGGTACAGGGGTCTCTCCTGCTGGCCTAGGCCGGTCAGGCTCTCAACACATCCTGATCTCCCTCAAGTAGGACTTTCCAGACAGAAGCATTCTATTTAGCCCAGAACTACTCCTGATGTGGAGAGAGGAACAGAGCGGCTCCCATAATCCTCGTTGGAATAGCTGTATGGGTTCGATACCGCAACGTGGTCCCCAAGCCAGCAAGCCCATATACTCCCTGGCCGTGCAGACGTGTGCCCCGAAGCCCGAAAGCGGGCACGGTCCGCAGGCACTGCATTTGCGTGGCGCGTGATGGTTTCTAGAGCGCCGCCGTGGAGGTTGGCTCCTCCCACCCACCCTTGATATAGATGGGACAGGACTGATTATCTTCATTTTTATAATAAGGAAACAGACTCAGAAGTGTCAGCCGCCTTGCTAACGTCCTGATGATAGTAAGTGGCAAAGCTGGGAGCCGAACCCAGGTTTCTGGATTTCCTGCTCATCACTCTTTCCGCCGTAGCCCACAGCCTCTCGCCGCACCACAGTGGAATCTATTTTCTAGCATTTTAATTTATCGTATCATCCTTTTTTATACCAGAGCTTCCTTAATGGCAAGATAAGTATCATGTTAGGGAAATGTGGCACAAAATAAGTAGAATATAGGTTTTAGAAAGCGTATAGATGTTGCAAATTAAAGCAGCATGAGTGTTAACTATCTAGCTTCCATCTTCCAATCAGTTTAAATTACTTTAATGTATGTTTTTAAACTCAAAATGAGCTGTAATCCCAATATGCAACCCTCTTAATGTGTGGCGAATTACACGAGATCATTTCATTTTGATTCCCCTCCTTTTGCACGTTTCAGAACTTGGGGCTGGTGTTTTCATGTCCCATTATCTCAAAAGAAGAATGTTCTCCTTGCTTTTTTTTTTTTTTTTTTTTTTTTTTGTAGACTACTTCTTAGACCTTAAGGGCATATATAGTTTTCCCACAAATAATTCACTTAACTTTCCTTCAGAGTCTCTGAGCTGAATAATTATAGCAGGCGGAATACAAATTGTGAGCTCTGTCTCGGGTCTGGCAGAGACTCCCTGTGAGAAGGAAAGTGCGGGTGTGCACGGCCGGGCAGACTGGGTCCAGCCCCCCTCCTCGTCAGCATCCACCTGTTCCTTCCCGCATCCTTTCTGGGGCCAGACCGGCTCAGGGACACACTTCCGTATCCTAACTGCCTCTGAGACGTGACTTGGGCCAGCCACACACATATTGCTTTTTTTTTTTTTATCATTTTCACCTGTTACCTCCCGCTCTCGCTTGCTTGCTGTTCCACCGTTTGCCAAAATTCAAACTCAGGCACAGATGGTGAGAAGATGATTTTTGCCAGTGAGAGCGAAAGAAAGTGCCCAAATATTAATGGGTATTTACCTAGCAACAGAACCTGAGATTTAATAGAGGAGAAGGACTTGAATTTCCAACGCTAATCTCTGAGCTCGAGAAGTGTTTCATTTATTTTAAAAAATGGCTCCGGAGTGCACTGAGCTGATGCGAGTAGAAGAGTCCGGGGTACTTATTTCCACACCGGTTACCCAGAATGCCAAGTGTGGTGTTACCAGTAGCGGCCGTCACCCACCTCCAGGATTCACAAATATAAAGGTCTCCGAGCGGATACTTCTTAAAAGGGTCTGAAGACCCCAGAGAGGGCCACACTGCTGCTTCAACGCCCCCCATATTAAATGTTATTTCTATAGTCTGCAGAAGTCTAGGGGAGTACAAGTTTGGTTCTGATTACATAATTATGCTACAGAAGTATGAAAAAAATCATCGCTGAAACCCTCCAGGTGCTTAAACAGTTTGATAGACTGTAGCCATTCTGCCATCAGCGCCCCCAGCTGTGTTGCTTAGCAACATTTTAATTCCAGAAGAATCGAAGGAGATGCAGTCCCTGTGGAGAGGGAAACAGAAATAAGAGGGCTGTTGACAGATGATCTGAGTTGTTTCTTCTAATATACTGTGAAGATCACTAGCTCTTTTCATGAATGATAAATGGAGTGTACACAGATCAATGGGTTCAGCAATAAACTGGAACCAGGCTCCCTGTCTAAGGCGACACCGGCCGAGAGGCCCAGAGATTTCCTCATTTCGATGATTTGGTGTGTGTTTTCTTAAAGGTTCCACAGGAGGAGATTGATCTGAGCGGTCATCCCTTGGCCTTTTGTGGTGTCCGCCAATAAAAATGATTTTAGAAATGGCTACTTTGGCCTCGCTCTCACCATGCAGGTGCAGCCAGGTGTCAGAAGGCGTTCAGGGTAAATGGGTCCCCGCCACAAATCTGAAAGTCCTGGATGTACCCATGACCATCCCCCCCCCCACCCCGCCATGCACCTGCTTCCCCACCCTGTCATAACAACCCAAGCAAGCCCACCCAGGGGCTAAGATCCGACTGCACGGTGGAGAGAGGGATGAGTGTCTGTGTCTGAAAGCTGCACTTGGACAGGTAACCACGTGCCCCGGGAGAGGAAAACTGCTCCCTGTGTCTCCAGTCTGCTTATCGCAAGCAGCCTGCTTCAGTTAGGTCCTCGTGTTTCGGAAGAGCGTTTTATATTGCTTATTGTTTTGGTAACTAGTTGCGAAGATTATGCCTGCTAATGTTGTCTAATTGCATTTTTTTTCTTCTGTTTACAGGCTGTTGAAAAGGCAAAACCTAAGAATAATCCTGTGAAGTAAGTTATTTTTTTTATTAGTTGGAAAATTTAATTTGAATGGACTCCGTGCATGTGTCACCAAAGAGACCTTGAATTTTGAGTTCATCTCTATGTATGATGATCGAAAAACAAAAACAAACGGGGCGAGGAGTGGGGGAAGACCACCAAAACACAAAACCCAAATCTCCAGTGGAGCAGGGACCAGCTTTTATTTTGATTTGATTTTTGCCTGTGGTCCTGATGAGGAAGTGCCCCAAGTTGTGCCCAGTTTATATAAATTAATATGTGCCATCGGTGAAGAGCTGCCAAATACTATTATAATCCTATTCAGTGCATGGTACTTCAAGCCTTTGGGTCTTGCACATGCTAAAAAGATTATATTTTTAATTGCAAACCTTGGACCTATGACAGGGACTGAAATGGCTGAAAATGTGCCAAGTGATTTCCAGCCACGTGGGGAGGTTTGGCACCTTGGCGTCAAGTCCTTGCTACTCTGTTAATGAAAAGCTCATAAAAATATATTTAACCAAAGGTTTTTCTAGCTAACACAGAGCTGTTTCGAAGGCGGTTTATGGGACACTCTTAAATTATAAACACACAACACAGCACTCTTTTAAATTTAGTACATCTTAGACGTCCCGTCTCTTCCAGAAGGGAGACTTTCAAATTAAGAAAGATGTTTGTCTTGTTGTTTGGGTTTGTGACATCTGATCGCAGTGTTAATCTGTGACAGCCGACTTCCATGGTAGTGGGTACCAAATGCAGAAGTGGGGAGTGCACTGATTTTTAATTGTTTCTTAGAGAATGGGTCAGCTAATACTAGTGACAAGGAGGCTGCTTTTCCAAGTCACCAGGGTAGTGTTTAGCACACCATTAAATCCAAGCTCCAATTCATTTTCCCAAAAGGTTCTGTGTACTCTGTTTTTACATTTAATTTTGTGTGGGCCACAGAATATTCCTTATTGGCTTTTGTAGCCTCTGGAGGAGCATCTGTAGTCTGGAGATATATTGTGCTCTAGTCATCCTACGGGAGTATTTCCGGTAGCTGAGTTTTTGTCTGGTTGTTTGACTGGGGTTGAAATCTTCTCTGCAGCCTGATTTCTTTTCTGTTTGTGCCCTGAAGGCTTCTCTACTGCATGCCTGTGGCGGGATTAGAGGATGGTGCTAATGAGGCCAAGGCCAGGACTGCCGGTCCCCGGGTGGGCCATTAGCGATCTTCTTTCCCCTAGTCCAATTGCACCTTCCCTCCAGTCCACCCATGTGCAGATGTGTGTCCCAGGTCACAAGGGATGGGGCAAGGGCTGGAAGAGTGTAAACCCAGGCCCTCCGTGGGACAAACATCTCCAAGTTCAAGCCCTCCTGATAGGAAGTAAGTCCCAGCCTCCATCTTGGCGTGCACGAGACAGCCCGTTGGTAATATACCGGGCTGCCTGAAATTAGACTCTTGTGGCCTGGAAGTGGGACCAATTTTCTCTCTGCTCCTTGTGAGGATTCGACCCTACAGATAGTTATATTTTTTATGAGCTCTGGTTAATTCACAGTGCAGACTCGATTGTCAAGCACTTTAAGGAATAGCGTAAAGAGAAAACAGGAAAACTAGAAGAACCAAAGGATTAGTAAGAGAATATGGAGCTTTTTACTTTTAAGTAGATTTGCAAATCTGCTTGGTAATAAGCCTCAGTTGCGATCAACTGGTAGATGTTTAGAATTGTCTTCTAATTGAATAAGGCACTGTTCTCGGTATGCATTTGGGTGTCCCGCTGCACGTAGGCTCGCGATACCTACCCCCTCCCGCCCAGCCACAACCACTGGTTCATTCTCGCCGCTCTGCCTCTGACGGGCACCGGCTTGCTCTTGTATGTCAGAATTAACATTTGATTGCTCATACAATGGAAAGTGTGCACGGGCTTGCTGGAAAAGTCGAGGTCTGGACACAGATTGGTACAGATGATCATATGTGTGATTGGATGTCATCCTCTGGTGCAGAGTTTGGCAAATGCTGGGGGAAAAGAAATCAAAAGAATTGTTTGTGACATGTAAAAATTACATGAAATTCAAATTTCAGTGTCTATAAAAAAAGCTATATTGGCACAGAGAGACACTCATTTGTTTCCATATTGTCTGTGGCTCCTTTTGTGCTACGGTGGCAGAGATTAGTGGTGACAGAGATTGTACAAATCACAAAGGCAAAACTATTTACTATCTGACCCGTTACAGAAAACCTTTACCGACCCTGCTCTCGTTGGTCAGGTAGAAAAAGGCACAGAGGTGAGCTTTTCCCTGACTGTAGGGGTTAAACTATCACTCCCCCCTTTTGTCCTTTTAAACATGGAGCAGGCATTCACCGAGCCCTTTTCCTGTGTTCTGGACGTTCTGGGGCCCATGTACCACCCAGTTCCCATTCAGAGCAAAGAGATGGCTCCAAATTTACTATCTTTGAAGTCGTTCTGGATATGAGATCCATTGACAGGGCAGCGATGTCTTCCAAGTTGTGCATGGATGGATAGCTTGCAAAAGGCATATGCACATTCTAAAATTCTGTCGCTTCCCAAGATCTAACTCAGGCCGAGCATAGTTTCCATTAGAGCGATGGTAAATGATTCACGATATCCGTTTAGTTTGCCCGTTTTCCTCTCTAAAGGTTTGCCTCCTCTTCCCTATTTCTCAGCCACTTGTTCAGTTTACTTTTAATACCTTCATAGTCGTAAGCCTCTTTCATCACCATAGGGAGACTGTGGTACACATTAATTACACTCCATATAAAGGAGAAATTAAATATATGCTTAGCGAATGTAAGCACATAATGTATCTGGATACACTAATGATTTTACCTTGGAACATTAAATATTACCTCTGAGGGTAAGAATCAAAATTGAATGTTCTTAAGATCAGTGATCAGGACAAGAGATGCTGGTGTATTTCTCAGTCTGCTGGAGCCGTGCCGGTATCAAATCTTGATTAGTATGTTCAAACTGTGGCTCTTTAATGTGTCAGAGAGACTTTCACTTGTATGTTAATGTTCTGCAGCAATTATCTTCAAGCTTTCATTGTGACAACAAGGCCTGAGAGATGTACAGATTTCTTCTACCATATGTGACTTATCACATACATTTTTTTAAAAACACATTTCTGTTATTAAGACATATGTGATAGTACACTTCTGCAAATGTGAATTGCTTTTGGCTAAAAGCCATGCACTAATAAGTTGAGTTGAATCTAACCGAGGTTGACATCTGTTACCAAAAGAGAGAGAGAGGAAGAGAGAGAGGGAGAGCGAGCGAGAGCACAGTTGTCAAGCATAACATTCTTCCTTGCCTTTACACTTTAACAACGTTAAACAACGTGGTTGTTGTCCTTCACAAATCAGGATCAGAGTCCACTCTGCTTAGGAAATTACGGCTTTATTTAGGAACCAATCCGTCTTACAGATACGGTGGTTTCATGATTGAAAATGACAAATAGCCACGAAGATTGTCCTGACCATGGTGTCTGTGCATTATTCATTTATTCATCCAATGAATATTTATTGAGAAGCTACAGCGTTCCTGGAACTGTGATAGATGCTGAGGGAATTAAAAATAAATCTGACACAGGTCTTACCCTCGAGGAGTTTAGAGTCCAGTAGGAGAGATAAAATCAGTTTGTAAAGAACTAAATACAAGATAGAGATGTTTGTTAAGTGGGAAACAGTTACTGCTCTTGGAGAAGGCAGGGGGTGGGGGGACATTTTGCAGTCGGAGTCCCTGCGTCTTGTGATGCTCTTGAAGCTGTGTAGGGTATCATTGGAATCACCACATCTTCTTGGACTGAGAAGGCAAGGGATTTTATACTGTGTTCGGCCAAACCCTCGTCCTGCGGGATCATCTCCTTTAGGAATAAAAGGCTCCAGCCCCAGGGTTTGCCATACGCTATTACATCCCTTTCCTGGACAACCCCCCGTGCACTTTGAATAACACAGGCTTGAAGAAGTTCTTTTTGGCCAGAGGACGGCCTTACCTGGCGCAGGGCTTCATGGGACACAGAATTGGATGCTTAGGTCCGTGGGAAATACAATGACCACATGGGACCCTGATAGTTTGAGAAACCTAGGGCCTCATACCGTACGTCCCATCCCTAATAAGAATATTTGAAACAAGCAGCTGAATTGGAAAGTCAACCATGGAAAGGAAAGAAATCCCCCAAGTCTGAAATGATAAAGTATCTCCCATGTTGCTTTTATGGTTTCACACTCTAAAGGATTTTTATGGATTGGGACTATCCCAAGGGGCAGTCCTCGACGAGGGGAATGGGTATTTTAGGGTTAGGTCCCTCGGAGTGAGATCTGTGACCACCCGTTTCCTGACATTGAGGCACCCAGCCCGGTGCACTCCCTACACTGAAAGTCTAAGCCGTCTCTAATTGGCTCTGGCCATTTTAAGGGTAGTTAAAGGAAAGACAGCAATATGTTGTCAAGTAGCTATATTCGGATGCGGAAGGTTCCAGCAGTCATCTGCACAGCATAAATTTCTGGGCATCCCCCTTTTCATTGGCAATCAGAGTGGCATCATCTAGGTGGTCCCAGACAAGGCAACCGAGACCCGGAACCCAGAGGTGCCAGAAAATTCTCTCCACTTTGGACACTCCGCCTCTTTCTCATCACCTCTTAGGACACACACATTCACTTTCAAACTTGTGGTTGATTTCTAAAGGCATATTAGCTAACTTCGCATAGCAGTTTGTTTTCTTGGAGGATGGCATCAAGCGTTTCACGGATGGCACAGAGCACTGGGTGTTACATGCAAGCAATGAATCTTGGAACACTGCATCAAAAACTAATGATAGACTGTATGGTGACTAACATAACATCATAAAAAATAATAATAAAACAAAACAAACAAAAAACCAAACGTTTCCAGAAGTAATGAACCAGCAAGCTTGCAGGCACTTGGACAAATAGGCCAACTTCACTTATGGTAACTTTGTATCGATAAGGAAGAGTTTCTTCAACACTCCAAGCACATTGGTTTGTCTCATTAGCATCACTGATCTTTTCAAAAGCATGAACGCCTTTTCTCGTGATGAAATGGAAGTAGAAAGCACCCATTTTCTGGTGAAGTGGAGGGACCTCACACAAGCCAGCAAACGTGGGATCAAACCACTTTAAAGGAAGCAAAGCCACTTTTTAAGCAACAGCATTCATAAAATACTTCTTTATCCAGTACTTCATGAAGTACTGTCTTACTTTCTGAGTCTGTGCTTCTTAGTATGTCCTGCTTAGCCAAGAACAGACAACTCTCATCCTTTCACACGGTCCAACCCATCACATAGCTGATCTGCTAGAAATTCAAGCAAGCCTTGCGCATGTGTTCTTTTGACAAACGTGAATTGGTCCGAGCTCCGTTGATGGGGAGATGAGTAAGGCAGGGTCTGCCCTGAAGGTCCTCACGCTCTCCTAAGGAAATGGAGCCCTCGCTGCACTACAGAATAGACAGGCTCTGCGAATACTGCAGAGGAAAGTGTGTGCGGCATCCCACGAGGCACAGACGAAGGAAAGAGCACCTGCCTGGAGTGGGCTCGCCCTCGCTCCGCAGGAGTCCCTGGGGGAATGGAGCAGGTGAAGCCATTTAAGAGAGCAGAACAACGCTTCCCAATGGCCTGACGGGAGAAAAGCAGAGACTGTTGGGAGCCGTGTCTGGTAGGTAGAGGCAGCCAAGGAGAGGGGTCACTTTTTATCAGTGGAAGGAAAAACCACATTTGGGGCTTGCAGGAGAGAGAAGGGAAGGAGTAGCTGCATGTGCCAGATCACCCTGAGCATCAAACTGCCGAAGATTCGGACCCACTTTTGACATTAAGAGGAGAGCAGTGCAGTGTAGATGCAACTAAGAAAATGCTCAAAAGGATTCTTTTGTTCTAGAAAGGTAAAGGTTAGAGTTAGGGAGGGATTATAAACCACTTTTTAAACTATTTGCCAAGAAATAGACATATCCAATCCTTCCTGATTAGATCTGGCTAATCCTTCTCAGTGGACTTTTATGTAAATCTCAGCTCACGTAGGGTTCCTCCGAGCATCCGGCTCTTCCCTTGCGGCTTTATCCACCCTTGATTGTTTCTTTTTAAACATTCTGCTTTCATACGGTTCCTTTCACATTATCCAAACATCTAGTATTTTAGGCATGACACCTAACGCTATTATTCCAGCTTCATTTTCTGAGTTCATTGCATAGACATAAAAATTCTTTCTGGATGTATTTTTATCAGCCACAGACGTAAGCACAGTAGGGCTATTTTGATTTCTAGGGAAATGAGGCATGCCCCATGGTAACCACACATGGGGCTTTGAACAGTAAATCAGCCCTCCATCGACTAAAAAATATGTTCATAGTCAGGAGCCTGGGGTCATAAGTTATTATTTAGTTGACTACTAGTTGTGGGAGGGGGAATGGAGAACTATGGAAATGACTCCCTTTGGCCAAGAACTGAAACAGGAAGTAAAGATTTTCTGCTTTATTAAAGCTTTTGCAGAAACCAACAGCAGTTGTCTACAAAGCCAACATTAAAAAAAGAAAAAAAAAAAAAGGTAAACCATTCTCCCACAGGGAAGTGCTTCCATTTGTAGGATTTACAGCATGGGGGTAGATTGCATGTCATTATAACCCAGTTTTTTATACACGCACGCATTTATATACTCTGTGCCTCAATATGCCCTCATATGCTCCATGGTAATTTACATCCAAGAAGGAACCGGTGGTGATGAGCAGGGAGAGCGGCCGTAACTATAGAAGTTGTGAAATCTTTTTTCTTTTTCTGTCTCCCTGTCCTCATCACCCCCTAATATCTGACTCTTTTCCTTCTCCCAAAACCATATTCCCACATGTGTATTCCACCTAGTTGGGGAAGATATTTCAGAAGAGCCTTGTGGCTTTTTGCTTCTTTTTTAGCAGCTTTGGGGAGTGTATGACTGTCTACTGCAGTGCAAATTTCCAGGAATCTGCTAATAAAAGCACCTCTGCTAGACACACCTTATTCATCTCTCTCCCGCTCACTAGAGATGTAGATTACTACCAACACTGGCGCAGTGCAAGTTTCACTTGCCTCACACCCTGATGCAACAGTTTACTAAGCAGATTAGACCCGCTCGCAAAGCTGCTTTAACAATGGGCGCGGATGTGTGTATGCACTCTCCACACCTATGGACGTGCCGCTGCTCAGATATAGATTAAACCCCGCCCATTTCCAAAAATGGATTTGATGTCATGAAACAAGATCCTAGCACTATAGAAGTATCTGTTTACATAGATGACGGACGCAACTAGGAAAAAGCTACGTGGGTTTGTTTTTTTTTAAGCTATGTGTTTTTAAATGCACCTCAATGAAGGCCCCCCTATAGTGACAGAGGGCTGCCTTTGGGCAAAGCCTGTTGGGAGATCAACATGCAGAATGCCATCACACACGTGTGAGCTTCTTCCGCTGGTGCTTGGCAATGGGTGCTAAATCTTTGAATGTAGCTTTAACTTTTGAAAACTCATCCAAGAGGTGACTCAGAGCCATGGGTGTTGAAAAAGTGGTCAGTCAAGGAAATGAACGTGGCTGTTGGTTCAAGAGGAATTTTGAAGGCTTCGTTGCAAAGAATGACAGCAATGGACAACCACCCCATGCAAAATAGCAACTCCTCGCACATGTACCCTCACCGTCCCCTTTAGCCTCCTTTTTTTTTTCCACTTTAACAATTATCACACTGTATCTGTCTATCAGATCCATCCCTCAAGCTGTCATCTCTCTCTCTGTGTTTTCGAGGTTCACTTCCCATGAGAATGTAAAGTCCATATAAGCGAGGATTTTGTATTCACTACTATAACCCTAGCACCTCAGACAGTACCTGGCATAGAGTAGGAGCTCAATATTTGTCAAATGAATGAGTGCAGGCATCGGGGGCCGGCTGGGGGGACTTCGAGTTTCAGCCATCCTTTTGAGTTCAGTATGAGTATGAGTTTAGTCTTAGAGTAAGCCTGATTTTGCCCTGCCCTTTGGACAATTACTGAACTCCTTAGTAGCCCTAATGTGAGTTACTAATTTTTCCTGGAAAGGAACCAAGCTTTCTTTTAAAATATTCTGTATTCCATGTTGGTTTAATTCTGAGGCATTTTAAAGTTCGGTTTACTGTCTTTATAGCACTAGAATTTTACCTCACAGATGGTGATTCCTTCCTCTGGTCTTATACCCACCTTCCTACTCAGGGTATCTGCCCACTTTTGCTTTTGAAGGGAGGGCACAGGGGTAAAGATGTCAGCCTTCCTATGGGTCGGGGTTATGCATGGGTGGTTGCATTAGATGTCATTAAGCATTTTCAAGAATGACAGAAGGCACCTTTTTGTCACTGTGGGACAAGGAAACAGAAAGATTAATAAGCTAACAACTGACAACACGTACTATTTCCTATTTTTGAAAGGCCATCCCGATACTCAGAAATTAGCAGGGTGGGACACACGTGTTGATGGGACACACAGCGACCAATGCCCAAACACCCGCACTCGCCCTCTTCCTCCTTCCCACCATGCTTCACTGTCGTAGTGTGAAGACGGTTTTGGTAACTTGCCCCACGGGCCAATCATCCTTGGAATTGGTTGTGTCTGCTGGTCCTTCAGCCAGGCTTGACACACACAGTCACAGACATTTCCAGCCACGGAGGTGTAGGCAGTAACTCTGAGAAGTGGGAAAACTAAACAAGCGTTCCTTCGTTTCACGTTAATTTCATGAATATGTACGTATCATCGTTACGTCCTTTGGTCACATCTCGGTGACGGGGTTGAAACAACTTCCCTCAGTTTATATCGATATGTATGAAAGAAACTGAAAACCCAAGACCAGGTTTCAGGAAATAACCCTGCTACAAGGTTAATTTTGCCTCATACAGCATTTCCTAGAATTGAATTGCCTGATCTCCTCCTTCGGGGATTGCTCTTATGCTTGCAATAATCGAGGCCGATTTTATTGGAAAATCACGTCTGGAGGAGGAACATACTCCAGAGGAGACTTTCTATGGGACACACTGTTTTCTGGGGCCAGGGGCACATTAGCCAGGCCTGTGCTGTTCAAGTTCCCAATCTTTCCGTTCCTTCAGGCAGCACGGTCAGTAGCCATTCTTCAGGCAGGGTAGAATAACTGGACATATTAGGGGAGTTGACTTTGAATTGTGTTGGACACTTACCGGCTAATAGTAATCAAACTGTAGTTTTAACAGGCACATGAAATGTTTTACTAGTCGTGGCTGGACTCCCCGTAGTTTTTACTTCCAATGCTTACCAGAAAACCATTTTGTGGGATGATTTAAGTCCGCAAAGATCCTGGGTGCACAACAAGGCAGAATTATGGAGGGTAGGATAAGAGGAGAGAGGACGTTGATATTGCATATTGAAGCTGTCACACTACCTTTGTAGGCATGGTGCATCTATCAATCACAACTAACCAGAAGACCCCAATTCAGAAATGCACCCCAGCTCTCGAACTCCTCCCCCAAGTGGAAATTGAGAATATTATAGACAGAATATATTGAGCCTCTAGGATGGAGGAAGGGAAGGAGGAAACTGGTGGGGAAGCCACGCATCAGGGGACTCTGGTAACCCCGGGATGACATTAATTCTGAAGGCTGGAGAAAAGGTCCTTGAAAGCAGATTTGATTCATGGAGACAGAAGAGTTGGGTGGGGGAAGCCAGAAAGAATAGTTTAATGTGCAAGAGAGGGAAACAGAGCAGAGGGGATGTTCATCCTCTAAGAGGCAGTAAGTAGTCCTCCGGGTTCTTAGGCAAAACCTACAATAGGCAGGAGAGAGACAATTCCCCCTATTGTGCTCCTGTTATAAGTCTCAGTGCTTAAGCCACTGATCGGAGCACAAGAAAACTTGATCAGAGATGATGTGTCTAACGCCTGCCGCTAGGTTTGAAATCATTCAGGCACTAAGAGTAAAAGCCCAATGCCTGGTCTGTGAGGACTGGTTGGCACCCTTCTTTTATGAGTTTTGTGCCCAGATTATTACTATTATTTACTTTAACCAAGAGAGGGAAAGTAAAACGATTCCCATGATCCAACTGGCACACAAAGATTTTTAAGTACTGATGTCAGTGGCATATATTTTAGTACTTGGGTTTCCAGCAATCAAGAAGCAACCTTGTGCAATATTACGGGAGCTCAGTTCCCCAGTGGGCATAGCAGAGATGATTAGATATATTGAGTTCTTTGTGTCATTCAGAGAAAGCAGAATCTCATACACGTTGGTGTTAGCTTCCCCTCACTTCATTTCAATTTTCAATAACCAGTGTCATCACATGTAACAGTTTCTTTGTAATGAAACTTCATGTCAAATTGGATTTGTCTTTCAAGTGAAAGTATATTGTGAAACCTTTGGAAATCTGATTTTTAAAATAATTTCAACTGCCGCAAAAATCATAAATATACCTCAAGTTCCCCCAAACAAGAACAATGCGGCCAATGAAAGATAAAAACAAAATCTCTGTGTTTGAAAAAAAAGAAAAAGTTATATTTCTGCTTTGATATTCGACAGGCGTGGGGACAAAAGTGCTTTGGTTAATCAAACTGATTTTCGAGGAGTTAGGAGAGAGCAAATACCCCTGACAAGAAACAGTACAGGTATAATCTAATCCTTCTTCCATGACTCAGTCACCAACAGCTCACTAACCGGGGTACGCAGTTACCAACGATAAGCACCTAGAAGTTTGGAATAACCAAGATTCCTTTGCCGATAGCACGATGAGAACCATTCATAGTGTTCTCTTATTAAAAAGAAGACCAGAGGTAACAAGCGTCGGCAAACAGGGAACACTTGTGCGCTCTCGTTGGGCATGTGCAGCAATGTGGTCGTCATGCACAACAGTATGGGGGGTTCCCCCAAAATTAAAAATGGAACTACCGTATGGCCCAGCCATCCCTCTTCTGGGAATATGTCTGAAGGAAGTGAAATCACCGTCTCAAAGACATAGCTGCACCCCCGTGTTCATTGCAGCATTATGCACGAGAGCAGAGAAATGGAAACGGCCAAGACACGGGATGCATGAGTGGAGAAATGTGATGTATGATGGAATATTATTCAGCCACAAACAAAACAAAACAAAACAGAAGGAAATTCTGCCATTTGCAGCAACATGGATAAACCTTGAGGGAATTATACTAAGTGAAGTAAGACAGACAAAGTCAAAAACCGTGTGATCTCACTTATATATTTGGAATCTAATAAAACCCAAACTCATAGAAACAAAGTAGATTGGTACTTGTCAGGGGAGGGGACGTGGGGAAATGGATGAAGGTGGTCATAGGGCACAAACTTGCACTCATAAGCTGAATAAGATCTGGGGACCTAACGCACAGCATGGCGACTGTGGTTCACACCGCCGTATTGTATATCTGAGCCGCTAGAAGAGTAAATCTTAAAAGTTCTCACCACACGCACATGCGAATGGTAACTACGTGAGGTGATGGATGTGGTAACTGAACTTACTGTAGTATTCAGTTTGCAATATAGCCTATCAAATCACCGTGTCGTACCCTTCACTTACACAAGTCATTATATGTCAATTATATCTCAGTAAAGATGGGGAAAAGTTCCAGGTGCTTAGATCTAAACATGCCCGGTCGGATTCCTCAAAGTATCCGGTTCTTTTCCTGGATTTAGCAATTTGATGTTCGATCGCCCCTTTGCTCTACCTGCTCTACCTCCCACCTCAAGAAAACTATAGCCAGTCTCCCAGAGATGGGAAAAACATGGCGGTAGCATGTACAAATACCCCGATGTCCAGAGAAGTCGTGTATCACTTCCACAGTTTGCGCGCTCTCAAGCACGAAAAGAATTGAATGAGAGTGGTTTTGTGATAAATCATCCAGAGCAGAACTTCCCTGCAACTTCTTAGAGGCATTGATGACAGAAATGCAGATATGCTGATCCTTGCAAACCTTGGGGTGGCTGAGCCCAGGAGCCCTGGAGTCTCCTGACTGCAACCCTACCGTTCCAGTCCTTTCCTGTGTGGACCAAGATGTGGAGAAGGTCAGGAAACACTGTTCTAGGGTTCTGGGTGTTGTGCCTCCATGTTCCTTTTTTTAAGGTTTAGCTTTAAGGTCCTGATTCTCTTTTCCTTCAGCTATTTGGATGGGCTAAGTCAACTTTTCCCAAAGTGTGGTCCATGGAGAGCGTCCTGAAGGATGGTAATAGGTCCTATCCAGGAGACAAAACAGGCAAATGTACGAGGGTGGGGGTGCGTGGTGAAGGATGGTCAAATAAATAAGGGAAATGCTGGGTTAAAAAAGTTGTCTTCTAAGTTGACTCTGAACCCTTAATATTCTAAGGTACACTGTGCATCTCTACAAGGGGGAAGTGTAGTTTACTGCAGCGCTTCCCAAGCTCATTTGACCCAGAAGGCTTTTGTCAATGGAATCTCAGAATCGACTTTGAGATATGCTGCAGTAAGTAAAACTGGATTGCATTAATGATGTCAACTTATCAGTGGGTTAGGCAAAGTCATTGTCATTTGAGGGCAGCCCTCTGAGCCAGAAACAGAAGTCTCTTTAGCCAACCTACTTTTGGTATATGGAGCCCCTGGGGCACAACCTGGGAGGTTCACCAGCCTGCCACGGGGGCCACTAAAGGGGCCACTAGTCTGAATCAGCAGACAGCGGTCCTGAGCAGTCTTCAAGCCATAGCCGCACTGTAAGCAGGTAACGTGAACTGGAAAATTGGACTTATGGTCTAATAGATTAGCTAAATACGAATACCCATATTGTCTAGATCAGCATCCCCTGTAATGTCTATCCCTCTCTTAAAACTTTCTTCACTGTAGACGTATAAAGTGGGGGTTTCAAGATGATAGCATAATTTTTAAAAATAGCTATTTTGAGATATGATACACATACCATACCGTTTGCTAATTTAAGGCGTACAGTTCAGTAGGTTTGTATATTCCCAGATTTGTGCAACACTCACCACAATCAACTTTGGAACATTTCCATCACCCCAGAAGGAAAGCCTGAGCCCACTGAGACGTCGCTCCCCATTCTTTCCCCTACACGATCTGTATCTATGGGTTTGTCTCTTCTGGGCATTTCGTATAAGTGTGGTCTTAAGTGTGCGGCTTCCCTCACGTAGCATAACAGTTTCAAGGTTCATCCAGGCCGTGGCATGAATCAGTACTTCGTTCCTCTTTATGGTTGCGTAATGCTATTGCATCGTATGGGTAAACCACATCGTGTTTGTCCATTCGTCAATTGATGGACATTTGGGTTGTTTTCACCTTTTGGCTATCATGAGCAATGCTGCTATGAACATGGGTGCACAAGTTCCTGTGGGAACACACGTCGTGCAGCACTTTTAGGTATGTACTTAGGAGTGGACTTGCTGGGTCATATGGTAACTCTGTGTTCAGCCTTTTGAGAAGCTGCCAGACTGTGTTCTAGACTGGCTGCTCCATTCACATTCTCGCCAGCGGTATATGAGGCTTCCCATTTTTCTGACAACATCACCCACACTGGTTATTATCTGTCTTTTGATTATTGCCATCCTAGTAGGTATGAAGTGAGAACTCACTTTGGTTTTGATTTGCATTTACCTGATGACTAATGGTGTTAAGCATCTTTTCATGTGCTTATTGGTCAGCTTTATATCTTTGGAGAAATAGTCATCCAGGTCTTGTGTCTTTTTATTATTTATTTGTAATAATTCTTTATATGTTCCAGTTCTTATCAGACATATGATCTGTAAAAATTATAAAAATTTTTCTCCTATTCTGTGGGTTGTCTTTTCACTTTCTTGATGATGTATTTTGAGGCACAGCAGTCTCTGATTTGATGAAATCCAGTGTATCTGTCATTTTTCTTTTGTTCCTTGTATGTTAGTCGTCATATCATGGAAGTCTGCGCCTATGATTCCTTCTAAGAGTTTTAGTTCTTAGGTCTTATTGTTAGGTTTTTGATAAATTTTGAGCTGATTTTTATGTGTGGTCCGAAGTGAGGATCCACCTTCATTCTTTTGTGTGTAGAATTCCAGTTGTCCCAGCATCATTTGCTGAAAAGACTACTATTCTTTCCCTATTGAATTGTCTTGAGGCCTGTGTCAAAAATCAGTTGATCGTAAATGTGAGAGTTTATTGATGGGCTCTTATTTCTGTTCCGCTGATCTATATATCTATCTTTATTTTAATACCACACCGTCTTGGGGCGCCTGGGTGGCTCAGTGAGCTAAAGCCTCTGCCTTCAGCTCAGGTCATGATCTCAGAGTCCTGGGATCAAGCCCCACATTGGGCTCTCTGCTCAGCGGGGAGCCTGCTTCCCCCTCTCTCTCTGCCTGCCTCTCTGCCTACTTATGATCTCTCTCTCTGTCAAATAAATAAATAAAATCTTAAAAAAAAATACCACACTGTCTTGATAACTAGCTTTGTAGTAGGTTTTGAAATTGGGAAGTACGATTCCTCCAACTTTGTTCCTTTCCAAGATTGCTTTGGCTATCCTGGGTCCCATTTTATAGTTTTTAACCTCATTTGACTTGTATAGACACTGCCTCTTAGTTTAGAAGGCAGCCCTTGAGCCAGTATTTGGACTTTGCATATGGGACACGAAGACAAAAAGCCTTCGCTCAGTACAGAGGTGGATATTTCCAATTCTGAATTCAAGAGCCCCAAGAGAATGGGATTGGGAATTAGGCCTCGAATCTATCCCAAAGTCTCTGAACTGGGGTGGAATCAAGGTTCTCTCCAAATCTGTGCATTTACGCTCATGGATCACTGTGATTTCGATTTTTCTTACAACCATGCTGGAGTCTGGGATTCCCCAGAGCCTCCATGGTGGGTGAGACCCACTAGTTGACTCTGCCCAAGGAATATCACCCGGAAAACAGGAAAGCCTTCCCTTTTTTCCATTTCAAATGTCTACTGAGGGAGAATTTAATAGCATTTTAAGTATATTGAAGATACCGCAACAAAAGTAAATTATGACCGGATATTTAATGCTTAGAATAAAATGACTACATCATGTGGATCCTTCTCAAAAGCATCTCACATCGTATGGTTTGGTAAGCTGGTGTTAAGTATGAATGGTGTTCTTCAATTCTGTAAACTGATTCATTCTACTTACAAAACAGGGGGGCGGTGTGGCTATTGTACCACATGCCAAGGCTTCCCAGTCTGTGTTCTCACTTCTTGGCAGTTTCCTGTAATTTTATGAAATATTTTAATATGACAAAGTCACTTCAATTACACAGTCATTATAAGTTTTGCCAAGGTTGAGTATGGATTGTTTTGTGTTCATTAGAGCACAAAATTAGAATTTTCATTGCTGCAACTGTAAACACTGGTTCAAAGGGATCAAGTGTTTTTCTCATAAAATCTTGGATAACTGATAATTGGTATTTTTACTATTTTCTAGCATCTTTTCGTTTTTCGAGACTATTGGCTGTTTTCCCTTTCTTGATATATTTCGGGATATTGAATGAGTGATTCTCTCCCAAATGGACAACAGCGCGTGCCAGTGCAGGAACTGGGGGGCACGGAGGGAACGGTCCCCAGAGTCAAGAGAAAGAGAATAAATTATTTCTTTAATTTTCTCAGCTTTAGTTGGCCCAAAGTCTGGCAGTTAGACCTGAGTAAGTCTGGAAAAACCATCTGGCACACCTACATCTGTTCTCACATTTGCCAATCAGGCTTTATCAAAAATCAATGGCTCAAAACCATAATAAAGCTCTTAAAAGGTGCTAATTTGTGGCTAAAGAATAATTCAAATGCTGCACCATTTGGTCCTCATGGAGTATCGTTTTGGTTTTGGGGAATTCAGTGAATCTGCTTCATCTTACTCTCTTGCGTTCTCTGGAAAAAGAAGACAAAATGGAAAGTAGTTCCTAACTAAGGACTTTCTTTTCCCTCCCTTCATCTCTTCAGATACCGGAATGACGGCCAACGGGGTTTAGAGACCTCCATGCTATTTCTTAATGGACGATCAGACATCCCTACTCTCTTCCCAGTTATCAGATGTTCCCAGCCAAACACCAATACTTGATTCTTTTTTTTTTAAGATTTTATTTATTTATTTATTTACTTACTTACTTACTTACTTATTGGAGAGAGGTTGAGAAAGAGAGAGAGTATGGGGAGGGACAGAGGGAGAGGGAGAGAGAGAATCCTCAAGCATGCTTCCCGCTGAGTGTGGAGGCTGATGTGGCTCGATCTCATGACCCAGAGATCATGACCTGAGCCAAAATCAAGAGTTGGACACTCAACTGACTGAGCCCCCCAGGCGCCCCACCAACACTTGATTCTGAATCATTGCCCAGTTACCATCTCTGTTCTCCAACTTTCTTCCCGCCACTCAGAGTTAGTCATCTGTGAAGAACACCCCCATCCCTCTCCCTCCCCACCAGCAAAAGGGAGAGGGCATTCATTATTCATTACCCTGCTTCCTCTTGGCCAAGGTATAGTCTCTTGCGTCAAACTCAGAACAGCCCATTGGCTTGTGGGAATCCAACAGCCACAGGCGGAGGAACAAGTTTATTATGGAAAGCACATGACGCTGCCAAATTTCGCTGACAGATTTTGAAGCCAGAGCAAAGCAGTTGGCTGGAGCTCTTCGCGCATTAATGTCCTTTGGCCCTCACCGTGCTCATTGTTACATAGGTGCCCCTTATAAAGCACAGAGACATTTCTAAGATAATGAAACAAATGATACCATTCACACACCAACAACTCTGGGGAGTTTATGCCTCAAAACCAAATCCGGACCATGACGATCCATATGTAATAGACGAAATTATAGTTTGATACAATTATAGATTGCTTTTATCAGACCTTATAGATTTGAGGATTAAATGGTCTGCTTTTATACCTTGTATGCCTGTATGCCTGGCACAAGGGGTCTTGTCCCTGAATTGCCAAAAGCACCTTGTTAAAAGGTGGCTTCCCAGTAAATAAATGACTTCCAAGGTCGGCTTTATGATGCGAGATCTAAGTACATGAATATTAAACTCTACTACTGTTTGCTGAAATTTGGAAACTGAAACACAGCAAACCATGTCTAACTTACTAGTAAGTAAAAACAAAGCATGTGTGACAGATCAAATATGGGCATATGTGAAAAATCGCAGTGTGCATTAGCAGAGTTGAACAGGGTCCCGCAGATAGAGTGTAGGGAATCGAAAAATGCTTCAGCTCCTAGGAAAACACGCGATTATTTGCTTTGTCGGATGCATATAACCTCTGCCTGGAAGGGTTTTATTCTCTGCCAGGGAATCTGCCGTGTACCAAACACTCCTCTCACAGGGTCCCAAATCACTTTCTAAAGCCAACCGAAAGCTTATCGGACTGCACATGTTTATGAGGCTGGTGAATATCTAGACCTTAGAAGGAGGAAGACTGTCTGCATGGATTTGTTACAGAAAAAGGAGGTTAGGGGCGATTCTCTGGGCTGGTTATCTTTGGTGGAGAAAGTGGGCAATGTCAAAAGGGAGACTTTGGCAATCGCCAGCAGCCGAAGGGGCCTAATTATATTTAAGACTTCAGCTCTCTTAAAAAAAAAAAAAAAAAAAAAAAAAAGACTTCAGCTCTCTTGACGGTAGATAGAATAACATTAGAAACAACTCCCGTATTTTAGGGTTTTCTATAGAAAGTGAGTTGAATCTCACTTTTCTACAGATGGCTAAGCCTCAAATCCTCTTAAGGTAGAAGGGCAACTGTGGGAACTCAAAACTGAAACTCTACTGCATGCAATTTTGATTCGCTTCAGGGACCTAATTAATGACCAACAACCGTGATTAAACCCACCAACTAATGAAAAGAGAATAGCGAGAGTTGTAAACGAAAAAAAAAAAAAAAGACACAACAAACTATCACGTGTGCGTGTACATGTTGTGTATGTATACTTTTAGCAAACATTGGCTTTCTGCCACTGAAGGCAAACCTGTTTAGCTTCAGCGTTCTGACCTGTATGTCATGCCTTCCGTCTAGATGAACAGTGCTTGATTTTTATGGGGTTGTGAAAATGGAGATCATTCGGACAGCTCCTCCCTCTCCCAGGGAAAGCATTCTGTAGGATTTGGTGCACTTGAATGGAGCTATGTTGAGCCTCTACTCTGCAAGACACCATAGGAGATGCCAAAGTGGGGACGCCAGCAGCCGCCCACAGGGGCACTAGAGCTTAGTTGTGGGGGGTGTGCGGGGGAGGGTCAGACACACAGATGCTTCCACCTCCAGATAGATGCGAACCTAGGTGTGATACGGAATAATTTGCCTCCAGCAACCTTTGGGTAATGTGGGCTTGCGCAGCTTCCGCTGAGGTCTAAAGTCTATGTTCCTTAAAGTCTGCATCAGATGTTACCAAGAGGGTCTTCGTAGGTTGACTATCACCAAACAACCCAGCCAGATCTACTCCAGAAGGAACACACACGCCCCAAATCAAACCGTTGCCCAGTGATAAAAAGTAGATCTGTGTGATACTAGATCAACTCATTTTAACAATTTGCTTTTAAAAGCTGCTGTCCGGTTTGCCCCTGTTGCCCCCTCAGTCGAATGAAAGCGGGAACCGCATGAGCTGTGAGGCTCTAGGCAGCTCTGATCTTGTCTAATCTACGAATCCTTTCTGTTAATGTGCAGCTTCCTGTCATTAAGCAGCCATAGGGAGAAATCTGAAAATATCTAGTTATTTTATTCCAATTTTTTTAGAGCCCAATGCAGGGCTTGAACTCACGACCCTGAGATCAAGATTTGAGTGGAAATCAAGAGTTGGATGCTTAACTGACTGCGCCACCCGGGCAAATTTTAAAGATAGCTTCATAAGGACATGTTGTTGTCATCTCTGTGTTTAGAGAAAACTAGAAAAACTAGAAAAATAACTTGAACTTTGCAACCAATTTATACAGAGTCAGTGTCTAGCACACAGTAGGCATTTAATATTTGTTTCAATGAATGGATGCAAGAAATAGTGAAGGTGACCTCAGCATCTCCACAGTGCATCACACTCACACACTTGTCCCAAGGGATGCTAGAGGTCACTTCTACAGCACAATTCTGGCTGTTGGCCCTGGCCTCAGGGGTCCACACCCTCTCTGAGGGGCTTCCAGAGAGCCCGGTGACAGAAAGGACCGAGTGAAGAAGTGAGGAGCACAGGCTATAGCGTCAGTTCAATCCCGGTGCTGCCTCTTCCCGACCAGGTAGCTTTGGGCAGATTTTCTTCATTTCTCTTTGCTTCCTTCTCCTCATCTGGGAAATGTGGATCACGATAGAACCTGCTCCGTAGGGCGTGATGGAGAATAAATGTGTCGATGATGCATGAGGTCCTTAGAAGAGCGAGATGTCCACATGTCTGCTGTGATGTTGGTCCCTGCGTCGGAAAGCCCGCCGGCTTGGTTCAGTGGCAAGGGCTCTGGACCTGGTGTCAGAAGACTGGGATTGGAAACCTAGCTAGCTTTGTGGCCTCGGGCAAGTTCCTGAACTTTTCTCAGCCTTAGTTTCCTTATTTCTAAAATGGGATAATGCTTCCTATAACGTGTATAAAAATCCCTGGCATATGGCAAGTGCCGGATAAACATCTGCCGAGTCTGCTGGATGCAGGTTCTTAGAGCAATTGCCCCCAAAGCAAGCCACGGTTCAACCGATCCGATATTTCTAATATTTTCCTTGCCTCGTCTGGCGGCTCCACCGCTTCCCATGTTCTGCGCGCGAGGCCAAGAGTAAGTCGGGAGGTGGGGAAGCATCAGGGCTGTACTGCAAATTCCATTTGAGTTCGAAGCTTGCTGTGTCATAAAAGAAAATAACAAAGTATGCATTGATGTCCTCTGCCAAAAGCAGCCTCGCCACATCAAAGCCTGACAACTCTATTTACTCCATCTCTTCTGAAACGAGAAGGCTGGATAGGAACTCCCCTCCTCTGCTGCGCCCTGGTTGCATGAGCTCCTCACTACTAACACTGTCCGAATGGTGCTTATAGCTCAGGAGGGAGACGCCCTCCCCAAGTCACATCACCTTTCCTACGCCAGGCAGGAAGGGGAGTCTTCAAAGTTCATAGGAGTCGCTTTTGTTGAGTATCTGTAGGGAAATCAATTTCACTGCAGGGCTGAGGTGGAAGCGGCCACGAATGCCATTGTTTCTAAATGAAGACGGAGCATATGGAGAACGCAGAGTGGAATTTATAGCTCATAATTATAGAGGATACGTGGTCGAGTCCGTCTTGCTGGTGTTCGCAGCAATCCACTCTCTCCCACATCAAAGCATCGCCAAATCGCAATGACCTCCTCGCCGTTTTCCCGGCAGTTGAACCTTGCCCACCCCACTTCAATCCATATTCATTGATTTTTGTCGCTCAAATGGAAGCTTATTGGTGGATCTATTTGGGTGACCTCTTAGAATAAAAGCCTCGGTGTCACGTGGAAAGCACAGCTTATGAATTCTTCCCTGGTGCTCTAATTGAAAAGTCTAGAAAGCATTTGGCTGATGCCTTCGTCCCAGCTCTGTGTCTTCCCTGATAATTTAAGATTCTCCAATCCTGACACCTAAGGCCTCATTTCCTCTAGTGATTGTGTTTGAGTTTTTGTTTTGTTTTGTTTTTATTTTTTTTTAAAGATTTTATTTATTTATTTGATAGAGAGAGAGATCACAAGTAGGCAGAGAGGCTGGCAGAGAGAGAGCGGGAAACTGGCTCCCCGCTGAGCAGAGAGCCCGATGCGGGGCTCGATCCCAAGACCCTGAGATCATGACCTGAGCCGAAGGCAGAGGCTTTAACCCACTGAGCCACCCAGGCGCCCCTGTTTTGTTTTGTTTTTAATGAATTCTAATCATCAGTTTACCTTTCGGTACCACTTCGAGTAATGTTAGGATTTTTTTTACAGTATGCCCAAGGCTCACACTTTTCAATTTATCCAGAGAACCAATAGATTCTGGGAGGAAAAGAAACTGGAACCTTGAACATAGACGTACAGTAATAGCTACTAATGCTATGGCTGGAATTCTTGCGTGAGAGGGAATATGGCCAGGGCTGGGTTCGAGGCAGGAGCTATGTCTTGGCAGAGACCTTAGAGCAACCAGACCGATAAGTTCCATCATTTTCATCTTTCAATAAGTAACTCTGTTACCGCAAATCGTTCTTCTCTTTCTACTTTTTTCTCTCACCTTTGTCTCTTTCATTACATTTTCTCTTTCCTCTTTGCTCTGCGCCTGGCTCCCTCTCTCTTACAGGTTTTCCTAGAACCCTCTTCTCTTTCCCTTCTTGCCAGGACTGGCGCTCAGCCTCATTCTCATTATACAGCAGCCTGCAGAATGCGTGCAAAGCCGAGTGAAGGCTGGACCCAAGGTGAGGGGCCTCCAACTAGTCTCTTGCATTTGGTTATGATTTTGAACACTGAACAGCGATTCAATCACAGGCAAAGAGATACCGTGCATTCTGCGTCCCAGCGAGATGTTGGCTTCTTTTGTGGAGGGTCATGGAAAACGTTAATGACAAAAGCACCGCCCAACTCCCTACTTGAGTAGGCTGAACAAATGATATTATCATGTTTTTATGTATTCACTGTAAACTTGGACTTCGTTTGAGCGTCACAGTATCGGGTAAGAATTTGCCAGTGTTCAGGTGGTGTTGCCACGTGCTGAGTTTATGAGATGAATGCAGAGATAATTAGGGGTTCTCCTTTTCCTCCAGAACATTCAGATGGTATCCAAAATCCCCTCCATGGAAGCCCTGGCTCTGTTTTTCATAAGCTTCCCACTCTGGTTATATACAAGACTGTATCTTAAATATAAACCTATCATCGGGTTTAGCAAATCAATACCGTAAGAGTGTGAAATGGTCCCCAGAACTCTCCACAAGGGCATTTCACAGTAAAAGCAATTGAAAAAGAAGCTGCAATGGAATATCTTATGAGATAGCCATTTAGATCACAAAAGGGCCGTAAAAGTCACAAGCAGTTTGTGTGAAGCAAGGTTCATAATATAACCATGCAGGACTTGCTAGAAAGAAAGAGGAAAATTGCAAACCAATTTGTGGTTATAGCTTTTTCTGTCAATTCTATTGGGATTTAAAACTTGTAAAAGGTAGAAACTTCTGCCAGCTTACATTATGTAGAGAGTGTGTGATAACTATAATCATAGCAGCCAAACAAACACCAATTATTTGAAGCCAATAAAGTCTTTATTAACTCCAAAGCAATTAGTGCTTCTTGGGTTCATTTAGCCACAGAATGGGAAGGTGCCCACCCAAGATCATTTGTTAGTAACAAATTTGGGAGACAACCGAGGATGTTTCATTTACGTCTTTCAAACTGAGCCCCTGCTGGGCACCACTCATCCTACATGCATCTTCTCTACTCAGTTGAGCAATTCTGCAAGGCCTCGTTCTCCTTCTGTGGATGATAAAACTAAGGCTTAGAAAGAGTATTTGGTAGTAGTTGAGAACCCGACCCAGAGTTGCTTGGGTTCCCCACCTGGGATCTCACCAGGACACCAGGCTCCTCCTCCACTTGATGAGTCCGTTGACGACCAGAGACACACACGTTACACATTTTTCTCCTTGGGTCGCCGTTGGCATTACTGCACTGAGATTTAATCTTCAAGTTCTCCCGGACTGAAGACAGGAACTGACAGACCTCCTAGACATGTACCATTCGGCATTACTTGTGCTAGCTCTAAATTAATCTCTCCAAACAGTAAGGAAACTAATTAGATTACAATTGCAAGTCTTTGGGCATGAATCTTTATGATTCACTGTTGATTACAAGCTAATGCATAGCCAGTCTAAGCAGGTCTTCATTTCCATCTGAGCAATAAAAGTAGTTTCTGGTTTCCCTTCAGTTAACATTTCTCTCTAAAGAGCAGCACTCCATTAATGAAGATATATGAAATGAAACGCTGTCTCTGCTGTACTCAATCTGATTTCTTCAAACAAATGAAAAGTAATACTGCCTCTTGTAATGTCATTAGAAAACCTGACATCTCGTAATTATCTTTAGGCTATCGTGTAGCTGAGGCAAGTAGTCCCTGTCTTTTTGCATCACTTGTGATTCGCCCAAGTACTTTCTTCATGTGGCAACGCAACAGATTCCACTGGGCCCCCTTGTCATCGGTCTCCATCTAGAGGAGTCTCTCTCGTGTCTATTTCTGTGTGTTGCAGAATCCCCAGTCATCCGATTCCATGACTGAGGGGTGCTTTCTGCAGATGGTTTGCTGGCCTTCGCTAAGCCGGAGGCCAGCCCAGAACCCAGGTGTGTGTATCCCCTTGCCTCGCCTGCAGAACCGAAGACGAGAAGAACCCTGGATGCATAGGTAGTCCGGAAGAGTTCAGATGCCCTGCCAGGGCTCCCAGCTTCGGACCGACCTGACCCAAGGAGTCATGCCCAGCGCACGAAGTGGGCGTGGACTTCACAGCCTCAGGCAGAGCTAGGACATGAGAAGCCAGGCATCAGGCAGACCCAGGCCAGCCTGACACTGCTGCATGCTAGCTCCGTGGCCTTGAACTCGTCTCATTTCCTGCAGGGGCATCGGTTTCTTCATTGGTCAACGGGGATCACAATCTCTGTGCCGGCTCTGTCACAAGGTGACTTCAAGGGACTTGAAGAAAAGAGAATGTTTTCTTACCAAATGATGTGTAAACTATAAGAAGCTATAAACTAACATGAGATTATTCTTCCCATACATTGGCCAAAGGGGCAGATAAAGCATCAAGCTTCAACATTTCCTGGCCTACAGAAGACATGAGAGAGTGTCCTAGGAACCCTCCGGGAAACCTTTCACGTCACTGCACATCCACAGCTCTCAGCCAAAGGGGAACAAGGGCAGAAGTGGAGGCCCTGGCGGGGGCCGGGGTCATGCAGGGTTGGGGTCACCCGGGGCACCCGCCATTTCCACACACTGGAGCGGAACTAGCATTCTGTGCCCCCGAGCCAGCGTGGACCGCTGTGGCCTGTGTGGCCACACTGACCCTCTGGCTCACCTCGGATGGCCAGGCCCAAGCAGGAGCTGTGCCCTGCCCGCGAGTCACCCTGTCTCCAAAGGCTCTGCCCTCCATCCCCGTTCAGCACGGGCATCCGCACGTTCGGATTTCGATCGCATTGGTCCCAAACCACTAGGTGCATGACAAACCAGGCAAGGACTCTGAGGCCTCTAGCCGGTGGAACTGGAGAAATGTCTGTCATCTCGCTCATCACTGGCCTGCAGCTGATGGGGGCTTCAAGAGCACAGCGCCCCCGCTCCCACCAACACGGTGCTGTTTCCGCAGCCGTTGCTGGCCGACTGCAGACAGGGACTCGGCATGAGGCATGTTTCTGCCACCTGCGAACGCCTCCGAGTCCTGGGTTTCATTCGTGTCATTGGAGACTGCACACATTGGACAAGTGGTGGTGCTGAGAGGAGCATTTAAGAACTCCTCTGCAAGCCATGTTTGTGATGTACGTTCCCAACACTGAGTTATTTATATTATTTAAACAATATCTGCTTCTGAAGAGAGAAAAGAAAAACGTGAGGGTTTTAACAGCCCTTATAACCCATTTATCAGGGTGGTACAGTTATAAATAATACTTCTCCAATTAATTGGTAACCTTAGTCATTATATAAACACAAAGCGCTAACGTCTTCTAATTTGCATATCTTATACCACTTTTATCATCTATGATGACTGATGTCATTGAAATAAATTTATTAATGTCAACTCCGAAAGACAAAGATACATTATTTTGCTTTGCCTCGGGTTTGTTACTGAGATGAGGGTTGAAACGCGTGTTTTCATTCTGCTCCAGGTACTGTACCCACTTAGAGTGGGGCGGGGTTCTTTTTCTGGAAATGCATCAGGAAGTCAAATTTTTTGACTGGCCAAGCACTTGGAGGGTCAGCTCCGAACGCCGTTGCAGGGAGGACCCACAGCAAAAGGAAAGGAGTGGTGATCACAGCGCGTTCACCCTTACACCCAACCACGAGGTCATTCCCTTGCTATTGACATGTGATGGGGATTTTCTTCCTCTCTTGTTTGCTGTTGTCGCCGCTACTGCTGGTATCAGGATAGCAAATATGTAGCTGACTCCACTGGGAACCAAGAGCCTGGCGCTCTCCCCCCAAATCTGCCCCCAAATCCCACTCAGAAAACTTCCGTGTGGAATGCCAGGAGTTCAGATTTGCTTCTGAGCGTGAATCTTACGGGACCAAGGGTACCACATGGTTTGAGATTGGGAATAGCCTGGCACCGCTTAATCTCCTGAGGATTTTCCAGATTAGGAACAAGTGAGAGCCACTTTTGCCCTCTTGGGGTTTCACAATAAACTATAAGCCTGCTCAGCAGCCCCTCCGCTGCTTCGGGTTTGGAAAGAAGGAGCCGAGAGCATCTACCGGTCTCTTTTGCTCCCTTCTGCATAATAGGAAGAGCTCTGGTGTCGGCAGGCCCGGATTTGCTCACTAGCTCCTCCAATTACGAGCTGCGTGGTGTTCGGCAAGCTACTTCAGCGTCCGGGCAGCTGGATCCGGCTCCACGCCCTCTGAGGAGCCTTCCTTGCCCACCCCCAACATCCGACTCATACACTCCCTCCCTCCAGCTGAGTCCAGCTGGGTTCCAGGACTGTCCTCATCTCTTTGGAGAATTGCTGTAAGGACTGAGGTAATTTACGTCAAGTACTCAGCCCCTGGCACAGAGTAGTCGCTCAATAAACAGGCACTCTTATTCCTCTGATCACTTATTAGTGGTTTACTTTGTCAGTCATCGAAGCCGCCAATCTTACCTAATTCACAAAACACACACTTTTACATTTATTTGCGTTCATTCGTGCATCAAATATTTAACCAATACCTTCCAGATGCCAGGCACTCTTTCAGGAGCTAGAGCCAGAGCAGGAAGAAAAAAGAGTCCAAAACTCTGCCCTTGTGAAACTTAAATTCTATTGGGTGGAGATGGACAGTAAATGATATAAGGCTATAATGACAAAATATGTTTCAAGATGATACATGTTATGGGAAGAAATCGGGGAAGAGCACTAGAGAGGGATGGGGTGGAGTCGCAGTTTTAAACAGGGTGGTCAGGGAAGGCCTCGCTGAGGACTGGCATCTGCGCAAAGACCTAAAGGAAATGAGGCCATGAGCCCCGCAGAAGCTTGGGGGAAGAGCACTCCAGGAAAAAGAATAGCACATGCAAAGGCCCTGGGGCAGGCATGTACCTGTGTACCTTATGTGCCTAGAAAGAGTAAAGAAGATAGCTCAGTTACAGCAGAGTAAGTAAGGGTGAGAATGTTAGGAGAGGAGGTCTGTGTGTTCATTGGGAGTCATTGTACAAGAGATGGTGGGCCACTGGAAAGACTTGGACTATGACTCTGAGTTGGGAGCCACTGGAAGATTTTGAGCAGGGGAGAGACCTGATCTGATTTCTGTCGTAATAGGGTCACACTGTGGTTATTGAGAAATGACTATGGGGGGCAGGGGCAGAAGCAGAGAGAGCAGTAAGGAGACTATTGCCATAATTCAGGTGAGAACGGCGATGGCTTGGACTATGGTAGGGGTGGTGAGGGTGGTTGGTGGATGGATTCAAGACATATTTTGAAGGGAATGCAGATAACGTTTGCTGATGGGTTCACTGAATGCAGATAGGGAAAAAAATACAGAAGTCAAGAATGATTCCAAGATTTTTAACCTGAACACTTGAAAAAAATTCTATTGCTATTAACTGCATGACTCATTATAATTATTATCAACAGCCATAACAATGAGATCATATGGAAATATTGGAATAATCTTTTCCAATAAGTGGACTCGGAGAATGTTAGTCATTTACTATCTTTCTAATACTAATACTAATACTGAAGGGGAAATGTGCAAAATACATAAGGACTTTCTCTTAAGCCAGCAGCTCTGAGTTTGGACATTTATCAAAATCACCTATGAAGCTTATTAAGAAATTGAGATAAGCGATCACACCCTGAGACCTATGACCCTGAGACTCTCTACTTTAAGCATATGCGCACATAAACCAGCACACACGCCATTTTGTCACTGTTGGGTTTTTACACCATTGAATCCGTCAAATGCCTGGTCTGTGGTCCATCACTAACCAGCTCTTATAATAAAATAGCTGATTGTTTTCAATAAAATGATCTCCTTCTCTGGGATATCTATACTCATCAGGTCCTGTCCACCACCAGAGCAAATTGGCCACAGCCGATCTTATCAAGGGAGGAGGGGTTAGGAGATTGATTGACTCACTCACATGACCTTTAGCTCACTGAACATACTGCTGATTGGCTTCAGTTCCTCTTCTCACAATTGAGAGAGATGAATTCATAAATCCCCAGGGTCCTCTATAGCTACACGATTCTATGATACTATGATTCTGCTCTGTCATTATGAAATTGTTAATAGAAGAAGGCCATTAGAACAGTGTTATTTACTAAACCAGAAACCTAATTGGCAGTGATGGGTATTTTATTTAAATTATATATGGGGATTATTAATCCCTAACCCCTGCAGGATAGCATAGTAGCAAGAGGTCACAGCCTTTGGAACAAGATCTTTAAGCAAGTTGCTTTACTGCCTAAGCCTCCATTTTCTCACCTGTAAAATGGTATCAAGTGGGTTTTCCTGGCACAGGACCTGGCACACTGTAAGAGCCTAATAAATAGTCATCATCATCATCACCGTTGATATTAACTGAAGAATGATTTGTAAGCATTATGCATTTCCAATTGTCATTACAGAAGGCTGCAAATAATTTTGTGAAAGCATATGTTTAAAGATTTTAGTGCTTGTTCTCCAATAGATCTTTCCGAAAATACACATATGGATGAACGATTGGCAGAAATAGAGCAGAACTTTCCAAAATGTGTGCCGGCAAAACAAACAGAAAGACAACCAAAAGGCGAGATCGTTGCTTCCTAGTCATTCACTGGCTGTTAGGCCTCGGACAAGTCACATATTAAGAACTCAATAACATTAGGGGCGCCAGGCTGGCGCAGTCGGTTGAGCGTCAGTCAGACTTGGTTTCCACTCAAGTCATGATCTCAGGATCGTGAGATCGAGCCCCGCCTTGGGCTCCACACTCAGCGCAGAGTCTGCTTGAGAGTCTCTCTCCCTGCTCTTCCCCCCAACTCATGCTCCCTCCCTCCCTCTCTCTTTCTCTCAAATAAATAAATAAATAAAATCTTCTTTTAAAAAAAGAACTCAGTAACATTAAATATCATTAGTATTACCATGACTACATGCAATGTGAGTAGTAGTGGCGATAAAAAAAAAAGATTTGGGCAGAAGAGTGTTAAACAAAACAAGATGGATATGTTCTGCCTCCTAATAACTTCTATAGGTTTTACAATCAGGCATCAAAGTCAGAGGAGAGAGGAACCGATTTTGAAATTAGATTTATTTGAGACTTTCTCTTTATAAGCTGCAGATTGTTGATAGGCTAACGAGAAAGTGAATTTTTCTGTCATTTGAAACTATATATATATATATATATATATATTCCACATATATATGGGAATCTATTCATTCTCATGTACTTTCAAGCTCAAATTTCATATTCCTCCCGTCCTCCCGTGCCTCAGTAGCTCATTACTCAGAGGTAATGCTATCCGTGCTCTTTCCTCTCGGGATAAGTTAAGGCCATCATACTGCCGCATCCCAGACCTTCCTGCAACTCTCTCCGCCCCCCTCTCCCAACTCTGTGATCTTCGGTTTCGGGTGAAGACCATGTGATCTTTAGTGTCAGGTGACCTCACCTCCCCCTAGAGGCTGGAAAGGAGATGCAAACTTTGTGCGAGCTCCACCACTGTCCTGTAATCATGAAGCTTGCCTGCAATTTGACTATTTCACAATAATTGCCATGTTTTCAATAAGAATGATAAAAAGGCAGATACAAAGGCAAATATCAAGGCCTCTGGCTGACAAAAGCAGATTTCAGAAATGAGAAAATAGCAACTGACTTCAGCAATAAAGAGAGTATATTTTATACTCCAGGTTTTTTTTTTTTTTCGTTTTGTAAAATCATGACTTTCTAGTAAATGACATCCCAGAAGATATTTATCAAAGAGGGAAAGCTGTGGAAAGGAGCACCTCGCATTCGCTTTAATATTTCGCCTTTTCTTTTGACATTTTCTTGCCTAGAGATCTAATTCCATTAAATATGTACATTTTTTTTTTGGCTGGAAGTCTTCTTCATGTATCTTTCAGATAAATCTTAAAAGTACATAAGGTCTGTAGGGCAGCTTTTTTTAAGTGCAAATGAGACACACAGTAGAATATTGTCTATGAGGTTTCCAAATTATTTATATTCCTGCAGAGCTTTACCTTACACTTCCTGTGATAATGATAAGAGGAAAGGTAAGATTCCAATGTGCCTTCTGTGGGGCACCGTCAAACTACATTAGTCATATTTAATGTCTGACGGGCTGGGACTTTCTTTGGCTGATCGCTACTTTGATTGGCTTTATTAAGCATTGTCATGATCGTAACTTTGCCTGATGGACAAGGTAAATAGAAGTGTGACAAAGTGTCAAGTTATCAGTGCGCTGGGTAATATTCCATTGTGTCTTTGCATACGGGTGTGGGTCGACTATTCTGCTTCACCTTTAGACTTTGCTAGAACCTTGCTTGGAGCAAAAGTGCTTGCTAAATTGGAAGGATTATATTCCAGATTCTATAAACACTGTGGAGGGAATTGGGATGTCTTGGAGTAGACCTTTCATGCCTAAAAGCTTTTTAAAATTTACTTATTTTTATTTCTTATTTTTAAATTTTAATTCCAGTATTACTAACATACAGTGTTAGGTTACTTTCAGATGCATGATATAGTGATTCAACACTTCCGTACATTACCTGGTTCTCATCACAACTCCTTAATCCCCATCACCTGTCTCACCCATCCCCCTCACCCCCTCCCCTCTGGTAACCATCAGTTTGTTCTCTAGAGTTAAGAGTCTCTTTCTTCAGTTCATCACCCCCCAAAATCCCTTGTAGTTAACCCCTTACTAGTAGATGCCCCACAAATCCCAGGCTCTGGAAACCATCGACCTACTCTCCATCACAGGAGTTTTATCTGTCAGAGTGTCATATGAATGGTACAGTACGTACCCTTTTGAGTCTGGTTTCTTTCATCCATGTTGTTGTATGTATCTGTAGTTTGTTCCTTGTTTTCTGCTGAGTAATATTCCAGTTGGGGTGTACCACCGTTTATCTTGTTGAAGGAGATTTGGGTGATTTCCAGTTTGGGGCCATTCTGAATAAAAATGCTATAAACATTCAAAAGAGAAAGAGTCTGTTTCTGGTTAGCCTCTTTTCCCCCTTTGCTCATTTGTTTTGCTTCTTAAATTCAACATATGAGTGAAATTATGTGGTATTTGTCTTTCCCTGACTGATTTATTTCACTTAGCATTATATTCTCTAGCTTCATCCATGTTGTTGCAAATGGTAAGATTCCATTCCTTTTTATGGCTGAATAATATTCCATAGTGTATATACCACATCGTCTTTATCCATTCATCAATGTATGGACATGTGGGCTGCTTCCATATCTTGGTTATGGTAAGTAATGCTGCTATAAACATAGGAGCGCGTGTATCCCTATGAATTAGTGTTCTTGTATTCTTCGTTTACATACCCAGCGGTGTGATTGCTGGATCATAAGGAGTTCTCTTTTTAACTTTTTGAGGAACCTCCAAACTATTTTCCATAGTGGTTGCACCAGTAAGCTTAAAATCATGCATCCATAATTTCTTCACTTTATTTTTCATTCCCTACATCTGCAGCTATTTCCTGCTTTCATAGGAAAGCAAGCTCTCACCATAAGGATTCACAAACACAGGTTTTAGAAGGTCACCTTTTATGGGCAGTCATTGTGGTGGGGGCCAGGGGGCTGCAGTTGGGGGGACCCAGATTTGAAGTAATCTAGATTTGTTTTCTGCTCTGCGACAAATCTCCTGCTTCATTACTCTCTGTTTTCTGGGTGTTATCTTTATAGCGGGTAAGACCTCAGTAAAAGAAGAAAAAATGCAAAGTCATTGAATAATTAAAGTTAGTCATAGCACCGAGAAGCTACTGCAGGGCTAGGGTATTCAGGTTGGCATGTGACATTACTCAGAAACTCAGGACGGCAGTGCGGATTCCAGCCTCCTCAGGCAAGCCAGCAGAATTAATGGCGGCCGCTGGCCTGTGGCCCTGGGGGACAGGAGAGGAGACCACGGTGAAGAGTAGCTTTTCCTTTGCATTCTGAAAGCAGGAAACAAGTCTCTGTGATCATAAGCTTCTCTGCTTTCAGGTGACCCATATGAAGGCAACTTCTCTGCTTTCAGGTGACCCATATGAAGGCAACTTCTCTGCTTTCAGGTGACCCATATGAAGGCAACGAGACTGAAAGCAGACCTACATGTTCTCACCACAAACACACACACGTGTGCACACACACACACACACACACACACACACACAGATTATAATTACACAAGGCACAGAGGGGTTAACTAGCCTTATTGTGGTAATCATTTCACGATATATGAGTATCAAATCATCACATGGTACACCTTAAACTCACACAGTGTGATATGTCAATGATATCTCAATAAAGCTAGGGAACAAAATAAAGACAGTGAGATTGGACATTAGAAAGACCATTATGAGAGCCCAGAGCTAAAGAAAGGGAATGAAGGGGAAAAATCTAGTCCTAAATGCAAATAAACCATGTCCCCAGTCCACCTTCGCCAGTTGGTTCGTCAGACATCTTTCCACTGGAAGAGCTCATTCTTCTTTTCTTTGGATCATTGGATAATTGCCATAGCTTGACTCAACTAATTTCCCTATCACTGAAGACAAGGATGTGTTGAAGTTACTACATGGTGGAGGAGATGGTGGGAATGAAGGGAGAGCACAAAATCTGTTGCTTTTGCAAAATTGTCATCGAAAGGATAGCCAGAACATAAATGATACTGTTTTGGCTTCAAAAGGGTAAGCAGGTGTCTTCGAAGTCCCAAATGAGCTGTGTACAAGCTTGTACAAACAAGCGCAGAATCAGGCCTGTTTGTTATTCACACAAACAGAGTTTAAACCATCTGAATTCCACAGTTCCCAGAATTCAGATGGTGCACAATGGTCCATAATGAGCAGCACCTGTGCTTACCTCAATTACCAGACAGTTCTGAACAACGGCAGAAAGGGCTTACTAGAATTTTTTTTCAATAATAGATTTAGTTATGTCTTTCATAATTGGATTCAAAAGCTCAAAATTTCATTTTGCAACTTGTTCATAAAATTTGTATGAAAAAGTCTGGCATTTATTCAAAAGAAATAGTCTATGAAGGAAAAATTGCAAAACAGCCAACCGCTGGTAACTAAGCAGCCAAATTATAGTCCAAGCGCTTGGCAAATACACCATCTTTTTATTATTTCAGTAATTGAATTTCTGTTAAAGCGTGGAGCATAATTTAACATGAGGAATTTATTTATAATACAATAGTGTTTCAGTAATAAATGCATTATTATTGTCACTTTTAATGGAGTCTTATGTATTCCCTCTGAGACGGCGTGGCAGACTTTGAGACAGCCCCTGCACCAGTGTTGTTTGTAGACAATTGAATTAATTGGAGACAGGGTCATTAACTCGACCTGAATACCTCTGATTGCTTCTGTAAATAAGGTTAGAGAGCAAATGGCTAATCTTCATCGTCATTATAGATTCCTCTTACATTTTCACACTGCCTTGTACGTTAAGATCATTTTGCTAAGCAGCTTTTCAGACTCTCCTCATATTTACAGTATTGTCTTGCGTGGCACATAACCATAATTGTATCAGACTTATATTACATTCTCCATATCTTTATAAAACACGATACTAGAAATGAACCTATGTTGAATCACAACTCATAAAAACCACCAGACCAATAAATGAATAAACCACAGAGTATAAGCCATCGTATTAAAGGAAAGTGAAATCGCAGAGCAAAAGTTGCTTTGGTCTCCTCTTGCAGATCCGTGTACAATTTGGAAACACAATTAACACAGGATGGGTTCCCAAAGAGGCAGTCTCTAAAGAAAGAGCACAGCAAGGGAAGCTCTGATTAAAATCTCTCTATGTTCCAGTTGAAGCGGTGCCCTTTCTTACCCTTCTATGGCAACGTTAATAACATGCAAATTATAGGAAGTTGAGTTCTTTTTCCCTGTTCATTCCGAAGTGGAGTTAACTAAGACCTATTTGAAATATAACTATTAAAAACTTTTAAATATTTGACTTGTTATTTTTCATAGATTAGAGGCATATAAGATATGTAGCAGGGATTTGGGGGGAAAAATTCTCCCCTTCTAATGACTCAAATAATTAAAAAAGACATATACTGGAAACATTTCCAAAAATGGACTTTCTCAAGTCATTTGAAAATACAATACAGAAAGAAAAGATCATTAAAAATGGACAATATTATGTTGAATAATGAGGCTTTCACAAGACACCAGAATGAGGCAGAGGAAGAGGAAGAGGAAAGAGGAAAGAAAAGTAAGTCTGTGTTTTATTATTTTTCTTGACAAGATACAAAAAATTACTGAAAATATCAAAGAGATCATTGGTACTAGATCTGTACTATTACTAGGTCATCTGTGCTACTAGAAAAGTGGGTTAATTCTATATACGCTGTACCAACACCAGGAGTTTATCATTGTCCAACCGCCAACCGGAAGCCTATCAGTTTTTTCCAGCTTTATTGAGGTAGGATTGACAAAAATTATATAAATTTCAGATGTACACTGTGTCATTTTCATAGACGTATACATTGTGGAATGATTACCACAATCAAGCTAATTAACGTATCCGACACCTCACAAGATCACCTCCTCTGTTTGCGGTGGAAACGTTTGATATCTACTCTCTTAGCAAATTTCAAGGACACAATACATTATTATGAACTATGGTCACCGAGCTGTAGGTTAGATCCCCACAACTTATTTATCTTACAACTGAAAATGTGTACTCTTTGACCAACATGTCCCTTTTCCTCCCAACCGCCCAGCCCCTGGTAACCACCACTCTACTCTCTGTCACTGAGTTGGACTTTTTTTTTTTTTTTTAGATTTCACATGTAAGTGAGCCCATGCAGTATTTTTCTTTGTGTCTGGCTCATTTCACTTAGCATAATGTCCTCCAAGTTCATCCATGTTGTCTCAAACAGAGGATTTCCTTCTTTCTTAAGGCGAGTAATACTCCATTGTAAATACATAGACTGCGTTTTCTTTATCCATTCATCTGTTGGCAAACACTTAAGTTGTTTCTATGTATTGGGAGCCTGTTAGTGCTCACGAGTTTCACGGCTAACTGAAAGAGTTGACATTTCCCTTGGCTACTTAATGAGTCTTGTCCAACAGATAGGAAAATAACCACATTTCAGTTCTTTTAGACTTTTTTTTGCCTTTATATATTATTTGTAAAACTAATATATGATGAGACTTAATAGTTGATCCTCGTACATGTGAGTGTACATTTGTGTCTCCTCTTAAAACATGACTTGAACCCAAATAGAGGTTAATGCCAACAGTGGCCGGCAACAATATGTTCTCTGTTAAATGTTGAATGCCCAGTATGTACTACAGAAGTCAACATTTCCGTTCCTAGCCAGCTAAATTGCAACTTTTTTTTTTTTAATTAAGATTATGTACCTCACTTGAAGGATGATATTGCTCCCGATATTGCTTTACTTCTTAGCCAGCCATCTTAACTGATGCTGAAACTATTTTACTTCTTTTAGCATTAGCCATCTTGGATTTTAGCTAATAGATGTATACACACATAGACTGTCACTCACGAGGCACACGCACACGCTCACACACATACACACACACTTAAACATGGGCACAAACACACATCATGCAAACACCTTGAATTTGGGCATAGCTGTCTGCAATATATATTGAAACATAATTATCATCGAAGGGAACATTTTAACGTATAACCTTTCTGGAAAATATTTCTCCCAATAGATTGTTTTGTTTTGTTTTGCCCACGTTTCCAATTGACAGAGTAATATACCCTGATCTTGTCATGATGAAGCTAGAACAGTGTAGACTCTTGGAAACTAATGAAATTAGAGATACCATTGATACCATCAGGCAAGAAAACATAGCCACATCTCACTAAAAGTACATGTGTCATGTGCTTTGCTAGTGAGCGTATCTTTCTTGCTCTGCGTGTTTAATGTCCCTAAGTTGTGAACGATTTGTCTTCACTGTAACTCCCTAAGATGGACCTTTGTTTGGGCTTAGCTGGGGAGGGAGGCCCTGTATAATTGTGACTTGCTATAGACATAATGCTCAGGACATGCACGTTCCCAGGTTTTTCTGCTGACCACAAATGTAATTTGCTTAGCCTCACAAGGCATTTTTAATTGTCTGTTTTTAAAGTCTTTTTTATTCTCAATTCTACCTTCTTTGCAATTGCTGAATTTCCCAAATTCTCTGCATGACAAATTTCTCCATGTGACAGATTCCTCTTAATGACAAAACCAAACACCCTGACCTTATTACCACCAGCCTGTTTGTCATTATCACAGATCCTGCCAGTTCTTGGAGAAATGCCTAAGTTTGTTTCCATTTCTTTCTAGGTCAGCTTTCAGGTGGCTCTGTGTTCATTCGTGATACGGGATTGCCAATCTTGTTGCTATTGATCTAGATTCATGCGTAAGCCCTGCCATTCCATATACAAGGGTCAGTGTTGACGAAGGCTACCTGTGCTCAGCTATCTTATTCCTGGCAGCTACGACCAGACTTTTGTCTAAAGCAAGCTGGATGCGAGATGAGGCTAGTGTGGCCCCCTCTTCTTCTCTCGTTTACACTTGACCTCCTTTAATTTAGCACTGATGAGAAAGAAGGGAGGCTGTTAGCTGGAAGGCAAGATTTGGGGGCAGATAGCAATATGGGATTAAGAAGATCCAGTGTTTCCTTTGCTGTCATTCAAAATAACAGGCATGAGAAATTCTGTTTAAAATAGCTGGGCTTTTTGACTTAGAGGGCTTCTGTATAGAAGCTTTCCGATGTCAGCTTTAAATATGACATTGATAGTCTTAGGCAAAGAATGGGAGTGAATTCTTGTAGAAACTGTCGGGGTTTTTTTCCTGTCTGTTTATTAATGGTCTTTGTGATTTATAGTAAATGCTGGGGAGGATTTTCAGGCCCATTTATCATGGGAAGGGAACACCTTCTTGTTCTTAATGTGAGTGTGTCATAATTAGCAAGGCATGTGGGCTAGGAGATTTAGTTCTGTCTTTTGTGAAAGTCCTTCAACCTCATATTTAATCCCAAATTGATTGAATATTTTTTCTTCCATGAGGAAATTAATTATGCTACTAGAAAAACCATCAAGTAGAAAGGGAGTTAATATCAAGCACAATGTAGACGGGGCTGGTTAATGTATCAAAATGATATGACAAGAGTAGCTCACATTTCACGCAAATCGGAATAATGGAATCATCATTTTAATTAAAAATAAGAAGGTCTGTGTGTATGTGTATCACACAGTTTCCATAAGAGCCACGCCATTTATTTCTCATGTTCATGCATGTATGTGCACTCTGCAACCCATCAACAACTGTTGCTGTAAATACCAATTACATTAAAAATGACCATCCCAAGAAGTGGTTTTGGTGTTGCCCAGGCCCGCCTAAGTATTGACTCCTGTCGAGAGTCAGCGATACGTAGACATTTCATAGTTAAGTATTGTTCTTTACCAGATGACCTCGTCTGAGTGGATTTTCTACACCTTATGAGGCCATTTGGAATATTTTCTTCATAACAAGAAAATCACATACAAGTTATTATGCTAGGCACCTTAGGATACACAAAATGACTGTAAAGTCTGGCACCTGCCATCACAAAATGGACAATTTAGTTGCGTAGGCAAAAGGTTAGCCCGATGAAATAATTTGAGAATAATTAAGTAATAAACGGTGATGCAGTTAGTGCAAAGAAATCAGAACAGGGAGGTATCAAGGAGAATTAAAGTCATTGGAAAAGACCTTATGTTATTTGAATTTGAGCTTAAAAGATAATGATTTAAGCAAGCAGAAGTGGGGGGGAAGTGTCGTGCTAGCAGAATAAACAGGCTAAGCGAACGCTTGGAGACAGTGCAGGAAGAGGGGGGAGACGAAAGTCGCAGATGTGCTGGAAAGAGAGGGGAATCAAAACTGGCACTAAGGTAGGGTGGCGATGGAGATGGATCTCGGGCAAATCCCGTAGAGAAGAGCACATCTACCCACGAGGGAGTCATTGTGAATTCTGAAACCAAGAGATCTCATGTTGTACATGGTCACTGGGACCAAGTACAAAAGAAGTCAAAGCTTTTAGTCCAGCAGGGAGTGAGGTCAAGGAGAGCAAGGGAAGGACACCTGATTTGCAATGGGAAGTGGGCAGGACAGGGGTTGGTGGTCACAATTGAAAGTCTCAGTAGATCAAAGAGCTACAAAGCCCGATTACTGGCCTTATAGAAGTTTCTAGTGGTGAGGAAGCAGAACCAGCATGCCTTGACCACATCTGTAAGAAGTGTCTGTGATGGAGGAAGTTCAGTGACTTTTTCCTGACTTGGAACCTGCAGCCTAGTCCCACCGAGCCGGGCCGTCTGAGCGGCTTCCATTCCTCATGGTACGTGTTACGTTGCTGCCTCTCCCTCATGGTGGGGTGACACACCACAGTGCTGCGACTTGTAATTTTTGCCCTTCACCTGAGTCTTTTACTGCTGATGTTTGTAATAGATCTCAGGCAGTATTATGAAGACACATTTATAAGGAAACTGTATGAGTTTTATATTAGAGATTATGGATGTGACTTTGAATGCCATTCATCGAATGCCCTGCCATCCCACATACAGAAACTTTTCTTAAGCCATTACTTTTAAAATTTAAAAAAACCTTTATTTTAAAAGCACACATATCAGTATTTATAAATCTATGGGGATATTATTGGAAGAAGCATGAGAAACATTAACTGTGAAAAACGTTGGAAAACGGGGTGACGGGACGGTAGCGGGTCCGAAGATCTACTTTTCCCTGTGTCCCTTTCAGTATCTTTTGAATTCGGTATCATGTTTATCATCTATTTAAAAAGAAATACAGGTTTTGAAAAGACACAGTGATGTGAAACATAAAGGACATGTAAATTTCCCCTACTTAATCCTCATAAACTATTCATATATGTGGAAGAGTTATCTGCTATGAGCTGTAAGTCTCGTCCTCTGGACCCAGTGAGATTTGTCACTTGAGTCAAATGCAGCATGGTCTTGCTGGCCTAGAGTGCTGATGGCCTTCAGTGCTTTCAACATCACATTCTTGCAGACCTTCTCATTCAGCCACTTGAAGAAAGCATTCGGAATTAATTCTGTGTCCCCGCTGCCTTTCGGTATGGTGACAAGGGTAAGTTTTGTAGCGGATCCCCCATTGCTTTCATTCCCTCGAGCCGACTTGGTGTCGCCAAAATAGGCACAGTAGCCTGGTGAAATCCCCCCTCAGACCCCAGCCGCACGACTTTGGCTTAGAGGTTCTGGAGCTTCGTGGCCAAGGTGGCGAGGATACCTATTGTATCCACCCCCCCACTCGCTGTTCTTATCGCAACCAAATGAGGTCATGGGAGTGAAAATGCTAGCACATTATCAAGTGCTCTGCAGCGCAAGAAGTATTTTTGTCTCATTGCTCCAATGATGACAGTATCCTCTTGGGACCAAAGAGACATAGACAGTAGGCAGTGGAGGTACCCAGGGACCCTCTTCCCAGAGATCTATAGAGAAGACTTATTTAGGGCTTTACTCTAGGGTGTCTTAGGTGCACAAAGCATTTTCAGTGTGTGTGTGTGTGTGTGTGTGTGTGTGTGGTTGATAAAGCCTCTGGCCTTCGAAACTTACCCTCTAAACCAAGCATCTGTGATACACCAGGTAACAAATCAGACATGAAGGGGACCAGACAATACTGATAAGGAGATTGGCATTGAGAGACATCAAAGAAGAAATGCAGTCTAGGGAGAGATTGGAAGAGGGATGCTCGCTTCCCAAATCAAGAGGCGGCTCTAAGCATGATGGGTGACAGAAAGAAGCCATCAAGCAAGGAAAAAGGCAGAGGCTTCTGCCGAGCCGCTCTGAGCCTATCTCCAGCCTGCTTTGTACTGTCCTGGCATCTCCAGCCTGTCCATTGCCCAGACGCTCATGCCCGCCTCGAGACCGGTTCTGTCCACACAGTCAATCTCTTCCGGGTTTAAAGCACCCGAAGTACATACCGTGCTCCACGTCGGATTTGTGACTGATGGAATTCTTTGTTGGAAGGCTTGGACCTTGTTAGAGATTTTCTGGCACCCAGCTCTCCCAGCGTTCCTTACGAATACGAATCATTCCTTCTCTGCTTTGGTGGAGGGCAGGGCTCATGGGAGTCGGCGTTCACGGCCACTTGCTTGCCTCATTCTCTTCCTTGCTCCCATTTTTGTCAATGCACTTTAAAGGCAAAAGGGACAAAAATACCGTGCTGGCTATGATTTTTTCCACCTGTTTAGCTGTTTGATGGAAGCAGCTCTGACCGATAGCAGAAAAGTTTATGTGGCTTTTAGTTATTTCCAGACGAATTTAAATGCCAGTGTATTCTCCCAAATGCAAAGTGTGGCGTTCTCAAGACGTCCCTGGCGCATTAGCCAGCGCTGAGCAGCATGCCGGACTGGGCGCACGCTGGCCCCTCCACCACGCCGTCTCAGCACAGACGGTACGAGACGGAAGCCAGGTGCCTTGGTTTGGGTTTGGTTTTTTGTCATTGTTGTTTCATTTTGTTTTGTTTTGTTTTCTCATTTCTCTGAAACTGCACATTGAACTTTGTCCCCTGGTATCCTTAAAACAATTTTTCACCTTGACATTGTTCGGTACTAGGTCTCGGTGTTCTGGAAGTAGTGACCTACATTTCCTACAGTGGGTCCCACCCGAGCCTCGGCTGCCTCTGAGCTTCGCAGGGAGCCACGGGCCACGTTCAGAGGAAACAGTCGTGCCTTTGGCCAACCACCGGCACAGGCAGGCAGCCTCAGGAACGTTGTAAGCTTCTCAGAAGGAATCTGATACAACCTCTTCAGCCACAATTGCCCAGTTACATTTAAAATGGCATAAGGTGGTCCAATTTGCCTGTGGCTAAAGGAGGACAGAATGAATATGGAAACATAAAATCCACAGTTGATCTCAAGAAGTATGTTTTTGCCCTCGATTTCAAAATCCCCAACTTAGGTTTTGCCCCAGCAGCTTGTGTCTGAATAGCCCATGGAGGCTTTAGCCTCGCTCCTCTCCACGTGGCCCACCGACCGGGGATATCGGCCTTACCGGGCCGTGGGTCAGAAACAGAACTCGGGCTCCATCCAGGCCTAGCGATTTCGAGCCTGCGTGTTAATGAATCTACCGCTGAGTTGCGCATACACTAGCGTTTGAAAAGGCTCACCTGAAGTTACTCACTCGGTCCACTCACAGCCTATGTGATATTTTACAGATGAGAAATTTTACGGGACCCATTTTACATATGAGGAATCAGAAACCCTGTGTTAAGTGCTTAACTATCCAAGGTGACACTCAAGAGATCTTAGACTTCCAATCCCGTGTTCTTCCCACTAGATTAAAACTACCTCAGGGCGCCTGGGTGGCTCACTGGGTTAAGCCTCTGCCTTCGGCTCAGGTCATGGTCTCAGGGTCCTGGGATCGAGTCCCGCATTGGGCTCTCCGCTCAGCGGGGAGCCTGCTTCCCCCTCTCCCTCTGCCTGCCTCTCTGCCTACTTGTGATCTCTTTTCTCTGTCAAATAAATAAATAAAATCTTTAAAAAAAAAAAACTACCTTTTGAAAACTAGGAGGAGAGGGAGCTCGCCTCTATTGGCTAGATGAGTTGCTGCCTGATTCATGAATCTTATTAACCAATTAGATCTTTAAAATTAAAAAAAAGCAGTAGAGGAAACATAGCTATTTAGATGTGTGAAATAGACTAAAAATGGAGACAGGCCACGGGCAGGAAAAGAAGACAAGGGCCTGGGGCTGGTGGCCCCAGAAGTCTAACCAAAGGGCGTCTGGGCGGCTCAGTCGTTGAATGTCTGACTCTTGGTTTCAGCTCAGATCAAGAGCTCGGGGTCATGAGATCAAGCCCCATGTCCGGCTAATGCTGGGTGTGGAGCCTGTTTAAGATTCTCTCTCTCCCTCTCCCTTACCCCTGTCCCTCCTACTCTCTCTCTCTCTTTCTAAAATAAAATAAAATAAATCATTAAAAAGAAATAAGGCTAACCAAACCATGATTTTTTGCAACTCAAATGTAATTGTGAAAAGCCAAAAATCACTCATCAGGGTCACTGCAGAAAGGAAGTAGGTGTCGGGTAAGTTAGGACAAATGGGCACTAACATGTGAGAAGCCGGTCATTTCCAGTTCTTCTGAAAGTTCCAAATGATTGACTTGCAGTTCCTCTGGAAGTTTATCACCCATTGCTCTGGGAGTAACCGCCTAGTGCCTTCCTGACACCAAGCTCTGGATCCTAGAGACCCTGTGATTACATTGGGGCCACCCAGATTATCCAGGATCATCCTCCCATCCCAAATCCTGAATATAGTCCTATCTGCAAAATCCATTTTGCCATGCGAGGTACCATATGCACAGGTTCTAGGGCTTAGGACATGGACATCCTCGAGGGAGTCATTATTTTGCCAACCACACGTCTCTTTAGCCAGTCAGGGCTTTAAACAATGTCATGGTCAGTAACTTGCCCATGAAAATGAGTATGAGTGGATAGGTGTGCATCTCCTTATGACTCCTTGCAAATAAATTGAGCAGATCCCATTTCAAACACCAGGATCAAACAAAAGGGCAGATACCCAATGTGCACATGTTGAACAAAGATTATCTCCATTGTAGCCCAAATTACAGCTGGATAATGTTTCGCTTATCCATTCATCAACTGCGTTAGTGCATTAATACAAAAGACACTTGATCCTGAGTTGCTGGTGATAATACTGGGATCCAAAGCATTTTACTTTCAAACTGTGCTTGGGGGCCCCCCCCAGGAGGAGGATGCTGCTGGCAACGCCCTCTCCCTACTTTCTGCCCAATCCCTGTTTCCACTAGGAGAACTCTGCCTTTATCTGCTTTATGTATCATGCTTCCGTGTATGCTTTCTATTGGATAAGGGGGCTAACGGGATTTCCTGGGGGTGGGTAGGATGGATGTCAAAACTACTGACTCAGACCAAAAATGGATTCCTCCTACCCCCTGGCTGGGATAGGTTCAGGGTTCAGAGTATCTGCCTCTAGTGGCCTAGCACAGTGAGGCAGATAGATTGTTCCAGTTCTAGAACCCAGAGTTCAGTGAGGAGATGAGGAAGAGAGTTAAGATCAGCAATAAATGTTGATTCCTTTGCCCCAGGGCCATCCCTTTACAACTTAATGATGACTTCAAACATGGAAGCATTTCAGATTATCTGGTAGGCAGACGTTTCATTCCTATAAAACTGGAAAAGGGTCATGTTGGTGAAAGTCGTACAAGTCTCAACAAAAGACAAGGGTTTAATATAGGACTCCCACTAGCCATCTCCTGCTACATGCCTTTGGCACGTCCCAGTCATGTGCCAAATGCATTGCCAAGATCAATATGTCAGGCCTTGCTTGTCGGACTCCACCCACATACGTTTCCCACCACAAAGTTGTCATCCATTCTGGAACCTTTCTTTTTTGATGCCCACACAGCTTGATTGAGCAGAATGGCCAATTCATCATCCGTGTTTATCTCCTGAGAAAGGAATTTACAGTTAAATTAGGATTAGAATCAGCACTGATGCAGATGTTTGGCTTTCTGGAGGCAGTTAATCTGAATTAGTGAAAAGTCTGATTTATAAAAGAGCCCTACAGAAATGCAGCCTTAATCCTCTGAGGCTCACACAAGAGCCCTGTGAGTGATAAAGTGTTGCCAAGACAGGTCGCTGGATTGTGCAGACTTGTCCCCACACGCTCCCTCTGGGGTCCTAAAAAGGCCCCCTCGCAATCCTTTATACACTGTACTTTCATGAGGATCAGAAGCTTTGAGCTGGAAAATACGCTAAAGATCATCCGACCCCACGTGGGACCCACGATAGGAATCTGTCTACCATCTTCTCTGTTCCCGGCTACCTGGTCATCTAAAGGCGTTGAGCTCTGGCCTATAAAGCTCTCAGGAGGGAGGGGCAGGGAGGGAACGAGAGAGAGAATCGTTTTGGTTTTTTTTTTTTTTTTAAGATTTTATTTATTTATTTGACAGAGAGAGATCACAAGTAGGCAGAGTGGCAGGCAGAGAGAGAGGGGGAAGCAGGCTCCCCACTGAGCAGAGAGCCCGATGCGGGGCTCGATCCCAGGACCCCGAGATCGTGACCTGAGCTGAAGGCAGAGGCTTTAACTCACTGAGCCACCCAGGCACCCCCGAGAGAGAGAATCTTAAGCAGACTCCACGCCCAGCGCTGCACCCGATTCTTCGGGGCTTGGTCTCACCACCCGGAGATCGTGACCTGAGCCAAAGTCAAGAGTCAGGCGCCTAACTAAGCAAGCCACTCAGGCGCCCCAGCTGTTGTTTTTAAAAGTCTTTCCTGATGTTGAGGTGAGATCTTCCCAACTAGATCTCTAGCTCGTTGGCCCAGTTTCACCTTGGGAGGCCCTCAGAACAAGCCACCCCCTTTCACAGAGGACAGACTTTCGGGGTTTTTGAAGACCATCATCATCTGAACCTCTTCCTCCCTGCCCCAGAATCTTCTCCAGGCAAAGTCATCCCAGTTCCTTCATTCAGCTTTCCAGCCCTCTATCTTCTGGTATCACAAACTGATCCCCTTTATTGCAGAAGAGGCCCGGTCAGTGTAAGCATAGAGAGATTGTCATGTCCAGGGGCCTGGTCTACCACTCAAAACCCATCTTTCGGGGTGCCTGGGTGGCTCAGTCCGTTAAGCATCTGCCTTCAGCTCAGGTCATGATCCCAGGGTCCCGGGATCGAGCCCCACATCGGGCTCCCTGCTCAGCGGGGAGCCTGCTTCTCCCTCTCCCACTCCCCCTGCTTGTGTTCCCTCTCTCGCTGTGTCTCTCTCTGTCAAATAAATAAATAAAATCTTAAAAAAAAATCCACCTTTCTTCCTGGTATGCTCAAGCCTTCCATACCAGAGCCAACCCTGCCCGGACAAGGCATCGTAAATGCCTCCGAAACTTCTCTCCCACTGGCCTGCTCTTTGATCCTCTTCCCTAGCCCTGGATGTCCCCGCTAGGGTCTTTGACTTACTAAGCCAGCTCCTTTGCCCTCAGTCTGGCCCCTGACCATGAGGACCTACTAATTGGGGTTGGGGTTAAAATGAGTTTTCACTACTCACTGAAGACGGCTCACGCTGAGGAACACAATAGCGGAATCTCTGAGAAGGTTGAGCCACTGACTTCGAAGTTGCTACAAATGTGGGTCCTTTGAGAAGTTTTATTGCATTGGGGTGAAGTCATAGAGTACCACTGTGATATTTACAATAATTCTAATACAGTTTGGTGAATGAAGAATGTGTAAATTGCACATTACTCCCTCATCTCCTAGGCAGAACCAAGTATCGCATGGACTAGCTTCACTCGTAGCCACTTTGATATATATCCGGAAAATAAATTGGCGATGTATGAAAATAAATGTAGCAGAAGGGGGGATTTAACTAGCTGAACAGCTAACGGGTCTCAGTGAAGACCTGTGATGATTTGGCCCCTCGAAAGTTCCGCCGTGGCTTCTAGGCAAGAATGTGGTCTTGGCCAGTCATTCTCGTATTGATGTTTGTACTGCTGGGTGCAGGGTGGCCCCAGAGGAAGTGAGGATCAGACAGGCTCAAACATGTGGGCAAGCCCGGGAAGAGCAGATGGATAATAGAGGCAGGGGGGGTACTGGGGACAGCAATTTTGCTTCCATTTTAAACCACTGTTATTCCCTCCCTGTTTCCAACTCTGCAACTGCCCAGAGAAAGCAATTCTTTCTCATTAAGATGCTCAAGTCCTTCACCCCCAGCTGGAGTCCTCTTAGTACCCTGTCTGAATTCAAGTCCACCTTCCCTGTCGTCCCCAAGCATCTGTGTTCATTGGGGTGGGTATGAAAAGCTGGTGAGCCTCTTCCGGTTCTTTCTACACTAGTCTCCGTCAAGGGGACGTGGTCCATATTGACTGGCCGTGGGGCCCTTCCTGAGAACACGACAATAGATAGAGCCGTAAGAATAGGGAAAATAATTTCAGATGTCGTTCTATTGGGTCTCAGTCAAGGTCACTCTGAGGTTTGAAAGAGTCTTTCTCTCATATCCATATCTATCTATATTTACTTGTACATATAGTTATAGTCCGTTTTTCGTATGTGGTTTCTGTCCGCATCCACAATCCCTTAATCACAATTCGGAAATTGAAAAAGTCCTGAGAGCTGTCATTTTCCGGAACTTCGAGACGAAGTCATGTCATGACAGAACCGACCTCTTACTGTTAATGTTATTGTAGCAATATTAGTGAGTTTTATTAAGGGATCCTTCCCCAGATCCCACTTGAGGTATTGTATATATAATATGGTATATTCACGTAGTTAAAATTTAAAAATCTGAACATCAGAATTCTTCTCCCCTTCAGTGGGCTTTGGATACGGAGCACCTTTGGACGGATGCGCACATGTACAAGTTTCCAACTAAGTCCGTGAAGCTTTATTGTGGTGTAGCTGATGACTAACTTTATTCTGGGAAATAAAACATCTGTGCTTTATGTGTTTCACCCCCGTGCATTCCGTTTTAGGGGAATAATCCCCAGGATTGTTTTGTTTCTTACAGCAGTTGCTCAAAAATAATCCAGTAAATGGAAACTCTATCCAGAAATATTCCAAAGTCAATCTAGACTCGAGTTTGGTAACATTAGGATGAGCGGAGTCTTAGGAGAAGCCCGACATGAAGGCACAGATATGAAAGAAAACTAGAAAACCGCTTTTCACTTGCAAATCATAAATGTGAGTGTGAGTTTGATTGTATCTCAGCCCAGCAGCCGGTCGGCTCAGGGCTGCGGCCGCTCTATGCTGGACCTGAAACGTTACTTGGGAGGAACTGAGGCCGAGTTAGCATAATGTCTGGATTGGTCTCATTAAATCTGTTCCCTCCGTCTTTATTTAGTAACCAAAGACAAAAACAATTGATTCGATTTAGAGGGTACTTTGCATAAATATGGAGTCTTTACTGCCGTTAAGGACAGACCTGCAAAAGAAAGCAGGGAAGGAGAGCGCTGGGTCTGAGGATCCTGCCCAACCCCCCACCGCCTCCAGCTGTCAGGGACACATGGGTTCGCATGCGCATATGTGTGAGTTTTCCCAGGGGATACAGTCCCCTATTTCCTCAGCTTCCCCTAATCTCTTGGTGTATTTGGCAGAGAAATGTACTTTCGGATAGCATTTACTTAGCAGATAGCATTTTAAAATGAGCTTTGCTATATAAAAGAAAATACCTACCTGGGAGATTAAAAAGGCAGCCTTTAGGGAGGTAAGGCACATGGAGTGAAAAGGCTTTCTGCATTGGACAGGTGGGGGTAGGCAAGGAATAGTGCTCTGTGCCTCCAGAGTCTTGGGAAGAGGGGTCCTTGGGGTCCCTCTCGCTCCGGTTTGAAGGTGGGACCACAGGAAGAGGTGCCCTCTGGGACGAGGACCGCGCTCTCCTGACTGAGCTGACGGGGGGAGAGAGCCCAGCCAGGAGCTGGGGGCAGGAGCAGCAATGAGCCTGGCAGATGGGGGCAGTGCCACTGGCAGGGCACGAGGAGAGTCGTCCCCACCCCCTGAGGTTGGAGCCCCACTTCTCACAGTGAGCCCGAGGACAGGGGGCGGGGACATCACCCAGCAAGGCAAGAGGGCAAGAGACGGCGCGGGCTGATTTGTTATGGGCACAGGGACAAACGATTAGTAAGGAAGACTATTGATTATCAATGAAGGCAGAGTGGCAAATGGTGTCAATTTCCAAATGCTTTGCTTGGTCAGCTTTACAGATTTGAAATCAATCATTAAACTTGCTTGGTCCCTTATGATCATACCTCCCAGTAAGAGTTTTACAAAGAGTTGATAAAAATTAGGGTAGAGGAGGCCAAGAAATGGGACTCCGGCCCACTCGGTGCTGGGTGCTGGGCAGCCGGCAGTGAAAATGCTTTTCACGGTCCCTGCCCTTGGAGTTCCCAGCTCACTTCTCCAACTAGCTGGGAGGCAGAGGCCAGCCTGTCTCCCTGTGGACCTCAGTTTCCTCCGATTAAAATGGGGGTTGAATTCACCCCTCCTTGGTGAGAGGACTATACCCCGTGTATACACATTCAGGTTCTAATGAAACATTTGACCTTTGGCCACTCGCCGGGTCTCCTGAGCCTCCCATTTCCCATCTACAGAATGGGACGGCGTGCCCCAGTCGGCCTGCGCCTGACAGATCACAGACCCTGATGCTGCACGGGGGCCGGCCCTCGGCCCGCTGATGGGAGACGAAGTGAGGCAATGAATGTCATTTTTCTTCCAGCCCGCTCTTGGCCACGCCTCAGCCCCCACCTGCAGCGCCGGCCAGCGGGGGATCCGGCAGCTCCAGTGAGTCCGAGAGCAGCTCCGAGTCTGACTCAGACACCGAGAGCAGCACCACCGACAGCGAGTCCAATGAGGCCCCTCGAGCGGCCACTCCAGAGGTGAGAGGGGCGGGGGTCACGAGCACGATTGGCCGGTCACCTGTCACTGGGGCGGGCGGCACTCCCAGTGCGCATGCACGTGCACGCTTACACACACACACACACACACACACACTAAATACTTCGAGATAGTAAGCATTTTTTTCCCTCTAAAACATGTAAGTGCACAGACACTGAAAGATGGACATTCCTTGCTATGTGACTCACTTAGCTCCTCTGAGCCCCCAGCTTCCTCACGCGTAAATCTGGAAGAGTCCTAACCGGGTTAGCAACTTCTCTTTTGAGAGAACCAGTCAACCAGACCCACCTCTGGCCCCGGGGACACCAGCCCTGACTCCAGGTTGAAGTGATGAGTTGCCACTTGGCAAGGAAGACCCAAGAAGTGGGATGGATTTTTTAAAATTTCGATTTGCGTCCTCCAAGTGTGTTTGATGATAATTCATGAAAACATTGAACACAGCTCCCTAAAATACCCAAATTATACTTTTGAAATAAAAAAACAATATGCTTTTCCCCTCCCGTCCTCTCTGAGTCCAGAATGACCCCTCGGCGGCCCCGAGCCTGCACCCCGTATGGCACGCAGATCCGCCGCGGGGCTCCCTGCGCACTTGTTCACGATCATCAGAAAGGAATACTGCAGAATGCGGTAGCGCCAACCCCGCCGTTAGTCGTAGCCAGCACTGTCTGAATGTGGGCCCCGGGCTGAGAAGCTCTTGACCTTCACTTTTTCATGTTATCCTTGTAACACTTCTCTGGGGTCCTTGCTGTTACTATCCCCATTTAGCGGATTAGAGAATAAGGTTCTGAGAGGTGAAGAGAAAACTTTCCCCGACCCTTGCGTGCCGCTGCCCTGTGTGCGCCGGACTTGCAGCTACACAAGTGTTTTTAATTCTGTCACCCTCTATTGGCTGGCGTCATAAGCTTCAGCTGATTGGCTTTCAAAGAAGAGCAGTTCTAATAAAAATGATGGCTCTTTTAGTGCAACAGGCAGAATTCAGAGTTGGGAGTCAAGCACCTGAATTGTATGCATCATTTCCGTGGCTTAACAGCAGACGCTAATGTCTGCATGCCTGTCCCCATCAATTGGTTATTGCCCATACACTGAGGGAAGTCAAATCTTTTCATCCTTCAGTAAAAATAGAAAAGGCTTGTTCTTTTTTGCAGTGAATTACAGCACCGTAGAGAAGGCACTGGCACTTTGGCGAATAGAAAGCCTTCCCTTTTGAATTACACTGGAGGCACGTTCACATTGCTTTTCAGGACCCGAGATCATTACCTCTGCCTCCTGGTGAGAGGCTGAGCAATGAGTCCCACCAAAGGATTTTGGGAGCAGGTTTCCCGGCCAGGCCTCCATGCCCACCCTCTGGGAAAACTCTCTGTGAATAATTCTTTCCTTCCTGGCCGGAGCGGAGACTGCTTTCAGAAGAGGGGTGGAAGTTTGTTCAAATAAGTAGATCGAGGCTGGTTTGTGGAGTATTTGTCTCTCTGGGTAATTTGATGAATTTAGATTCCGCGCGTGTGTCTCTAAATGTGTGGAGGGGCACTTAACATCCACAGCTTTCATCAACACTCAGTGTACTGAGGGTCCTTCCGGATTCTTCCAAGATGCGAGATTCACTCTTGCCGTTGTTTCTCATCTGCAGCCTGAGCCGCCCTCCACCAACAAGTGGCAGCTGGATAAATGGCTTAACAAAGTGACATCCCAGAACAAGTCGTTTATTTGTGGCCAAAATGAAACGCCCGTGGAGACGGTGTCCGTGCCTCCCCCTATCATCCAGCCAATGGAAGTGCAGGTCAAAGTGAAGACAGCCCCCAGCCAGGTCCTGGCTGAACCCAAAGAGAGGCCTCTCCTCAGTCTTATCAGGGAGAAAGCCCGTCCGCGGCCGACCCAGAAAACTCCAGAAACCAAGGCTTTGAAGCATAAGTTGTCGACAACTATTGAGACAGCCTCTCAAAGGACAATTGGAAAAAAACAGCCCAAAAAAGTCGAGAAGAACACCAGCATTGACGAGTTTACCTGGCCCAAACCAAATATTACCAGCAGCACCCCCAAAGAAAAAGAAAGCGTGGAGCTTCCTGACCCACCGAGAGGCCGCAACAAAGCCACTGCCCACAAACCAGTCCCTAGGAAGGAACCGAGGCCAAACGTCCCCTTGGCTGCCGAGAAGAAGAAGTACAGAGGGCCTGGGAAGGTCGTGCCCAAGTCCCGGGAATTCATCGAAACGGATTCGTCCACGTCCGATTCCAGCACCGATCAGGAAGAGACCCTGCAGATCAAGGTCCTGCCTCCTTGCACCGCTGCGGGGGGCAATACCGCCAAATCCAAGGAAGCCTGCGGCGCCAGCCTGACCCTCAGCTCCTTGGTCAGCGGCAGCGGCAACAACAGCCTAGCCGCCGGTGGTGAGGGGCCTGCGCTTTCACCCATCCCCGTCATGCAAACCGAGCTGTCCCCGCTACGAGATCATGAGAACCTGAAAAATCTCTGGGTGAAGATTGACCTTGACCTGCTGTCTAGAGTACCTGGCCACCACTCACTGCAAGCGACACCAGCCAAGCCGGACCCCAAGGAGCCTGTGTCCAAGCCCAAGCGCCAGACCACGGCTGCAGCCACTGAAAAACCCATCCCGAAGGGCAAGCGTAAGCACAAGGTAGGCTGTCCCCCCCGCTCCGTGGTCTGCCGAGGGATCGTGAGCAGCGGCTCTGTGTTGGCGAACTTGATCTTGAGCCTCATGCGCAAGGAGGCCGATGGCCATGGAGTGCAGTCTCTGGTGAGGGCAATGATGCTTTCCATGGGAAATGGGGGATTCGACGTGACCAGGGAGGAAGTGTTAGGAATGGTCAGGGTTGGGCAGCCAATGTGAAGAGTATCAGAAATGGCAACTGGGGCATTATGATGGGACGGAAAGAAGACCATGGACACGGCTGCCTTCCCTGGGCAGCCGGTCCCTAGGATTGGCTCCTTAAGCTGCCCCGGCTTTCATAGACTCACGGGGTCACCCTCACAGTCCCCACTCCGGCAGCAGCAGGGCACCCAGGTGCTCCCAAGCGCTCAACATGCATCCCCTGGGCCTTGTTTATCTCTCCGGACGCACATCGGCATCCCCGTACCCCAGTTACACTTTGATGCTCCCGACTCCTAGCAGACACACTCTGCCCAGCCCGCTGGGTCCCCAGAGCTGTGTGGTTGGCCTGACTTGTGGAAACCTCACCTGCAAGAGGTTAGGACTGAATTCCAGGCTTCAAACTATCACCAGAAGGGCAGGGGCACCTAGCTGGCTCAATCAGTAGAGCATGCAACACTCAATCTCAGCCTTATGAGTTCGAGCTCCATGTTGGGTGTAGCGATTACTTAAAAAACAAAACAACAACAACAACCAGCAGAAAACTATCATCAGAAGGGGAAACCCAGAATGGCCTCTTCCATTTCAAATACATTAGGCTCATTCTGTTGTATCTCCAGATCTCAGGGCAGGTTTTGAGAGTAACATCATCTCAGGGAGGTAGTTGAGTAATATTACTTGTAATGGCTGCCATAGGAAGTCTGGGGCTCTTGCCCTCTGGCCCTCACTGTTCCCCCGCTCTTCGGGATGACAGCGGTACAACCAGGGGCAAAGGCGGACCTTCAGAACCAGCCCACGCAAAGGCGTGTCTTACACATGGTTTATTGCCTGGCATGTTTTTGGTTGTATAAGTGACATTTATATGTAACCCACGGGCCCCAGGCTGTTTGCACAGCCTCGAGCCGTGTTAGAGTTGCAGTGTTAGTTTCTCCGCTACTCATCAGTGGGGCATTGTTGATGGAAGAAGAGTCTGAAAATGATAGGTTCTCTTTCCTTTTGGTTGGAGATTCCTGCGCCGCCCAATCTTTAATCAGAGGTTCAGAGAGCAGCTCAACTCGCTCAAATGCCAGCTTCTTGGCTGATTGCTTTTCTGTCTGAGCAGAGGTGTGCATTTAACTCCCCGAGCGAAACTAGAAGTTAAAATAGAAGCAAACTGTCTACTTTGCTCACAGTTTTTCAATGTCGGCGTGTGCTGTGTATTTCAAGCTCTTTTTCTTCCTGTTAAAGCCAACAGAGACCACAGAGAAAATCCCTGAGAAGAAGCAACGCCTGGACGAGGCCCCCGCTATCTGCCTGCTGCCCCCCTGCATCTCACCAGCGCCACCCCACAAGCCTCCCCACGCTAAAGAGTGAGTTTGCCCTGTCTTGATATGATACCTCGATTGTTCGGACCCCTCAGAAATCTCAAAGGAAGCCTTTTGGGGGCGGGGTGGGGTGGGGGGAATGGCAGGTAAGGAAACAGCCAGTCCCGACAGCTGGTCTACCAGGGCTGGGCTGAAGGCCGGAATGCAGGCTGCCAGATCTTGCGTGTCCCGTGAGCTTTATAGCAATCTTCTTTACTCCAACTCATGTGGGGGACCAAACTCGGCCAAAGTGACCTTTTAGCCTGGAGGGAAGAGTCAAAGGAGTGAAGGAATTAAAATGAGAGAGCACCCAGATCACCTGCTTCTGGGCCACTTCTGGTTTTGGTGGTGATGAACGCAGCCTTTGCACAATGACCCAGCTCCTGCTTCCTCTTTGGCGCCATTCCGTGACCTGAATACAGAGCTCGAGGGCTAGTAGGTCCATCCTGACCTCCTGAGAGGCCAGGGGAGTGACATGTTTGAGGAGGCCAGAGAGAGGAGACATCTGGGAGCTG